>QLNU02014802.1:7414043-7448886 GCA_006491805.2 Dysdera silvatica | reverse complement strand
AAATTGACACCCTCAATACATCTTGCAATAATCGAAAAGTAAAAAATACGGCACATTCCTCCCTCTCACTATAAATTCTGATTAAAACGAAGTAAGATAATCACAGCTTATCTCATACAAAAGGAAATGGTCAAAAGCAAAAAAATAATCTAGTATTTTTTCTGTTGAAGGAGAAAATTGTAATTGTCAATACCATGTAATAGTGCACAGATGTCAAAAAGGAAAGAGCGTCCTCCAAGACTCTGGCGCGGTAGCGGTACCCCTCGCTCCATCGAAAGATGTAGTGGTAATGAGGAAAACCTTATTCAGAGTTAGGTAAGTTAGAGGAAAATTTATTAATATAAAAAGGGAAAAGTTGAAGGCATGGGTAAAGAAGTGAAAATATCGGTGAAGACATTCAATCAAAAAAATTCATTTAGTTCCACATATTTATTGTCAAGTTTATCTTAATAATCTTACAGTATTAAATGTCTTTACAAAAAATCTGTCGTGGTGCCGCCCAGTTCACCTACATGGTCACGTCAGGTCAGCATTTACAGCTTTGCGACCTAAAAAAACTACTTATTTGTAAAGGACGGGTATATGAGTATAGTACATTATTTCATCTTGGAATCATAACGTCATTGAATAGTTCATATTCCAGAGAACTAAACTTGAATCCACAACGTTGCATTTCCTACCCCACTTCAAAAAAATTCTTGAAACCTAAAACTCTTATAAACAGTATTACATGCATCGAACGATTTAATAGTTAACAGTTTTAATCATATATTTTTGCGATTCGCAATTTTGTTAAGCTTTTTGGTTGGTTGGACGTTTTTATATGTTTTTAATCAACTTTGCTTAAAACTAAAATAAATGCGTAATCAACAATATGTTTTCTCAAATGAAGCCTATCAAATCCTAAAAAGGAATAAAATTTCTTATTCATTAATTCATAAAAACGATGTAAACATCTTTTCTACGAATTAATGAGTAAGAAATGTTAATGAATCAAAAGTGTTAATAAATTAGTTAAAACAATATGTGTGTGTGTGCGTAAGTTTGGATTTAGTTGCGCTTCGAAATATTTAAAAATCTATTATCGAAATAGGCCATCAATGAGTGTGGCGGTAGATGGAACATCCCGACAGTGTTCTTTCCTATATTTTACGAAAAAGAGCTCATAGAATGCCCGGATATGCGATGAAATTTATAAAAAATTAAAAATTTAATTTTTCATCCACTTTTCTTTTGTTTCACCCTAGGTTTGGTTTTCAAACAGAAGAGCTAAATGGCGACGGCACAAGAAAAAGTCGTCGCCAATCTCTGGAGATGAGTGCAATCAACGGACACCAACGACATTTGCCCCAACACCTTTTCAGTTCCGGTCAAACCCTTGGATGTCCCACACGTGGCAACGCATTCCTTTTCCGTAAGGACTTCCCTGCTGAAGTCTCCTGTCATCTCTTGTACAACCTGAAGCTGATTTAAACATGGCGAATTTCAACGCAAAAGTAAACGTCTGAGCATCAACGTTGAGTTTTCAAAAATAGTGGGGCCCAAGCTCACATTATGTACATTTATACGTTACAATATACCTATGTAAAATTTCAATTTATTTCAAATTATTGGGGGCACGAGCCTCATATTAATCTATGGCTGTATGCTTTTCTCCTTTATTTATTACTATATTCATCAAAACCTTGAACACATGTATTTCTATTAATTTTCATTCGAAGGGTGAGCAGAAGGCGATAATAAAAGTTAAAAACTGAAATTATATATCTATTCTCTTATGATTAAATTATGGATTTGATAAAACGAATTTACTAAAAATAATGCATTCACGATACTTTAAAAGTGTCAGGAGGGCCACAGGGAGTCTAGAAGGTTGCCCCCGAGCGAAAAAAGTTTGATAGCTAACCACTGGTTTAAATAAATATTTGTCTGTGATTACGTGTATTTCACAACTTTTACTCATAGTGTTTCGTACATCCTAGTATTGGAGTCCCCACCTCCCCCAAAGATGCTTACGTAATAACTGAACGGCCCTAAATCAGGGGAACCGGGTTTTTTGGGGGGGGGTTTTTTCAGATTCTGTTGCTACTTTCCAATGTTTTGTTATATAATTTTTAAATAAAAAACTTTGTTTCCAGATACCAACCACAGCAGAAGGATGGTCAGTAGTATCAAAACAATATAACGATATTTGCAGCTTTCCACATTGACTCGGTGCGTTAGACGGAAAGCACATCCGTCTTGCATGCACCCATTAACGCAGGAAGCGAATTTTTAATTACAAATCGGCATTATTTAGTATAGTTATTTTTGCAGTAATGAACGCTAATTACATCTTTTGTACGTCGATGCTGGAGGTCAGGAGCAAATCTCAGATGGTAGTATATTTAAAAATTGTTCCTGGTATGACAAACTACAGAAAGATGAATTAAGTTTGCCGAAAGTAGAATGTTTGGATGGTACATAATGCAAACTCCCATATTTTTTCATTGGAGACGAAACATTTGCTCTTACTGACATATCAATGAAACTGTTTTTGGGTATACATCCTAAAAAATCATTACAAAGGGTTTTTAATTAAAGATTATCTCGTGCACGAAGAGTTGTGGAGAATGTATATTTGGCATCACCTCAGCGACTTTTAGATCACTCTATAAACCCATGTTGCTAGCCTCTGAAAAAGCTGACAATAGCCCATTTACACAATTTCTTAAGAAAAAGCTCTACCTCCTGTTCCCTGTATACGCCAAGTGGATCATTCGATACAGGCACAGAGGGAAGACTTATAGGTTCATTATAGTTCTATATGTTCCTTCTATGTCTTCAGTACTTCCCCTAAGAAGTATTCACAGACGACCAGCTACATATGCTGAACAAATTCGAAATGAATTGGCAAATTTCTTAGTAGTGTGTAATTTCTCGGCGATTTCTTCTCATGCATCAATTTTTAAAGCCTTACTATAGTACCTAGGATGCTGGGTATTCCACAAAATCTCTTTTCCCCTGTAAGTTTCGATTAAATTAAGAGTAACCTCTTCCGTCCACTCAACAACAAACAAGCCGATATCCAGTCTACACTGACAAAACGTTGTTCTTCGTAAACCGGTCCAAATACACAAACATGGGGGAAGGGGGTAACATAGCCCCCGTGGCATTCCTTTGAAGTGACAGAGAAAAACGGACATTACGCGGTCCCGATACGCACTGACGACCAGACTGGGTACGCAACAGCGTTACGATATGGGGTTTTGTTGCATGTGTGGACGTACCCTAAGACCAAGGCCAACTAGATTACTACAGGCCCGCTCACGTGAATTTTAAGGGTGTCCCCACTTTCTGTTGGAGTAATTACTGGGGTTGTTCATAGGGGACGCCAAATCACAGGTACAAACATGCCATATGCTTTCATGTGTTTGCAGCAGTTAACCGAAGATTAAAAAGGGTTTCTGGGTTTTCTATAATTTTTACATGATATTTATTTGTGATAATAATGATAGTTTCTTGTTGTGTTCCATTTAGCCTATTTATATCTGCAGTATTAAGGACACAGTAAGTGTTTATTCTGTATTTTGTTTTTCGGTGACATGCTGTTCTATTATGTAGTTTGTATTTTCAAGTAAAATTATTTTGGAAAGAATTGCTATTCATGAATACCTGATACTTTATTTTTATCATGCAGTGTATTAAAAATCTGACTTGTGTCAAAAGTTATTAGAAATTATGTATTATACATTGTGTAGTTATATCATCAGTTTATTGTAAATTCATGTGTTAATTTCATTAACATTCCATTAAAGTCTTTCCAAACAGGTGTCAAGCCTTCTAATTAATTCTTTATTTTATAATTAATTATAATAAAAATAATTAAATTATTAATTAGTTGATTTAAATTCTATATAATTCTATTTTATTAACCATTAAAATAAAGTCTGCTTTTATATGCATTTTGCAATTTAGCTTTCAGTGTAAACTATCAATTCATTATCAGTTATTAATCATGCCTGAGAAATCATTTCATCCAATAAACCGTCTTCAGTGTAAATAAAAGAGTAGAAAAAGGTATGTAAGATTTAAATTTTAGTTTAAAATTTGTTACGAAAGTTTGTCATATCACGGTAACATCAACGTCGTTGGAAAATAAAATACGATAACTTTTTGAGCAAAAAGCAATATATTTCTGTATGTAATCAGAAACTGGGCTATTAATTGGCATTTATAGTCTGTTAAATTGAGAATATTAACCCAGGTAGCAGGCGCCCTCTGTCGGAGAAAAACTACGTGCGAGAATCGCCACTGCGAAAATTTGGGGACAGGTTTTCTATGGCGTTAGGCTCACGTGAGCGGGCCTGTAGTAATCTAGTTGGCCTTGCTAAGACTTTGGATTTTAGCACCAAGCTAAAAGCAGCCCCACTTCATTATTTTCCCATGCATTTGACCACTGGTACCAACTGTTATTTGGTAAATATTGTTGTATGCTGAAGGGTGTGCTTTTATTTCACCCATAGAAAGGAATTCAATGTTCTATGAATAGGTCTTTAGCGTTCAATTCATTGATGACTTGGACTTCAAGCATTTTACCAGTATTTGTCGGAAAAACAAATAAGCCAGAGAGGGTATTGGGGAAAGGGAACTGAACAGGAAATGGTTCTAAGATCCCCCTTCGGTTTTGAAACCAAAAAGGAAAAAATATACAAAGCAGCAGCTGTTCACGGCACCTTTTCGTTATTTTTAAGCATTGAACACATTCCACACTTTTTCTGTGTTCCAAGTAAAATGCCAAGTAATGAAAAGTGGAATTCGTCATCGAATCATTTTTATAACGAAACAATAATAAGGTAAGTTTTTTTTTTTGTTTTTTTTATAAATTCTAGGTTGATGTAGCTAATGGGGCAATTTTGAAAAGTAGTTTAATGAAAAACAGACATGAGAAAATGAACGGAAATAAAGCAAACAGCAGTAAGGTCAAGATTTATAAATGGGTACACTAGGCAAATATTTGGAGCAGCCAGCTCATGAAAAATATAATTTACTTTGCGCAAAAATAGCCTTTCACTATGTCTGTTGATATGACTGGGAAGGTGCAAATGGAACCGATTGATTTGCAATGCAATACTCATTTAAAAGAAGATTTCAGCTTGGAACCCTTTAAATTTTATTCTAGATATGTTAACAAGAACACCTTCCAAAATATTCAACTACATGCTTTAAAAATAATACCGCTATTTGCGAACATTTATGTCTGGCAAAAATTGTTTTCACGAAAATATCTTTTTTAGCTTGCGAGTAACAACCTATGTGAGTATAAGGGTAAAAGGCCGAGATAATATTGTAATATATATTCCATATATATTGTAATATATATAGAGAATATTGTGATATATATTCCATTCTAAAATTATTACTAGCGTATCTTGATATGACGGAAATATTGCCTTTATGACTAAATAAAATTGAAGGTCCCTAGACTAGGGTATCGCGTTTTAAGGGGTGTGAAATTTCATAAGGCGGGGTTGTTTTTTCCTAAGAGAGTCAGTGCAATCCGTTTACTGTAAAAAACGGTCAATCCGCTCTTCACGGAAAAATGCCCCTTTCCACACACGTCGAAATAAATTTCGTCGTTGGACAATTCTTTTATTAAAATATAAAATACATTTTTTAAGTTAAATCATTCATGTTTTTTTTTATAAGGGATTTAAAAGGTTTTGTTACAAATTGTTAGGCAATCGGATTGTACATCCCATAATCGGATTATCAATAAAGATAGGATCTTTAGGGTTAACCCCTCTAAACTAAATTTGTAATGGAACCACAAAAATACGTACATATGGTTACTTGTCAAACTTGTAAAGAGAAGGAAAAAATAAACCTTAAATAATTATCAAAATTCTGACCACGAGATCTTATTTTGTAGACCACTAAATAGTTTGAGAATACTTTAAAGAAAAAAATATATAGAAACTATTTTCCTTAAAAGAGTTACATCATAAAAAAACTAAATTTTGATGGGAAAACTACAAGCAAAACTTTACAACGATACCTGGAAGCAAAGATTTTATTTTCTCATTTAATTTTGTATGATATATTTCTTTACGATAAAGAAAACAGATCTTCATCCAACGTTATTTTGTAAAACTTTTTAAACCACCCAACGAAATTACATCCTGACTACGGCGTAGCTTTAGTTAATGTTGCGGGTATGGTGTCCATGTAATGTTGGCCTTGCATTCGCGACATATCAGCAGATTTATAGTGGATGAAATAATTTCTAGAAACTGGTGTATCCTTGCGTTCACTAGAACTTATTAGTAAACATATTTCCTTTCGAAACCAGATCTGCGGTTGCTTTCCACCGACTTTGGTATATAAAATCTAGGAGTTGGAAACTGCAATATCTAAATATTGCAGTACAACTTTTCGGTACCATTTTAGGGATTTCCGCAATGGTAAGTAATAAGAAGTTTATCGATTCTATTGAAAAAATATCTGAGAATCCTCCGTTTCACTTTCACTACTTTCTGAAATACTTTCTATTCTATCAACATCAGTGTGCCTCAGGCTTGAATATTAAAGTATGACTCCATATTTGCTTCATCTCCTTCTGCAATTTCTTTGACATCATGACTTTCATCTTTAATGCTTGAATCGGAAACACAGTTGCTAAGCTTACAACTGCTCTCCCTGAGTCGATGTCGTCAAACAGGTTTTTTGTCAAATAGATTAAGATATTTTGTTGCCTCTTCAGTTAAAAGAAGCTTTCATTTACTAATTTTTCTTTACAAAAAATGTAAAAAGTATGTAAAACGTACGACAAACGTAACAAGTTCTGCGGATACGACAATTGGGCCGAAGTTCTAAAAATTGTGCAATTAGCGCCATCTTGCAGAAATTTTGTGAAAACATAATATGGACTGGGATGCGCTGAAAAGTTAATAAATAAGTCACTGGATGCACTACAACAATACAGAAAAACATAGTGTAGAGGACGAGTTATCTTGTCCCCAGCGAATAATCTTGGAAGACGAAATATCTCAAATATGGTCAACACAAGAAAGCTTTCTTGTGTTGACCATATTTGGCAATTGTGTTATCCCTGCGGAGGGTAATAATACCTTAACACCTTTACATACGGAGAAAGAGAGCGTTGTTTCCTGTCCTCATTCGTCTAGCGGTCCAAGACACTCCGGGCTAAACGGAGGGACCCTGGTTCGAATCCAGGATGGGGAAAGCGTCTCTTTTTCTCCAAAATTACACAAGCTCTAGTTTGAGCTGTAATTAAAACGTGGGTGGCAAAAATTATAGTATAATAAATTCCCCCACGAAAACTCACAAAATTCTCGCCCCGGAGGCTTTCTTGTGTTGACCATATTTGGCAATTGTGTTATCCCTGCGGAGGGTAATAATACCTTAACATCTTTACATACGGAGAAAGAGAGCGTTGTTTCCTGTCCTCATTCGTCTAGCGGTCCAAGACACTCCGGGCTAAACGGAGGGACGTGGTAACGAAATTGCGGACACTTGGGCGCGTCGAGCCCTAGAGGACGTAAACGGTTCCTGCAGTAACAGACCCTCCCCGCACAACCCCTCCCTTTCCTGCCGTATCAGGAGTCTGAAGGACACCTATCGAAGTGACATGGTGAACCTCTTGATAAGAGACATTACGGGGCACTTCCGATCAAAGTTCGAGGTGCGAAAGTCGCCATACTTTCTTTCCGATTGTCTCCCAGGTGGGGGCACAGACCAGGCTGCATCGTTTCAGAATTGGCTGTGCATTCACCAACAAGTACCTCCACCGCATTAGGCAACTCCCGTCGCCTGTGTGTCTCCAGTGTCAGGAAGGTGCTGACGAAACACTGGAACACATTCTTTTGCGGTGTCCGGCCTACGGCTACCTCAGGGAGGAGCTCCTTCTCGCCCGCCGCCGTTTAGGCCTCGCCTCGCCACCAGGTCTGTCCGACCTCCTGGATCCCACCGGATCCCCCCGCCTTCGCGCTGCCTCCGTGGCTGTGCTAAACACCTTCCTTTCCGGTCTTGGCCGGTTCCTGTAGGTTACTCGGCTGGCCCATGGGGGTGTCTCCGGTCCTGCTGCCTGGGCCGTGGCCGTTCCCCGTGACGGTTCCAACGGCTGCTGGTTTCGGTGTGCGTTGAATGACGACTTTACGTGAACGTGCATCTATGAATGCCGTGTTGATCGGCAATCCATCTCCCCCTCAGCCGCCTCGGCGGCTGATTACGCTGTTCAAGCGTCCTGTCTGGGATTACAGCGCCGCCACCTTCGGCGGCCACCAGTCCCCCCCCCCTTGCAAAAGAGACAGACATAAACGGAGGGACCCTGGTTCGAATCCAGGATGGGGAAAGCGTCTCTTTTTCTCCAAAACAAATAAGCTCTAGTTTGAGCTGTAATTAATACGTGGGTGGCAAAAATTATAGTATAACGAAATATCTCGTCCGTTGCGGCGAAAGTGTTATGCAGACAATACACTCAAAGAAAAATGACATATAAATAACGCTTTTCTCAGAAATAAGCACTTTATTTACAACACATCCCTCATTAATGGTTAAAATGTTTTTTTGTGTTTTTTTTGGTACAAGTATAATAAATAGTTGTGCTTTTGAGGGAGGTAGCTTCTGCGTCGCAGTTCCTATCTGCCTCTCTAATAACTTAATATGACGTTCGTTACATTCACAATGTGTTCTTCAGGCTGTATGTGTATACATTGAAAAACATAGTTTTGGTTCTGGTAGAAAAATTTTCTACAAATCAAAAAAAAAAAAATCAAGTTCCATGTAGAATAAAGAAAAGCATATTAAACTAGACCGTTAAATTATATAAAAGAATGCAATCGCATTACATCAATTATATATTTACTTCACACCTGATCATTAAAGATTCATTATAACTGAAATAATAAAATTAAATTCACTGATTAGACATTAAATAACTGTGCTAAATATTAATTTTGGTGTTAAATTCTTAAAGTAGTGTCAATTTATTATTAATCTTAAATTGAGTGGCCTGTTTAGTGTATAAATATCTTTATTTCTTGAACGTTCACTTGCCTTCTATGCTGTGTATTGACTATTTTGACACATGCAAATATTGACAAACTTGATAAAAAATACTAATTATTTTTGTTTGAAAATGCACGTGTGGACATTTCTCTCGAAATCATTTAATTTTTTTTTAGATAAATGAGAAAAATTATACAAAACATGCTGAAGAACTTACAGTGTTGCCACAAAACAGCAAAAGCAGACCACAAATATAGTTTGGGGGAATGTTTAGAATGAAATGATAATGGGAATTGGGATTAATTAATTAGTGGAGGCGCAAAAATCTTACTGGAACAAATTACCATTTAAAAATGATTAAACTAAGACGAGAACCAATTACTGAAACGAAATTGTGAAAAATCTGATAAGTCACAGTACGTTTCATAACTCCGAATGAGACTTCTCTTCCACTGAATCTGGTGATGGTGTTTCTGCATTAGGTGAACCTGAAACGACAAAAGTGTTGCATCAACACTATTTCACCACAAAGTACAGTAATAAATACATGAAACGTCTCATGGCAAAAACAAAAGTGTCCATATGTATCCCCCCCCCCAATGAAAAATGTGAAAGTAGCATTTTCCCACAAACCTATGTGACATCACCTTGCATTGACAACTAATGGCGACGTCACATACATAAATAGAAAAAAAATATATTCAATCCATTGAGAGCATCTAAAACAGTTTTTCACAAGAGTACGCTCTTTCATTTAAAAAAAAAAGGGGGGAATTGTGGTGACCCCAAAGTAGAACGTTTTGCAATTTTCTGCAACAAGCCTTCAGCTGATCAAAAATGTTCTGCAGGAGATGTCTGTATACTCGTACACCTATATGTGCATTATATACATTTTTAAATTCTATAAAACATAAATTCCTTTTTTAATAGAAATGCAGAAAATATTTGTCAGACTGCTTTTTTTTTTTTTTTAAAAGACAAAAAAAATTATTCATCCAGCGATTGTTCTACAATAAAGTTGCTTATTCTGTGATGTGTGTCACACTTTTTAGCATATTCTGCTTTGGGGAAGATGGACACTTTTTCCTGTAATACATCCATTGGTGTAACTAGTAAGCTAGCTTAGCCAGAGTTCCCACTTCCTTTAGTGAAAAAAATTACCAGACTTTTCCAACAAAACTCCCTGACTAATCGCACAAACTTTAAATTGAACTTTGGTTTCGAGGAAAACAGCTTCACATTCACATGAAATTTAGCTATTCGGAACAGAAGTTACGAAAGTTTTTCCTGACTTTTCCAGGTTTGGTCAAAAAAGCACATTTTCCCCTGACTATAAAGGACGATTTCAAATTCCCTGACAATTCTAAGTTTTCCAGGTACATGGAAACCCTGTTAGTCCTCCCTAGATAAAATGTTGCCCCTAGAAAATGAAGGTTATAAATAAATGAGAGGTGTGGAGCCTTGGGGTAAAGCTATAACCCAACGTTAGATCTCAAAGCTAGATATGCCAACAGAGATGCCTTATATGTAATGAATACATTAAAAGGGAAAACTACCAGATTGGTTAAAACAAATAAATAGTTATTCATTATTCAAAACAATTGGAAGATTATTATATATCAAAAGTTAATAGATAATTTGATATAACGTGAAAATGCATATTGAAATTATCTGTTTTAATGCTATTACTTGGGTTCGGGTCTTTTAAAACTTGTATTTTTGAACCCATCTCCCACACTTTCGTACATTTGTTAAAAATGTTTTACTTTTTAAAGAAATTTAAAGAAAAATTTATTTTATTGTTAGAAATTTTAATATACAATATACAAAAGAGTAAGTAAAGATGTATTATTGTAAAGAGCGAAAGAGGGAGAAATGAGCATTCTCTTCAAACAAAACAGATCACTTTCTACAAACTAACAGAAATGAAAATATGCATGGTTCGCTTGAGGAACTTCATAATTTTAAAATCAGTTTAACTTCATCAGTTTCCATTCACATTGAAGGAAAAAAAAATTCGCAACTTTCCCAGTGGTTTTCCCTGATGTTTCTAGCGAAGTTCCCCAACTAATTTCCTTGATTTCTCTCGATGACTGAATTTTGTAATTGACTGAACTTTGGTTATGAGGAAAGCGACTTCAAGTTCATGGGGAATTTAGCTATTAGATAGAGAAGTTAGGGAGGGTTTGCACTGATCAAAAAAATCTTGTTTCTCCCTGCCTTTTAGGGATATTCCAAATTCCCTGATAATTCCAGGTTCGAAAAATTCATGAAAATTATTCATACAGGTTACAGATTAAAGTCAAATTTGAAGTACAGTCACTTTCTTTCGACTTGTGGGGAACCACATGCTTCTAACTTCATGATTCTGCGATAGATGGAAATATATATACTTGACACTATAATTCGTCAGGGGCAAAACTTTTATACCCAAAGAACTGGCAACAGCAACTCATCTTGGTATCTTACAAAAAAAAAACTTGCATAAACCACTTGTCTGTTGAGCTTTACGTTGAGCGGACTATTTGCGCTACATCAGCTTTGCTGTATAATTACAAAAATTAAATTGCAGTCAATGTTT
The DNA here is from genome assembly GCA_006491805.2 of Dysdera silvatica. Lineage (NCBI taxonomy): Eukaryota > Metazoa > Arthropoda > Arachnida > Araneae > Dysderidae > Dysdera > Dysdera silvatica. Next base: position 7,437,296 of record QLNU02014802.1, on the reverse strand, counting down.
TAACTAATTATATTTATTTTGTTCTATTTATGGAACTGAAAAACCCATAGACGGTTGAAATCAAACAAATGGCTTTGTCTGAACCAAGGTTGTTGGATATGCCAAAAAACAAACCATCCTGATTTTATACAACTTTCATAAACTTTTAAATTCTTTTGTACGCAGACAAGAGACGAGCTTTTGAAAATATAACTTACTTGTCTCCATTTCCGGTTCCTCCACTTCAGTAGTTGTTTCTGGAATGTCTACGACAGGAACCACCTTTTCAGTCTCGTTTGGAGTAGACTGTTTTCCTGATTCACAAAAACAACACATACTTTGACAAATATATCCAAAGCAATACACTCTAATTAACGTAGTCAAAATATAAAACAGCAATGTTTATATTCAAACCTAAAATTGCTGTTATATTACAGACACAAATGCAGTAGCACCTGGTAAATTGACCATGTGAATAAAATGACCATGTTTTAAAAAAGAGAACTGGTAGAGACTTAGCCATGTCTATACTAAAGTCTGTCGTGTATAGTGACCACCTGTCTATGATGACCATTGCAGTCCAGTCCCAAAGGTGGTCACTTTAGGCAGGTTCTACTGTAATTATTACCTACCGTTATTTCACAGCGTAAGGACAGTTAAGGTCATACTGAGCCAGGAAATAAAGTTTTCCGAGAAATCCATAACTTTATTGTCTAGGACAATGTATCCCAATCCTATTTCTTGTCAACTCACACACACTTTTGTGTGTGTGTGAGTGAGAGCTTCATTCACGACCGTGATGTGAAAGACTTCTACATAATGTAGCAAAACGAATTATGGACAAAAAGTCACTGCATTAAAACATAAAAAAAGTAATGGATATTTCTCAAGTGATGTCCAGTTGTACTACTTGTGGGATGATGAAACATACTTTGACGATTTTTTATATTCCTCATTATATTTCGTTTTAATGCATTGGGGATATTGTAAATTCTAAATTTAACAGTTTTGGAAAGTTTTTTACTACCACCCCTATACCATGACCACCTCAAAGCGGCCAGTTTTCCAGAAGAACCGATGGTGGTCGTTTTAGAGAAATTTCACTGTATATTAATCATAAATTAAAATTAGAAAAACAATCAACACTATGTACTGTCTGTTCACTAAAAGTAGTCTGATAGAACCTTTAGAAATAACAGAAGGTGACGTCACAAACGGCATATCTGATTAGAGCAGAGAGGAACCCAATTTCGGAACTTATTTTTAGTGACCATTTGTCTGTGCAAAAACAAGTTCTGAAATTAAGTCTCCCCCCACCCTCTGCTGTAATCTGATAGGCCGTGTGTGACGTCAGCTTCCGTTATTTCTAACTGCTCCATCGGACTACGTTTCTTTTCGTGAACAGACAGCACACAATGTGCTATTATTTTTAAACAACGACTTAAAGATACTCAATGCCTTCTGTATAATCATGACTGTGTTGTAAATTAGCACAAGGTATTACATATCTAGTTGCATCATTTTGGCCAGAAAAAACTTTCTATCTATTCAGTAATATTCTGATCAGCAATGATTGCTTAATCTTAATAACTTGTGTTTATAACTCACATTCCAAGAGTACGCTCTTTCATTTTAAAAAAAAAAAAAAAATCAAATATGGCCCAAGCGGCGAAACAAGTCCAGAAAAATTCATACGTGGTCAGCAGCCTAATTAAAAAGATAAAAATAACCATTTGCTTATGTTTTATGATTCAAGGACATCTAATGCCATGGTGCACTACGACTTACAATTTACCAAGAAACCCAAACCTCTGCTGCTTACGGAATCAAACCCCAGACTATAGCATGCAGAAAAAAGAAAGAAAGCATTATCTAGAGCCATGACAACTGAATGCAGGTTACTGGTGCAATGGACAAACACGTTTGCATTGTGCCGCCACAGGGTTAGATACCCTTAGTTTATTTTATTGAAGTTTCAAGACAAAATATTCTAAAGATGGAGAGAATGGTACTAACACTAAATGAAGAATATACCTGGGTCTGTTGAATTGTCTTGCTTTACTTTTGTTTCATTCTTATCTGCCTCTTTTTTCTTCTTTAATGGAGCAGCAAATCGAGCCTTATTTAGGAGATACTTGACTTCACGGTCTAAGTTTGCAATTTTTTCAGCGATGAGTTTCGTTGTTAGTTTAGGTTGTACGTTCAACGACAAGGCCGCTTGAGCATCTTTGTTTTCTTTCAGCCATTTCTAAAAAACAGTGATTTTGTGAATATATTCATGGGCCATGTAGTTTATTAGCACTAATTAAAAATTATCAGAAATTGACAAATTACAATCACACCGCCTAATAGAAACATATGTATGCGTGTACAGAAATCTAAAGTATTAATAATCAGTATACAAATATACCTAATACACAATAATACAGTCTAATTTTGATTGAGCCATACCCGATTTCCTCCATTTAACGAATGCTTTCATTGGCCTAGACTTTAAGTCCTGTGTTATACCTAACTTGACTTGACGTTTGCTTTCCTCAAATTAACCATAACATTTCATCATTAGCCTTTAACTGCGAGTATAATTTGGGTTAGGAAACCTTATGATTCTTTAAAACGACACCTGTGCTATTATCTTATTTTTACAAAGAGGTAATGTTTCTAAGGATTAAAGCCTGAAGGGTACTATCGCAAATGAGGGAAGTTATTTAGTCACCAGTTCATATCACTAGTGTTTTGTTTCATTATAGATTAACTTCATCTGAGACTGATGCCGCTGAAAACTAGGTGTCAAGTCAAGGCATGATTTATTGAAATTAGCACATATCAGGGTTCATACCCTCTAGGTAAAAAAAAATTTCACGACTTTTCCATGACTGTAAACTAAAAACATTTCGGGGCCGTAGAAACAATTCATGTTCACTTGAAATATAATTTTGACTCCCAGTATTAAATTAAATTCACAAATAAAAATGAAATATTAATTTTGAAACGTATTCTACTGCAAAATATATAAAATAATGACCAAAATCAAATTATTATCCATTATCCTATATTAGAATAAACAATGAAGTTAGATTGAAGATTATTGCTTACACCTTGTAATGTATGCACACATTGTGCAAAAAAATATTCACATATTAATGTCTGTACTAGGCTTCTTTTAGTTTTGCACATTTCTTCAATTTGCATTTGCACATTCAAAATTTTAACCTTTTTTCTAGATACAATTCTATACAACCCATTTAATTTCGAAACTGATGTGAAGTCACGGTTAATTTCTGATTTAACTACAAAATTATCTACAGATTTTTCGAGTTCTAAAACATTAGATTCTAAACGTTTCGGCTATTTCCTTAACTCATGATTTGAAAAATACCGGGCGGTTACTACGCCACACGTGCGAGATAAAATGTCCGAATCCGAAGTGTGTGGTCACGTATAGAGATGTCAACCTGAGAAAGTAGTCATCAGTAAAAAAGTCAAGAATTTTCAGCAGTTTTCAGTAAAACCATGCTCTTTCATTTCCTGCAAAAAATGTTTTTATAAGTAAAGCATGTGCATTGTTATAGAGCAATATATGTACCTCCACCCCTTGAAACAACATGAAAATATTCCTGATAATGTGACTCAACTGCGTATGTTTATATACTTATACAGTGATCAAGTTTTTTTGTTTGTTTTTTAAGTTCCAGAAACAGGCACCAGGTGGCGTTTTTTCACGGAATAGAATTATAAATTACGTAAATTAATTAAATATATTGATTAGTTAAATTTACTATTGAATTAATCTGCAAGCCTCTGCATGTGCAGATAACGAAAGCCGAAGGAAGAAATACTCCAAAACATGTCCCAAAATCTCGGAGAAAATAACATGCTATTTTTTTAAAGTATCGTAAGGAAAATTTTCTGACCTTCTAATAAAATGCTGAAAGTAAAAAGTTATTCAAAATATGGTAAAACTGCGAGTTCACATAAAAATTTAAAAACTTTTGATGCTTCGCAAAACGGCCATTCCTTACTACAAATATCGCGATACACTTGCAGGTAAATTGTCTGCCCCCTTTTTTTCCCCCAGCTGTTTCACAATCACGGCTGCGTTTCATTTCGTTGTTTTAATCCAAATTTGAAGCAAGTTTCACATACAAAGCTGGACGTAAAAAATAAGAGAAACAAGAGGACAAGTCGGAAGCATCGCGTCCAAACACGGAAGGCACTAGCCATCTGTGAAATGTGTTTTTTCACCAAAAAACCATAAAAAATATGAATTTTTGTGGGGCCAGAAGAAAATTGCACATGAGGATCTTGAATGAGGTTTTGCCTAATTTTTCTTGGTATCAACCGTAAACTCGTAAGGTGAAGAAAAAATCCGTATAAGTTGGCATATCTGCACGTGGTAACGCCCCGAGTGAAGCAGACCACAAGCAGCGGCTGATTCCACTTGGAACCAAGAACAGACGGATACTCCCTCCTGCGTTTTGTGAGTTACGTAGTCACGTGCATTAGAAGACACTTTGGTGCCGTAAAATGATGATTCGATCTCACAACGCGATTTTCACCACAGGCAGCATTTTTAATGTAGAACTTTAGAGTTTTAGGTTAAATTGCTTCCAAACAAATATTTCGTGACTTTTCAATGACTTTTCCATACCTGGAAAATGCAAAATAAAATTCCATGACTTTCCAGGATTTCCATGATCCGTATGAACCCTGACATTCTTCAGAACACTGGCAGGTATTTTATCATTTTCCTTTTGCTAATTTCTTGCCACGATTTTGATCAGTAGAGCACCCAAGATTTTCGCTTGGGAGCTGGAGGGCCGAAAATGTAAAAAAATGTTTTTTAATGTAAAAGTCGCGACTTTTAACGTATTTTGCATGAAAATTTTCAGCCCAAGGAAGGGCCGGGATCCATCAGCACGGGTTAAGGTTGCCGAAGAATTTTCAAATTTTGCAGAGACTTACTATAGTAAGAGAGAAGAAAACGGGGTCTATTTTATATCGTAGTCCAAAATTTTGAAATTTGCCCTGTTTAAGGTATACCCTACCCAGCTGACTTTAGTTCACATGAAATAAGTATATTTGCAGGCTGTGAATCAGAAGGTATCAATTGGCACTAGCTGCCTTTACAGTGAAGGCCTCTGTAATACGAGTATTAACGAGACTTCCTTAATGTGGCGAAGACAGGCAATGGGCAAATACTTCTAGAAAAGAAAGACTTGTCAAAGACAGAAAATGTTTACAGCACTTATTCCACGCTCGTGGAAGGTACATCAGAACTATCCGACATAAAGAGCTCTTACAGTTACAGTATATCCGGATTAGAGAAACCAACTGAGCTGTTGATTCCTCAGCAGTTAAATCGATTGCTTGCTCTGGATTGTTTGGATTATTGGTTTTCAACCACAGGTCCCGTTACATGTATACCAATGATATGCGTTGGATTACATGTGCCGAACACTCCATTTAGGAGTAAATAAGGTTAGCGAAAGTATCGTATTACATATTAGAAACGCCATGCTACATATATTACATGCTTAATTATTATCTAAGATCACTGTCTCCAGACTGCAGCACATTTGCACAAAGCTGAAAATATAGCTCATCCTAATCAACTTGAAATTCACGCATGCAATCAGTTTGTGTTTCACGGCACAAGAACGACTAAGATCATACTGTGCCAAGGCTTACGGTTTTCTAAGGTTTGTTTGTTTGTGGTTTTACGGCTCAAAGACTACAGTGGTCATGCTGCGCCGGGACCTACTGTTTTCCGAGGAATCCGAACCTCTGGACTAGTGGTTCCCAACTGGTGGTCCATGGACCACTAGTGATCCGTGAAGGAATCCCAAATGGTCCGTGAGACTGGTCATTACTTTAAGAAAATTATTAAATATTAAAATTAAATATAAAAATGAAATTGATGGTATATTTTTAGTATTTTACCCCACACACACGCACCCTGACGAAAAGCGGACTACGCTGTTGCATGTAGGGACTTTCTGGTGAAATGTAGAGACTTTCTATTGCTGCCACTAGGGATTTCGCTTTGACAGCAATGCCTTGTTTATTTCTGTACATCTACGTCCCCCCCCCCAAAAAAAAAGACCGGGCCCCCTTTTTTAAGGTCTTGCAGTCAACTCGTGTAGGGACGGATTTAAAGGTCATTCGGGGGGCGATTAATGACTTGAGTTTTGAAAATGATACCTAAATGGACCTTTACCTTGTATCTTTTCAATGTTAAATTTTCATTCAAGGGGGGGGGACAATGATTCCCCCACCCTCCTAAATCCATCCCTGAACTCATGAGAATTTTTTGAGTGTTCCGCGGGTAAAATTGAAGTGAAAAAGTAGTCCGTGGCTTAAACTGAGTTGAGAAGCACTGTTCTGGACTTACAATTTTCTGAGGAATCCGAACCTCTTAAGGCTTAGGGAATTTGTTTGTGGTTTTACGGCTCAAAGACTACAGTGGTCATGCTGCGCCGGGACCTACTGTTTTCCGAGGAATCCGAACCTCTTAAGGCCTAGGGAACCAAACCCCGGACTACAGTGAGCAGTGCGATCTTTATGAGATCTCTGAGTAAGCGTTCTTTGCACTGCTGGGAGTCGAACCCGGATTAGCCGCGCACTAGGAGAACGCGTTACCACACTGCGCCACCGCAGGGCAGTTTTCTAAGGAATTTGAACCTCTGTTGCCTAGTGAACCAGACGCTGAACTATGGCATGCAGAAAAGCGGCACCCCATGCCACTGGAACCAAACCAGCGTTAACAGCATGATGGCCAAATGAATTTACTTCTATGCCACTGCAGAACTGGTTACAGTAATAGATCAAAGTGGAGGAAAAAATAAGACATTCAATAAAACCTTTATATAAAAAGAATTCAATGACCAAAAAAGGAATGTGATTACATGCCTGTACTACTAAGAATAAAAAAAATTTTACCTTAGTTTCGGTGATTAGTTTTTCTAAGGTTTTTAACTCTACTTCAGTAAATATTTGTTCATCTTCACTCATGTTTCGAGCGCCACCTAAAAACACACTGCTGAGGTTTAGCATGTCGTTGATAGCTCTGATAGCCTCGGGACGATCATGGTGTTCTTTGACACGCTCGTACAAATCTTTAGTTGATTTCCTCAATTCTGTAAGCCTGCTTTTGTAATCCTAAAATGCATCATAATATATTTAATTAGTCAGCCACAGCAGCAAGTTTTCATGACAAGAATTTTCATTAGGTAACAGACAATAGCAACTAATAACAGGCGGATGGCTTGAAATTAAATACAGTAGATTTGTTTTATAGTGACCCTCAACAAGACTCAGTTCAATATAACGACGGATTAAAAATTCCCTGGCGGTTCTCCTACAGTTGTGAAATTGGAAGAAGAATGTTTGCAATAATGATCATTTGATATAACATCCCTGCAGTGAGAATCCTTCAACTACTTCACGCCTACTGTGTGCATATATTTCACGAATTATACAAGTTTTATTTTTGAAAGTGATAAGCCATGGGGAATAATATCAAAATCAAACTTTCATGGATGGGTGTAGAGAGCATATGCAAATAAAGACAGTGACAAAGTCACTGTCTTTATTTGCACATGCTCTTGAATCAGGGTTTAAGCTGCAGTCGCATTTTTCGCAAAATGCGACGAGTTGCTCGAAAATGCGAAAAAAAAATTAGTGCCCATCGCGAAAATGCGACAGGCATTTTTAACCACAGTTTATTCTCTGAAAACAGGATTCCTCGATTCCAGAATATCCGTTTTGCACTTCAGCGATCTTTTCTTGTTCCTTTTTGTTTCCTCTTCAAAATTCTTAACAGCACCTGTTTGAACAGCCCATCCCCTCACTTATTACTTCAGGGGGAACTACAGTTGGGGGGGAAGGGGGGACAAGGTGACTATGCCAGGCACATGGAGATTTGCCCTGGCACAGTGGTCTTCATTCAAAGACCCCATCCCCTTCATGGAGGGGGGGGGGTTGCCCCTTTCTTGGTCAATTGGGTGCTATGGCTATGGATGTCACCCCACAGGCTAAAAATGCACTAGAAAGAATAACCTGAGTGGGGAATGAACAATTCTTTGAAAGAGGGGTCAAAATATTTTAAGATATTCTTCTGTGGAGGGTCATTTCAAGATTTCCCAGATTGCTCTGGGTACTTCATTACTAGTTTAAGTTACGGTTGCTTTCTTTGCAAAATACTGAAAATTAACATAAAATGCGAGAAAAAGAATTGCGTCCATTGCAAAATAGCGGCAGTTGTTTAATTATTTTTTCTTACTTTGGGCTCCATGGTTTTTACTCAGCTATGTGCACTTTGTTTGCTAATGTGCTGTTATTTATTGCTTTGCCAGTTGTGCTGTGTAGTTACTGAAACTTATTGGAATACAGAGTTAGCAAAATTAAAGTTCTTCTATTTAGAGGAAGTTGAAGCATGTTTTAAGATTTGAAAAGGAGAGGAATTTGAACAACAGACATTTCAAATAATGCGCTCACCGTTTGAAAAACAAAAACTGCCAATAGATGGCACTGTAGCAATATCTATGCTTTAAATAATGTTAACTACTTGAATCTGTAAAAGAAAATCACTCTTCAAAAACATTAGTTGATAGCATGAAACTTTATACATAATGCCAACGTTAGCGGGGTAAAAACCACTTTTGGTGAAGTTGCACCATCAGAACAATAATGCAGCTACAGCTCTAATAGAATTTGTGCTTAAAACTTTTAAGGCATGAACCCATGCTGTCCATAAGATGATAGCCGACTTTGAAGCAACTGGACAGCTTTGAATTTTACGAAGTACAGGTCAAAAACGAGTAAAGTCTGTAGGCGTTGAAGATGTGGCTACGGCTGTTGTGGATTTGGCAAACCCATGTGGTAGTGCAAATATGTACAAACTATTGCTCATGAAGTGAACAAGTCTTATTCCATCGTAAGCACAGCGTTGCATCAGATATTGTGCACTGTCAGATGGTGTACCACCTCACATCAGCCGCGACATTCAAAACTTGTTAAGGTAGCATTTTACGAACAAACAGGTCATCAGCCGTTTTTTGAAGACAATTTGGTTATCCCAATCATCTGACCTCTCACCCCATGTAACTTTTGGTTATGAGGTTGTTGGAAGAGCCAAGTGTATCGGGAAAAATGTCAAAACTTTGTCAGAACCGAAAAACAGGATTAGACATGGTGTTTTGTTAATTTCAAAAAATGTATTGGGTTCTGCTTTACAGAATGCAGTTTTTAAGATGAAACATGTTCTTGACAACAATGGCGGTCATATTGAACATTTAACATTCCTAGTGATTTATACTGCGACAACGTCACCTATTGATCTTTTTTTCTTTTTTTTTCTACACAGTTAGCATATCGTATGAAGTGACTGTTGTTCAAATTTCTGTCCCCTTTGGAGCCTTAGAATGCCTTCCAGAGCCCTTTAAATAAAATAAACTTTAATTTCGCTAACCCTGTACATCAATAAAATAACTTCATCAGTAACTGCAAGCAAAACCTAACAGATTAAAAGTTATCCAGAGATTTAAAGAGGAATATTCTAAAAATTGATTGTGCATCATACTAAAGCTCAAATTATACTTACTCCATTATTTCTATATTATAATATTAAATATATGAAAACATAATAAATTACATATTTTTTATTTATCATTATAAATCTTTCTATTTTGGAAACTAACCAATTGATCCCCCTACCTCACAAACACAATAATCATAGAAAACCACCTTGAAAAATTGGCAACTATGTGAAATATTCTCTCATAAAACAATTTCAATGCAAACCTTCATGCACAATTGCTTATTATATATCTAGGAATATCTTACTTCAAGTTTTGTTGAATCGTCTGATTCATACTCCAACCAATCTCTAGCAGTGTCTAAAGCGGTTCGGAGACTACTTAATTCACTCTCTGTCGAGGCTGCCTCATATTCCTCTCTGCTTAACTTATCTTTAGCATCGATTATGAATGCTTCTAAAGAATTCTTTGCTTTTTCTTTAGCTAATTTCGAATGATCAAGATCGTCCAATATTTTCAACCTGAAAAAAAAGTTTACTTTGTTAAATTACCTTTACGATTATCAGACACGTTTTTGTTTCATGGCACAAGAACACCTATAATACATTGGGACCTATGGTTTTTCGAGGAATCTCAACCTGTTACTCAGAGAACCAAACCCCAGATTACGATACGCAGAAAAATTACATGCATTCAAAATCATCATTTGAATCAAATCTACGTTAACCACAGGTAGAGAAATGCACTACTACTATGTCACCATAGCAGTTAACACCAGCTTTTAAAATTCATTTTTCTGTATGTGATGGCAATGTTCTAACGATCTTGAAACAATTACAACTCTCCATGGAGAAGTGCCATTTCAAGAGCCCTAAAGAGGTTTGTTATCTTCCAACACCATTAAAATTTATCATCTAAAGAGTGACTCGTTTTTACCTACTACTGTATCGAAAAGTTCCTTAAAATGATACTCACACTTTTGATAAATTTAAAAAAGATAATAAAATTGAATCCGATTAAAATATGGCAATCTCTCTCTCAACAACGTTATTGTAATTAACAAATCTTTCCCTTTGTTTGAGTTTTATGGTGATAGGTCAGCAAAGGTCGTACTGCGCCGGGACCTACAGTTTTCCGAGGAATCCGAACCTCTTAAGGCCTAGGATACCAACCCCCAGACTATGGTGTGGACAGTTAGTCGGTAACACATAAGTCGGCACAGTTGGGAGTTGAACCCAGAGGAACTTCACGTTGGATGAACACGTTACCACAGCACCACCAGGCCCCAAAGCTTTCTGTTCAACGACCGTACTGTGAGGTCTATGCAAATATGCCATAGAAAATAATAATTAAGCTCTCTCAATAACATGCTTATAATTAATGACTCTTCCCATTTGACAATAACATATTGTTTGTTTGTAGTTTTATGGTTCAAAGACTACAATGGTCATGTGGTGCCCACGACCTACTGTTTTCCGAGGAATCCGAACCTCTTAAGGACTAAGGAACCAAACCCCGGACTACAGTGAGCAGTATGGGTTTATTTTCTATTTCAGGCAAATACATTATAGTGTTAATGTAATAATGATTAATGACTGCATTTTTTCTACCCGATTTCCTGTAGCTAAATGCAAATACGCAAATGGACTATCTGAATCGATAAGGTTTCCTTTGTATGTAAAAGTAAGTGGTTCATGTTAGTAACTTTAGCTGATAAATAGCCCTGAGAAGAAAGTACCTCACACTTCAGAACAAAGTAAAAGTTATTAAAGAATGGAAAAAAGAATATACACAGAAATCATGCTTTTTTTTGTGAGAGACAGCTATTCAAAATGGAAGTTAAGATGGTTTTCCTTGACTTTTCTAGGTTTTACAAAAAAGATCTCGATTTTCCCTGGCTGACAGGAATGATTTTAAATTCCTTGACAATTCCACGTTTTCCATGTATTTGAGAACCATGAATGTGTGTTCTATGACATCGTTGGAGGCCAAGGTATAGTTAATGGCACATTAGACCAGCGTTTCTCAACCTTTTTACCTTTGCAGAACCCCTGAAATAATATTTCTAATCAGCAGAACCCTTACAGAGAAATTATTTGTCATTGTTAATATCTTGTTATTTATAAAGTCTGAATTCATAAAGGAAACAACATAAATTTTCAGATACCTGGTTTAACAAAATAAATATTTTTTACTATTATGTAAGAAGTTTATTAGCAATACAGAAAAAAAATGGATTTGAACTGCCTGTTTAAGAGGCTTCAGAATGACGTTGTCATTCATGCCAAATAAAATAAAAATATATCTGTAAACATTGGAATTTAAAATATCACATGAACAAATTTATGTGCCAAGAAAACGTTACATTTGAAGCAAATTTCTAATGTCAAATCTCAGCTTGTCTTTTGGCACACAAATACTTTGTAAATTTTTTAAGGTATCCACGAATTCGTGAAATCGAAAGCTCGTGGTGTTTCTTTGCAACACCCGTAATGATATCTCGTGGCACCCTAGTTAAGAAATATGCATTAGACGAATGCACTACCATTACAGCACTGTAGAACAATAGATATGCATTTTTCCGAAGGAAACTGAATCTCTTAAGCCCTTGGGAACCAACCCACAGGCAGACAGTGAGCAATTAGTAAGTATGCATTTTTTTTTTTTAACCATTAATTGTCAAATACAGATCAACAGTATGCAAGGTGAACGTGTCACCAAAAAATCACCTTAAAAAATCAAAGTCCCCACTGCAAATAAATGTAAGGAGCATTTGAAAATACCCGCTAGGCAATATATTCCAAGGAAAAAAATTCGTAACTCCATAAAGCAAATTGAATAATAATAATGCAACTCACTTTTGAATGGATTCTTCAGTTTCACTATCACTCATGCTTTGAAGACCAGAAAACACTGTTTCAATTGCTAAAGGTTCTTTCACAGTTTTAATCTTCGATTCTTTTGTCACGTTTGCTTCTTTCACAGAATCATTTTTCTTTGTATCGATCGATGCTTTCTCCTTCATTCCCACAAAAAAAAAAACCAAAAGTATTAGAAAACCTACTGATAGTCTTTATTTACACTGTATGCCTAATTTATTCACATTGAAGTTTATAATATGTATACTATATGTACACACACATGCACACAAACATATATGCATGCACATCTTGAAAATTTACCGTAAGTCATGAAAATACCTTTTCACTTGTGTTAGTGGGTTTAGTACTGGAAGAAAGTGTGTCCTAATTTTAAAAAAAAAAAACTGTTCAAGCCATATCCAGACATATAATACTCAATATTTTTTAGATTATGACATTAAGCTACACACAGGGGACGGAAATTAGTTATTTACAGAAAGTAGGTGAAATATGAAGCATTGGCCATGCATAATATGGAATAGTAATTTTAACACGCAACATTAAGTACAAAAAAACACATGATCCAGTTTTAAAATAGTATAATGACTATTATATTATTAAATGAGCACTATATAGTAGGACTTCTCTTTCCTCAGATCATACATTCCGAAACGAACTCCAAATAGTAGCGAAACCTATAGCAGTCGTTTACATACTGTATATGCTTATGATAAAGTTCCAATGATAAATTGTGCAAAATAATAAATTGCCAACGTTAAATAATAATAATATACTAATATATTTTATTTTTAAAGGAAGTTGTGTAAAATTATGTCGGCATCTATCCATACTAAAAGAGTAAAATTATACAGAAGTTTGAAAAAAAGTCTCAATTTTCAGGCGAATAAACATCTCCATATAGATCATTTACCATGCCTTTGCTCTTACGTTATTATATTAATGCTCTTTCTCTCCAATGAATGGGATTCTAATGCTTTAGCTTAACTCTCCAGGTTAAGGTGGGGCAATACAAAATATCTTGCACATACTTACTTCAAATACATCTTTCTGGCAAAGTCACACAGAAAAGTTTTAGTAATGGCAATATCAAAGTTATTTAAATGCAATAATTAATCAATAAATTATAATAGAAGTTGGGCAATACACTAAAGAAGATCTAAAATTCGCAAAATAGTCGTAAATCTAAAAAATTCGTGGAAAACGCTGCGAAAATTCACTACCCTAGTCATGGTACATTGGAACCCACAGTTTTCCGAGGAATTCGAACCTCTGCTCCTAAGGGATTACCAAACGCTGAAATATGGTGGGTAGAAAAACGGTAACACATTCTACACCACCATTGGTTTATTATTTCGTTTATGGTTTTACAGCTTACGAACTACAATGGTCATGCTGCGCCGGGACCTACTGTTTTCCGAGGAATCCGAACCTCTTAAGGCATAGGGAACCAAACCCCGGACTACAGTGAGCAGTGCGATTTTTATGAGATCTCTGAGTAAGCGTTCTTTGCACCATTGGGAGTCGAACCCGAGTTAACGGCGCACTAGGCGAACACGCTACCACACTGCGCCACCGCAAGGCTAACACCACTGGTAGTCAATGCTAAATTAATGGCACAATGTAGGAATGAATTACCATTATGCCATCATATTTTTCCGAAGAATCTGTCTTAGAGCCTCAGGAGCTATCCTCCCAAAGGATAACAAGCAGTTAATTGCTAAATATATTTTTTCAGCACCAGTGAGAATCAAACCCAGATTAATGGTACTTTAGGTGAATGTGTTGTCACCGCAAGGCCCAATGGTACAATACAGTCAAATACTGCATCCACGTTACTGACAATATTGCAAATAAACTTTTAACTTCAAGTGTCAAATTGTTAAAACAAAATTACCAAAATAGGGAGAAGCAAATCCAAAACGTATTTTGAGTAAAAAGAAATTATATGTGGGTATCTTTAGATGTTTATACAGTAAAACTTCCCTACAACGATAATTTTTCTCGGTCCGTATAATAGTGTTGTAGAGAGGTTTTACTGTATAATGAACCCTCCCTATAACAATAACTCTCTCTATAAGGATAATTTTTCTCGGTCCGTATAATATTGTTGTAGAGAGGTTTTACTGTACCACAGTTTTTCGGACTTCATGAAAAAAATTAGCTAAAAAAAGTAAGTAACTTTAAACATCTTTTCACGATATGCGGCGCATTTCCATAACTAAATGCACACCACGTAAAAGCATTCAAATAGGTTAAATTCGATATTAAAATACAAGAACTGCACAAAAGTGGAACAAAAATAACTTACTATAGATACTGAAAAAAGAAAAACTAGAAGTATTTCATGCCTTGTAAAAAAAATATGTACCTCTTGCTTTACAGTGTCGTTAGTTGAATTGCTTTCTACTACAATGGGTTCTTTTGCCTTATCTTCAGGGGTATCCGATGATGAAAACAGTCTTCCAATTGTATTTCCAAGTTTAGTTAGCGTTGATTCGATATCGCTGACTGCAATTTCTTCATCATCAGGTTTTTCGAACACAGATTCTGCCTAAAATGAAATCGACTATGTGATAAATGATGTGACAAATTTTTATTACAGTCATAATTCATTAATTATACAAAGTTTTCGGCACCCACGTATAAGTAACTCAAGCTAGAGCTTTTTTAAGCAACAATTTTTATCAACTTTTTTAGGCGTAGTAATATTAACGCCGATGTTATGGCGTGGTTAGATGGTGAAACGTTCGCGAAGAAAGAAATGTTTTTGCGTTTGGTGGGGCCCGATCCCACAACCTTCTATAGTCTGGGTGGGAACTCTACCCACTGAGCTACGAACGACAAACATTCAAGCACTTACGAGCGTATTTAAATACTATTTTCCAAAACCAGTTATTTCGTGGAATGTGGCAGTACATGGACTGCTTTTTAAACCAAATTGCGAAGAGATCGGTATTAAATTCATCGACAAGCTCATTGCAGCAGATATATTTATACAAATCGAACACTACGCAGATTAAATTAAGAAACAATTTTTATCGATGTATTTTGGGCGTAGTAATAGTAACGCCGATGTTATGGCGTGGTTAGGTGGTAAAACGTTCGCAAAGAAAAATGGTTTTTTCGTTCGGTGGAGCACATCTCACGGATCCCTCAGTTGGTAGAGCTCCCGCCCAGCAAGTAGGAGATTGTGGGATTGTGCCCCACCAAATGCAATAAACATTTCTTTTCTTTGCGAACGTTTCTCCATCTAACCGCACCATAACATCAAAGGTAATATTACTAAGCCTAAAAAACGTTGATAAAAATTGTTGCTTAATTTAATCTGCGTAGTGTTCGACTTGTATAAATAAAGCTTTTTTTATGTTAAGAGAAAAAGAGATGCCGTCCCTATCCCTGAAAAGGATAATAATATCATACAACCTCATAATGTTAACACATGCTTAGCATTAATTACTTTTAGTATAAACTATTTCATGAATTCCCATTAATTTGCATAGTAATGCAATCCTATTCCTTACAGATAGCATGAACTACTTTTAATCTGTACGATTATTGTCACTATGAGTGCTCACATTAACAAGGTTTAACTACTTTTTATAGTGATTTTGTATTATTTGAAAAGACAACATCAAAGTGAATAAGGAATTTGCAGTACATCAAACAAAATGTCTGAAATTTACTCCAACATATCATGAAAAACAAAGACAAAACACATCAAAGTCATTCTCGAAGCATTAAGTTATTCCCCATTCATATATGGGTATTGAGGAAGGTCACTCATCAAAATATTTGCTAAAGGACTAGTAAAGAAGATATTGGTTGGTGATGTAACACTACACAGTATAAATAAATTTAAGACTCAACTTCCTGATGAGGGACAACCAACGGTCGTCCGAAATATGTATCGATTAATGCAATTAAAAATTTCTCCTGCTCTTAACTTCATTTAATGAAGAAGACCCCTTTTTTCTGATACATGGTTACCCATCTTAAAACCAGAATTCTAAGCCTTTCCATTCTACCTACAAATATTAGAACTATTCTGGCTAATTATCAACGATCAGATTCCCCATCACAATTAGCGAGGTCTCTTTCTCCAATCCATCAACTATTTTATAGCTGAATGGTAAGTTGAGGGGCCCACACCACCCTAGACATCATTTATGTTTAACCATTTTGGTGTCTGACAGTTTAAACTACAAAGTCCCATATTCAGCCATTTCAATGTGGAGTACTATGGTAAGCGATACCTGTGGGGTTGAACCTAGACCCAATGGGAACCACAGGATAACTGAGGCACAAAAACAATAAAGCAGAAGCTTTTATACATGATATTTTGCTGTTCTTTTAACGAGGTTCTAGAGTTTGGAGTAAAATGTTAAAAAAAGGTGATAAAATCTACGTGGGATTACATCAGACAAAACCAGGTAACGATTCAAGAATTCACCTTTGGGGACAAAATTGTTTCACCTTCTAGCAACTTCCATTCACAACAAAGAAAACATGGAATGAAAAATCAATAATGGGGGAGGGGGGAGTACGATTATTCAATAATTTTTTTTCCACAATAAGGTGACCATTACAAAAATTGTAATTTTATATATGTAAACAAATCCTTAAACTACACAAAATTACTGATAGTTTACATTGTTTTACACTTATGGACAATAATCAACATAAAATTATTTATGACTTGGATTGGTTACATTTTTATGGCGCAAGGACAGCAAGGATCATTCTGTGCTAACTGATGTAAACCTTTGAGACTATTGTCCTTTTTACCCTCCTTTAAGAAATGGCGTGTGAATATAATTCACACAAAATTGAAGGAAGTTTATAAATAACTGCTACAATAATAGACCTATGTTAGCAGTTAAAAGAGGAAGTGGAGATTTTAATGACACATTTTTGAAAATCAAAGAAACTAACAATAATAAACTTACGGAGTGACACTGGAATAAACCATTATCATCTATTCGAAAATGTGCTTTTACACCTTTGTATTCAACGTTTTCGGCAAAATGCTTTGAAAAAGCATTACTCACAGATGATACATGAACTTTCGACAAATTCAATGAACCAAGTGACCTAATAGAAAAAATATTTAAATTACAGAATTGAAGAGAAAATTTTGAAAAACCAACAATTTTGGGGGCACGAATAAAAATATGTATATAGACTCCCTAAAATAAAGCATATGTAATTTTTCTGAGATATAAGTAACAATACATGATAAGACTTTGCAGAATACAACAAAATGATAAATACACATTGTGATTATGACTATTGATTACGACATCGAATCATGACTATTACATGCGGGATGTAGTTTCTTTCTCACTCAATAATGTGCATCTTCAACCCCGAAAAAAGAAATAATTGTTTTTAGCAGTTACAAAGAAGAAAAAAAATCTAGCTGGTTAATTACTAATTATTGATGAACAAATTTGAAAATTACTAAAAAATAGGATTCAACAAATCACAACAGACCACACTCACCAGATAAGAATGGTGTTCACCTATCTCAATAAGAAAACCTATGAACATGAATAATGATATGAAAAGAGGATTTCTTACTCACCATCTGCAAATATCTAGCTGCCAATGGCAATCGGATTTGTGAAGCCCAGCTGATGATGATATTGGGATGTACTATAAATTGTGTAGAAGGACATGCATATTGAACTGAATGCTTGTGCAATACTGGATGCAAACAAACCTAGTACAAACCCTTGCAAAGACTGCATGTTTATAAAATAACATAATCGAACGATATATGATTGGCACCAGTTGTGTAGGAAGGGGGTTTCAGGGGGTTCATGCCTCACATTGGATATAAAAACACATTTTCTCTATGGCCGCATCATATGATCTTTAGACAAGATTATGGTTTTAACCCCTTAACTGCCTAGGAAAACTTAGGAGATTCGCTCCCCAATGCCACCGTTTTTCTCACAAGCACGTGTAGTGATGGGTGTATTGGTGGAAAAGCAGAGGCACAGTTTGCAATCTAAAAACTGTTTACTTAAAAAAAAAAAAACATTTTACAAAAAAAATAGCAGCATATTGCAAAGGAACGTATTTCGGAAAGGCGTATATATATATATATGTGTGTGTGTGTGTGTGTGTGTGTGTGTGGGTGGCAGTTAAGGGGTTAAAACCATTTGAGCCAGCATAATTTATGAACTGCTATGCTGACAATTGGCACAGTTAAAGACATTAAGTCGGCTTAAATTTTTTTTTTTTCAAAAGCAACTTTAGAAACTACTCAGAAACTTCTGAATTTCTTTCTGAAACGAGTACATGGAAATGACGATAAATATGTAAAGTTAATCAAATATTTTTAACGGTGCCAATTGTATATCACTTGATTATTTTATGTCGGTCACACAGTGTTGCCATTCTTCATTATATCATAGTTATTCATGCTTTGGAATGTCATGCATCCAACTAAAAAGCATCTATTGTCCCTTATAGAAATGAGTTCAACTTGTGAGGTTGTTTATTGGGAGAGCAAGGCAGAATAACTTCACAAGTTAAACCCATTTTTATAAAGGACAGTAGATGTGCTTTCCAAAAAATCGAATGATTGGAAAATTCCAAATCATTCCAAGCATGAATAACTAGTTTGTTGTGCAGTCCTTGTATGATATTGTATGAGATTAGTTTGTATTTCATTGTAGATGACAGTTATAATCACACTGCAAAAGAAGTATTGTACGACTGTGCACTAAACAAACCTTCAAGGCAGTAACATGAAAGCAGCACGAAAATTAGAGGATAATTCAGCAAAATATTAACTCATTAAATCATACTCCACAAGTTCCAGCAAAAGATCAAATTCAGGGATGCCTTTAGTATTCTTTATAAAGAAAGTGCAGCTTATCGAATTGACAGCTTTTAAAAAGCTAGTTATCCAGTTGCTTTCATATATTGAGTTTGCAGAGTTAATTTTTTTTTTGAAGCAATAATTACACAATGAAACCCTTGTGATTCCATTGCCCAACCTTTGTTCAATTCTGCCAGCTCCTTCAAGGCAGTCTGCTTCAATTTGTTTGCATTTTACAGTAACGACAGCTGAGGTCATGATATGTCAGGAGCTACGGTTTGAAAAATCCAAGCCTCTACTGCCCGGAAAACCAAGCGCTTGATTATAGTAGTACGTCATGTAGAAAACGCCATGTGTTATACGGCACCATTATAATCAAAGCCGGGTTAAAAGCACAGCAGACGAACATGTTATCTATATACAATGATATATGAAAATAATTGACCTTTTTATTGCAGGCTTCTGCATGGTAAAAACAACAAAGGGGTCATACTGTGTTTCCCAGGAATTCGAACCTATGGCCTAATGGCCTAGGGAACCAAACTATTGACTTTGATGGGCAGAAAAAAAATGGCACAGTTCTGTGGTAAAACCATTGTACTTAAACCATTGCAATTAAACGTGGATTAACATGTTATGCAATCATTTGTCACCCACACAAGTGGCTCAAGCTAAAGCTTTTTTATTTTAGGGGAAAAAGAGACGTCGTCCTATCCTGGATTCGAACCAGGATTCCTTCGTTGAGTCCGGGGTATCTTGACTGCTAGACGATCGAGGACAGGAATGACACTCTCTCTCTCTGTATATATAAGGATGTAAGCTATTATTACCCTTCACAGGGATAACACAATTGCCAAATAATGGTCAACACACAAAGCCACCGGGGTGAGATTTTTGTGAGTTTTTCGTTGGGAAATTTATTATACAATAATGGGTGCCAAAAATTGTTGTATCTCAAATTGACGACGAGTTCTGTTTAACGACGGTATTTTGAGGTCCTAGTAAGTACTTCATAGCATTCCACACATTCCAATTAATGTCTTTTCATGTTTAATGATGTTTCCCCTCCCTCCCTTGGAGGTCATTAACGGGAGGAAGGACTTTCATAGCTAAATTGTGTGAATGACTTCATATCCCCCGTTATTTAAATTAACGGAACACACTACTTTATTTCGTAAAGACAAAATGAAGTATCAAGTGTTCTAAAATCCTAAAACTGAATCACCGTAACGAAAATTCTTTTGGAGCTCACATGCTACAAATGAATAAAAAACCAAGGAAAAAATAAAAATGAAAGAAAACACAATTTTCTTATGGAAACTACCAAATACAATAGAAAATTTCTAAATTCCAAACTCAAAATTCAGCAAAAAACTTAAAGGTGGCACAAAGTATAACACTTACTCTATTTCAAACTCATTTAGGAAGTTCAAATCAGCATAATTAACATAGAAGTCAAAGTCCTTAACTAGACGATTAAATGTCATCGCTTTCTTCTGAGGCATGTGGTTGTTTCTAGCAAACACCAAACGCTTCACAGTTTTAATAGCAGGTGAGCCATCTTCCAGCTCATAATCTCGCTGAAATTCAATCTACAAATAAATTTTAAATATAAGAAATTGACATAAGCAGGCATTAACACCACCTGGTGGTGACAATGTTAACTATATTTTTCTGTTAGAAATCTCTTCTGCATATTCATTCTATTTAGATATGGCATAAACGTTAAATTTTGATTGAGTATATTTCATAAAACTAGGCCAAAAGCTTGCCAAGTAGAGCCATTGTAACCACGTGATACGGACATTCAGAGCAACTTTATACCACAGTTTAGGTTTCTGTATGTTTAGTTTTAAAGTGCTGCACATGGTCTACTACTGTAATTTGCTTACAAAGTTGTGGAGCTAGTTTTTTGTTTTTGTATTTTCGAAAATATAACAGCGTTATGCACAATAATTTGCATTATTATCCAGAAACCTAATTTTACTGGTTCAAAATTGCACTGATGCCTATCTTGAATAGAACAATTTTTGTTTGGTTTGCCTGGTGGTTTTACAGTTCAAGGACTACAATGGTCATGCTGCGCCGGGACCTACTGTTTTTCGAGGAATCCGAACCTCTGGACCTACAAATTTCTGAGGAATCCGAACCTCTTAAGGCCTAGGGAACCAAACCCCGGACTACAGTGAGCAGTGCGATCTTTTATGAGATCTCTGAGTAAGCGTTCTTTTTGCACTGCTGGGAGTCGAACCCGGATTAGCCGCGCAATAGGAGAACGCGTTACCACACTGCGCCACCGCAGGGCATAGAACAATTTATTTTATGTGAAATGTTTACAGGGTTCGCACTCACATGGACAAAACAAACCCGACTTTTCCAGCCAAATTCCATGGCTAGTTTCTTTGACTTCTCTCTATGGATTTAATGGAATATCGCTTACGGGAGAAATGGTTTCACATTCGTGAGATATTTAGCTATTCGATACAGAAGTTTTCTGAATGACTTTTCCAGGTCTGACTGGAAAATCTCATTTTTCCCTGATTTTTACAGACGTTTTTAAATTCCCTGACAATGGCAAGTTTTCCAGGTGGGTAGAAACCTTGCTTTTAATATTGGCTAGAAGTTACCCCCAAATGGTAGGGTAACTCTGCACCCTGCTAATAACTTTTTTTTTTTTTTTTTTGTGATCTATTTTTCGTTTTATGTAAGTAAGCTATAACTTAATGCTTTCATTTTATGCCCTTAGCTGTGAAAATATGAGAATGTAAGTGGAACAAATGAAAATGAAGAAACTATGTCTCAAAGTTATACCCTGAATGACTTGCACTTACAGATGTAAATAAGTATTAAAATTTCAGACTAACCTGAATGGGATAAACATTTACATCTTTCACGAGAAACGTTTTCACTTTAAATCCTTTGCTTAGATGTGCTGCTTGGTATGCCGCACCCAAGGCAGCAGATTCATCCGTGTTAATACTTTTCCCCAGTTCCACTTTCTTAACGTAGTCTAATAATATCTGCTGTACTTTTGGTACTCGTGCCCCAGATCCAGCAAGAATTACTTGATCTATAGAATCCTAGAATACAATATATATGTAAGTACATTTTACACTTATAAAACCCAGATCACGATCTACAAAATTACAAATAATATCAATATTTTTCATGCCATAGTATGGTTAAAAGAAAACAAGTGCAACGAACAATTAAATATTGTAATCATGTCCTCCACAACTTCCTTAATTACTTAAAAGGACCTCTACGCTAAGACATATATACGAAAAAACAATCATGTTAGGCTGTTCACCAGGACTTAGCAATCAAAGCATTAGAACTAATGGAAAATTCAAAAATTGCTGGGGACTAGTAAAGCCTACATGTGTTGCAAATTTTCTTTTCTCTGTCTATTATGAGCTAAAATAGGTGCCAGTATGAACCTGAAAAAAGTGCAAAATTGTTGCACCCATAGCCTTTCAGAGAAAAATGAAGGCCCGGAGCAACTAATATTTTAGAGGCACTTCAAAATTTACGTACATACATGTCTAACATATTATTATCAAGTTAAAGCCCCTAATATTAATAGGCCTGGGGAAGCAGCCCCTCCTGCGACACCCCCTCTCCCCAATACGCCCTGGTCACACCTAATCCTGGTGACAATATAAAAATTAATCTTTTCAATGAAAGTTATATTAAAAAATACCATATCTAATTATTAGGTAACTTTTGTGCATGGATGTGTGTGTTAAAATGAATGATGGCATCTAAGACAGGTGGCAAGGACTTAAATAAAAATATTCATAATCCAGCTGACTGTGAATCGAATGCAACCCAATGTGCTCTAAGGCCGTCGTTAGAAACATTGTGCCACTAGACTATACTTGTATTGTGTTTAATGAAATGAAGTTGTTTAAAACTGACATCTTAAATAAACGAATGAAAGCTTGTGTAATAGGCAATTGCACTTAAGTCATTATAATGCACACACACTTTAGAACTTAAAATATATTGAACTAAAAGG
>QLNU02014802.1:7378644-7413943 GCA_006491805.2 Dysdera silvatica | reverse complement strand
TCACTATCTAACCATGCCATAACATCGGAGCTGGTATCACTACGCCAAAAAACGTTGATAAAAATTGTCGCTTTATTTAATTTGGTAATTTGGGTAGTGTTTAACTTGTATAAATATATCAATGAATATTTTGTGTTTAACGGCAACCAAGACTGCTAAGATCAGGTCATGTAAGAACCTACGATTTTCCAAGTTACGGCAATCCGAAGCTCTATTGCTTAAAAAACCAAACCCAATCTACAGTGAGCAAAAAAAAAGAAGACATTAATGGGTTAATGCCATAGCAGGTGAATGTGTTACCTGTATACTAACATAGAGCCATAAGGTGACATTGGCACTTCCCAACCTGGGGGTCGTGAATTGGTTTCTTGCAGGGGGGAGGGGAAGGAGTCGCTGCAACTACTTTTAGTTGCGATTATTTTTCTAAAGGAATTTCATACCAAATGTATCTCATATTTCAACATGGCTAACTGCAATATTCTACTAACGGTTGTTAATTTTATATCTATAATATATATATATAATTTTATGTTTAATGTGTTTTCTTTATTCTGTTAAAAAAATGCTTTTATTATGAAAATATGGAAGTGGTGGACAGACAGGGGGGAGGCACGGATTACTTGGCTATTATAAAAGTGGGTCACAGCTTGTCGAAGATTAGGGAACTACTGTTCTAATGCGACGAAAGTTATTCGGGAATTATTAATTATTAATATTTAAAAAATTAATTATTATTAACATGGAAAACATTCATATTTAGTAGAATGTTCATAAATTACAATCGAGTTGCCAAAACATTTCAAACTCACCCTATGCCTTTTACTGTAAGCTGGGGACTAACTTCTCCAGTTTCTTTCGATTTAACCAACTGGTAACTGACAATAGTGGCAACTGTGTTTCCAGCACCCATGTCATAAAACATAATATTTGATGGTGTTTCATTAAAGTCCTTCCGCCGAAACACGCCATAGTTCAAAGCCACTGCAATTAAACTTGACTATGAATGCACAGAAATTTAATACCTCATTAGAATAAAAGCAAACATTTTTTTTTTTCATTTACTCATTTCACAACAGTCATAGTTATATTATCTATTAAAAACTTGTAAAACTTGTAAAACTCAAATCATGATAAAATATGTATCACTGATTATGAAAATGAATATACAAAACTTACCAGCTGTGTTACTGTTAATCAACTGTAACACATTAATACCAGACATGCGAGCTGCAACCAAGACAGATTGTCTCTCAGCTTGGTTGAAAAAGGGTGGTACAGTAACGACAGCATCTTTAATAGGTTGACCTATACAAGACAAAAAATTAAAGCTTATGCACAAAAACACAAAATATAAGTTATATAGACAATAAACACTAAATATTACAGTAGAAATGTCAGTAATATATATTAACAATAAACACATATGCCATTAGTGCAATACAAGTTCTGCTATAACAATATAGCTACTGATTTTCAGGAATTTTAATCTATTTAAAATAAAATGATTGTATTCCATGTTAATAAAATAAGATATCGACTGAAGGTCACAATTTTTGATATCGTTGTATTTGGCTGCATTCTTTAGAGTTTGATTCAGTAGTAGATACCTTTTCCTTTGGGTGGGAGCAGGGGAGGCTTTGAAACTGACATTTTTGTTGCTTTGCCATTCCTATTCATTCATGAAGAACCTGTTCCTGGGGTGGGATATAAGAATACCTCAAGAATAGAACCGTATTATGGACAATCTTCTCTGAAATTCGACGAAAGTTTGCATTCAGTGAATCGTGTTTTATAAATTGAGCAATAGTTAATTTATGTTGTAAAATCGCAAGTTAAAGCAGTACTTACTGTACAACAACAACAAAAAATACATAATATGGGAACAATCTGCACATAATCCAAAATAAAGCACTTCAGAGTATGAATACACATAAAACGTTACCTGCTGCACGTTCTGCTGTATCTTGAGCCCGCTTTAATATCATAGCTAATAATTCTTCAGGGGTAAAAGTCATTCCTTCGGGATGCTTGTAAATTATGGTATTCCGTTTTGGATCAGGAACGATGGAATAGTATGGAAAGCGTTTCTGATAGAGACTGACAATAGGATTGTCGGCTGTCTTTCCAAGGACATCTAATAAATATGAATAAGCTTTGTCTGGAAACCTTACTCCCTGGAATGAAATTCACAGTGAATAGAACTTCTCAAATATTAAGTAATGAAAAAGAATATATAACATATCGCCCAGAATGTTATGGAAAGTACTACTCTTTCATAACGACTTTGGCAAGAAAGGGCTGGTTTCCATCTTTGCAAGAAACGAAAGCTTAATTCATGTTCAGGCATGTCAGCTGTGATAATGTGTTTGCTGCATTGTTAGCAGCAATGGCTAAATTGTGACCACCAGAAAATGTCTGTTAAAGGTTATTTTTCGGGTATACTGTTCATTTTAAATACAGGAAAACCCCGGTTATTTCGGTTTCGATTACTGCGGATTTATTGTGGTTTGTAATTGGATGTCAAATTAAGAACATTGTGCTAATAAATTCGATTTACTGTGGTATTTGAAGGTACCAAACAACAAATGAAAAAAAATATATTTATAAATATATATTTTTTAATTTTAAATTAAATTTTTAAAATTACTATATTATATATATTATTATGTAATTAATTATCAACTATATTATATAATTAGTGCAGTAATTAGCATCCATTTGATAAAGATTACATCAACAAACATGGGGGCTGGTACTAGTATATTTCCAATTTGTAGTTAGAAACGTTTCCAACAAGGCTGTCGTAGAATTCAAATTTCTGATTTAAATGTACGATGCTAAGGAAGATGAAGTGGAAATGATAACAAAGAAATTCAGTTTAAAAGAAATGTTTTGTATTGGGGAACTTATAAAGCAGAAGATTATGGATGCAGATACTAACCTTGAACGTTCTTTGAAGGTACATAAGGAAATAGACAATTCAATTCATTATTACAAAATTACGTATGAAGAAAAATGCACAGCCAGGGTTTGAAGTATAACTTTGCTTATGAGCAAACTTCGGAAGTAGAACATGGCTACCCCATCTTGTTTTTCCTGGAAGCTTCAAAGCTATAGGAACTTGTTTCTCTTTTCCGATTTTATTGGATAATGCTTGCAGGAAATGGCTTGAAATCATGAAAATCTTGTCTTACCAATGCCAACCAATCTATGCTCTGTTCATAAATCTACACCCTTATTTAGTGTAACCTCGAAAGCTACACATGTTGAAGAGCCTACTGAAACCAGCCTAGTAGGCTCTTCTCCAGTAGGCCTAGTGAAGAAAATTTTGCCATGGCAGGGGAAATTTCGATGTAACCAGCAATGCAGTACTTCACCTTGCTTGCATAAATCAGATTGTCACCTGCTGATTGCATAAATCAGATTGTCACCTGCTGATTGCATAAATCAGATTGTCACCTGCTGATTGCATAACATCATTGCATTTAAAAATAATTTTAAATTGGATTTTAATGTTACGTATTTCTTACAAAAATTAGTGGTACAGTGTGGTTAGATTTTTTTTTAAAATACCCATTTTTTGAGTGGATATTTAAGAAATGGGTAAATATCCATTTATATTTACCCTACCCACTGGGTATTTAGCCAATCCACATCAGTGATTGGGCCATTCTTCTTTTGAAAAGCAATCTGTGGCAGGACCCATCACATGTTCCATAACTGCTCTTCACTATGAATCTATGTTAAGAAATTCCATGGTACCCGATCTTCAACAATGTGGTGTCTTCGGCAGAATGATTTATATTTATGAAAGGGCTCCACCTCATATTGGTAGATGTTTGGATTTTTTATGGCACAAGAGCATCTGGGCTATACTGCGATTGGTAGATGTATAAAACGGTTACTTAGCCAACATTTTATGGATGACAGAGTTACTGGTTGACACTTGTTTTATGGCCACTTCGGTCACCAAACCTCAACCCATGTAACTTTTGATTATGGAGTTCTCATAATCGCATTTTTCATGATAACATCGGAAATTTGCCAGAACTGAAAACTGCAATTCACCGACAGGTTCGTAACAATCCGACTGATATGTGTCGAGATACTGTAGAGGGTGGAATATTATGTTTTAACTTGGTTTCATGAAATGATGGACAGCATATTGAAAATGTAATGCCATGTCTATTATTAGGAAAATGCGTTATGATGTCAATACCAGGAATAAACCTTGGGAGTGACTTTTTTATTTTTGTGCCCCAGGATATCAAGTCCCATAACCTCCTTCATAATACTTACAAGTTCGGTAACGTTTGGTCCAGTAATTTTCATTTCATGGGAATTTCAAAGTGAAACTTTAATTATTATCACCCTGTATAATAGAGCAGGTAAATAGAGGAAGGAAAGGTACAAGAGCTTTAGAAAAAAAATAATAAATAGGTGTTTCTCTTTGAAATTGCAACTAGTTGTTGAGCTGAGTTCCTCCAGGAGCGCTGACGAAATTGAGTGATTATTAAAGCTTGGGAAGGTAGAACCCACATATATACTCTCTCTTTCTCTCTCTGTGCCTATGCATGACTGAATTCAGATGTGAAATATCCTTTTTTTTTGATGATGAAGCCTTTAAACCTTCTGCATACACTAAATAATATGCATTCACACGAATCCTCAACAGAAAGTCCATTCTTGCTTTTAGTCCTAAATAGAATAAAATTACATTGAACCTTTCCTTTTGAATTGCAGTTTTGAGTTTTATCATTACTACACACATTTTATTCTATTCCTTTCAAAATGTTATTAATTCTTATCCCAATTTTTAGCTCACGCATAATGCAGCTTCCACCCAAATGGACATCATTTTTAGGTTACTCTATGTGCAACAGAAATCTAAAAAGAATAAGTGTAAAGTAAAAAACTACTCACAATGGTTAATGCAGGGTCTCCGAATATTCTCTCGCCATCACGAAATGCTACGGTTACAGGAGTTTTCCTTTGTGACTCTCTAAAATGAAAGCAAATCACAAATTATTGATCAATATAATAATGCTATATGCAAAACAAACATGCCACAAATATTTTCTAATAAAGAGTAAACCACTTACTTATTTAAAGCTATTTCCATAGGAACTCCAGGCTAAATAAAATGAAACATAAAAAAAGTGAATAAACGAAATGGGAGATTAGAAAAAAGGGAACAAAATGCACACAAAAAAAAATACTCTAGCACAGTGAAATATTCAATAATAAACAGTCATTATGTTTCTACTAGGGTTAAGGTCATTAAAAAGTCTTAGTCGAAAGAAAATAAATTTGACTTTAGATTTGAAATTAATTTCAAATTAAAATACATGAATCTTAAAGTTTATACATTGATTATTTTTTTAATAATTTCACAATTACTACACTAAATGAGAAAATAACACATTGTGTACATGTGTTTGATAAGACAAATTGTAAATAAAACAAAAAAGCGCTAGTGTGAGCTTCTATGTGTGCATCGAAAGTTATTAGTCACAACTCCCCACAAAAAAAAATTACAAAAGGCATGCTCCAGTGGCTTTATGTGTTGACCATTTGGAGACTGTGTTAACCATGAAAAGAATAAAAATATCTCTCATCCAAAACAAATTTTCTTGCTATATAGTGTCACAACGGTAAAGATTATGCTTTACATGCTCTGTGTAGATTTATATATATATAATTTATACAAGTCACTTTCACAGAAATGTACAGTCCGTTCGCGGAAAATTGACCAGTGGTACTGTTAGAATTCAAAGTATCTGATGTCACAAATAAGTTGGTTCATTGCAGTAGAGGGAAGGGCATCATTTCATAACTGGTTTTTCACGTAGACAAACATGTGCGAAAAACCAATTAAGAAATGATGCCCTTCCCTCTACTGTAACAAACCAACCAGTTTGTGACGTCAGCTCCCGTGAATTCTAACAGTACCACTTGTCAATTTTCCATGAACAAACTATAGCTAGATTATTCTATGCCCCTCGCAGGACCATTCAGATTACACCCATTAATCGTAGACATCTTTTGTCTTGTGAGTTACTTCAGCTGATTTTACACCCTTCTTTGCTTG
This sequence comes from Dysdera silvatica, assembly GCA_006491805.2. Lineage (NCBI taxonomy): Eukaryota > Metazoa > Arthropoda > Arachnida > Araneae > Dysderidae > Dysdera > Dysdera silvatica. Next base: position 7,407,852 of record QLNU02014802.1, on the reverse strand, counting down.
TGTCCATAGCTGGAATGCATGAATGGCATGGATCTTTCTCGTCACTCCTGGCTATGGACTTGACTGTCCGTTTGTTTTATGGCACCAGGCAAACAAAGGTCAATCTGCACTAGGACCTACAATTCTCCTGAGAAATCCAAACCTCCTAAAAGACCTAGAAAACCAACTCTGGACAACAATGAGCAGTTTGTAGGTAAGCGTTCCATTTTAGTACCGTTGGGAGTTCAACCTGAATTAAAGGTGTGCTAAGCAAATGCATTACCACTACACCAACGAACAATGATTTAACGATTAGTTCTATTGGTTTGAATTGAGTTACACTAAGGCCAGTGTTAGATTTTCCTCGATTGAATATCTGCTTTCCACGATTTAATGATAACTTCTCATCATCAGCCTATAGTTGGAAATAGAATTTCAGATGGCAACTGTTGTCAAAAAATCAACTTCAATTGAGTGAATTTAATTGAAGCCAATATTAGTTTTACAATGTGTAAAGAAGTACTTACTGCGTTTTGATGCCAATATTGATCTTTTCAGTGCATTTAAAAAAACTGAAAAGGTAATTTTAAATGCCAACTCTCAAAAGAAACCAAAACAAAGGTTAAAAGATTTCTTTTCAAAGTAGTAATTACATACATACTTGTGTCTTATATTTATTAAAATTAAAACATATTCTTCAGGAGGCTGGCAAGTATTTTTATGGTTTTCCATTTTGATAATTTCTTATTTCGGTAGATTTTCGTTCGGAAAAACGCCAAAAATGTAAAAAAAAATTTTTTTTTAATGTAATCATTTAAAAAAATAGGTAAAATAAAAATAAAATAAAAATAAGTAATTTTAAAAAACAATGCAATTTTAAAAAAATGTAATCTTTTAAAGCATTTTACATGTAAATTTTCAACCCAAGGAAGGGCCCGAGAACCCCTCCCCTAGAAAGTCTCTCATTGGTTTCGATATGTTCCCCCTGATTTAACAAATTCTTCGATTTAACGATCATTTTCACTAATCCAATGAAAATCATTACAGATCATAATATACGATGTGTCCCAAAAAAGTCCTTACAAATTCAAAAATTCATAAAAAAAAAAAAGCAAACAGGTTTATTTCAAAACGAATAACGTCTATCGATAAAACTCAAAGTTTTTTTTACCGTCTTAATAAAGTTCCACATGATTCCCATTTGTAGCATGTAGAATGTCCAGACAATACTCGATCTCTCTCCAAGTACATTTCAGCATGTCAAGATCAACAGTCGCAAAAAAAACGTCCAATACACGATTGTGAAGATTTCCACACAAACATTCACCATTTCGCTTCTCCATTCCATTTCACATACTTGTGGATTCTCTGAGCCCCAAATTCTAACATTATGCCTAATTACCATTTCTGAAATATGAAATGTTGACTCATCAGAAAACATAACCTGCTTCAGAAAATCTGCATCCTGACGATGAAGCATTTCAATTGCAAATCCAAAACGCTTTACATTATCATTAGGTTTTAAGGCCTGAAGGGTCTGCACTTTGTAGACATGGAGATGTAACGTCGTGTAGCACTCTGTTTAAAGTGGACCTTGGTATTTGATGTTCCTGGATGCAGCTCTGATTGATGTGGAAGGGCTCATAGAAAATGTTTCACATATTCGTTCCACATCCTTGGCACTATTATTAGGGTATCCATACCATTTTTTTGTGATCCATATTTCTATTATCCATAAACTTCCGATATCAGTCACGAATGCTAGGACGAGATGGTGGTGCTTGTCCAAACTTCGTTCGAAAATTTTGTTAAGTTTGAACATCAGATTTCATCTCCATAAGCCACTTAACACATTCAGCCTTGATAGCGATAGAAATCATTATCAACAATGAAAATTGAATTGAAATCTCGCATAATCAGATTAGTACTGCGTGTGCAGCCAATATTGCATGCGCCAACTACGCTGAAAAAAAAATTTTGAGTTGTTCTGTCGATAGATGTTATGTGTTTTGCCATAAACCTGTTTGTTTTTTTATGAATTTTAGAGTTTGTAAAGATCTTTTTGGGACACCCTGTATAATAACATACTACAGAAAATAAAAATTACTTACAGATACTATAGCAACCTTCATCCATTCACTTCCTATGTCCACAGACATAACTGCTAAACCATAACCTAGAATATTACATAATGAGACTTCAATATACAGAAACAAGACTTTTGCCACACATCAATAACTTACAATGTCAGCAAAATTAAGGCATAAAATTAAGTTCACGATTTTTCATAGCAAGGACAGCAAGTTATGCTGTATTAGATTCAACGATTTTCCCAGAAAATCAATCCCTGGTTTATGGTGGTCAGAAAAAAAAGCACATCTTCTACAATAACATCGAGAGCTAAACCAGGGTTAAAAATAACACAGACAATATTCTACTAATTGTTAACTTTATATTTATAATACACAATACATATAATTAATATTATATAACATATATATAATCAGGGCCAGATTATGGAACGGGCTCATGGGGCCCATGCCCGTGTCCTGCGAAAACAGGGACCCCAAAAATTTTTATTTGACAATTGTATTTAATGTGATAAAATAGTAAATTAATACAAAAAACGATTTTTCTTCCTTCTTCGGATTTATGATCTGAAACAAATCCAGCGAAATCATATGGTATCCACAATTACAATAATTATAACTACAACAGCAGCTTTGAAAGTAATTAAACTCAACTAATTTTCGTTGTTGCTGGTCTTGCAATTTCACTGCTTAATTAAGCTATAATTTGGCTATATTTCATCATAAATGGCTTTAAAATTTCAGAGATTGTATTTTTTTATATTTTTGGTTTTTTGGTTTTTTTTTGCAAAAAATTTTATCTTTCGTCTATTTACATTTTCATAAAACATTAGCATTATACTTTTTTCAAATGATTACGAATGGCATAGGCATGAGCCACAGTGTTTCCAAAAACACAAAATTAGTGTGCAAATTGGTGCCAATGCCGCACACTATTTGTGGCTTTACCAAAATTTTCACAACTTACAGTATGCAGTGCAATCTTTTTGATATCCAACATCGTCATGAAAGTGGGATCAAAAAGCATATCCTTACCTACATTTTAAAATGAGAATAGGGGTGCATACAATTTTCTGACTTATATCCAATCTTTATATACGTACAGGGAGCCCCCAATTGTCATAGTCGGCCCCTGTACAAAATGCAATATATATAATTAATATAATATAATTTTCTATTTAATGTGTTTCCTTTACTCTCTTAAAAATGCTTTTATTATGCAAATGTTGCGGTGGCAGACAGAGGGGGTCGCAGATCTTTTGATTACTATAAAAGGAGATCAAGGATTGCTTAGCTGCTATGGAAGTGGGTCGCGGCTTGAAAAAAACCACTGCTTTAGTGGTTCGACCATCATTAGAAGCCAGATCAAATAAACTATATAAACTTTTAAAAATCATAAAATACTGCTATAATTAGTTGAGGAAGGATAAATTAATAATAATAAGAAGACATGGTTCTGACTAAATTCAATTTCAACTTTCACTGGCTTTTCCAAACCAAATCTTAATTTCTAGTCACTATAATTTTAGAAAACAATACATTACAATGCATTAAAATTTACATAATTGAAATAGGTTTCAACAGCAGAAAATCCACCAATACAAACCCCAAAGACATTTTTTACTCAATTACTGTGAATTTACTAATACAAAAAATCTGATTAAAAAATGCATTTATCTACACTAAAAACTTACATTACCTCAATATTTACAACAATATTTTCATTCCACCAGTTTTGAGATCCCTATAAACGAATTTAGCCATATAATGGCAAAGCTGATGCTTCATATATGCAATGAAAGATGAAGCTGATGCTTCATCTTTCATTGCATATATAGCTATATATAGCTATAAAAGGATTAATCAGTGAAACTGCACGTCACATGCCATATATCTCCCGAATTTTTTGCAATGTTGCTAAAACCGATTGGCAATGGACCAAATCACCTTCCACCATGTTGAAAATGTTGTTGACAGTGTTTTTCGGGCATTTTTTTTTTTTACAAAATTCCTACCTGAAAATAAATTACTCTTTCCTACACCATAAAAGGGTTAGCGGGGGGAGATCCTACCAACCCTTGCTTCGGGCTTTCACCCTTATGGCCCGTTTGAATAGCCTTCGAATACTCCTGAATCAGTATAATGCAAGGTTCGAAATTAGTGGGTGCATTGTGCACATGAAATTTTATCCATGCATGTAAATTTTGGATGCACATAGTGCACCTAACTATTCAAAACTATGGCTACTTACTTTTTTTTTTCAAGAATAGTGAACTATGGAATAATTTTATATAATTTTCTCAATGTATCTGCATTTGCTTTGAATTTTTTTTTATTACAAATGAATGTTCAATTATTTTGAAAAGTTGCATTTTGTTGTAGTTTACATGCTTAAATATAGTTGCTACACTTACATTTTACCCGTTTTTAATGTTGAGGTTTACTTTCTATTCCGTTCGTTACTTGTACACATAACTAGTATTTTATGCACGTAAGTCGTAAGACTTGGGTGCACTTGTGCACCTGATTTAAAAAGTTAATTTGGACCCCTGGTATACTGTTGAATCATTAAAAACCTGAAAATTCTTAATTAAAAACAAAACCAGAAACGAATTACAGAAGTACTTCCAGCATAATTTCGCTGCAACAAAAAAAACACAGCCTTGAGATATGCGAAGCACATGAAAATGGCATCAAAAACTCAAAACAGATGCGCAAGTATGGTATTTGAGAGAGTATGATGTCATAAGCTGATCTACTGCAATTTTCACCAAATTTCAGAAGGAGAGAGCAGGCATGTTGCAGACTGTGCAGTTAAACCTAATAATCCATTTCACTTTCAAGAACTGATCATGTCAAGCCGATCGGACTGTTTCCGCATAACTAACTAAATTTCTGTGATTTGAATAACTTGTTTGTAAGTTTTATGTTCTACAAATGATAGACTGATTTAAACAGTCAATAAATTGAACTGAAAAGTAAAAATACCAGAGGGAAAAGTATAGATATTTTCTAGAAAAAAAAAAATGTAGCAAATGTGGAGAAAGAATTGTTATATAAATTTTTAAAATGGAAGGACAAAATAGCAAAGGTCATTCTACACCAAACAAGATGAAGCTGAACATGGTTTTAATGACACATTGGAAGAAAAGTTAGTTTTCTAGAGAAAGGTATAAATAAAAGGTAAAGTTGTAAGTTCTTAAAGCAGTTGAAAAAAAATGCATTGACAATTTATCTGGCAACAGCTAACAGTAATTAACTTGGTAAGTTAACTTGGCAAGAGAACTGAAAGTCAGCCATCATGCATAAAAGTACTCTCAGAATAAACATGTTCTTCAACAAAAAAGTAATTCTTCCCACTATTTATCATAGCTATTCCCTCTAACATGAACTATTGTCATCATGTCTGTAAAGCTAATCTTTGCGATTCTAAATTAGATCATGGGTTCTTAATAAGTTATGATCAATTGGTTGGTTTTAATTAGTATAAAAATAATATTCATGACCACGAATTCCATATCTTTGCTTAAACTCCACTTCATGCAGCATACACTGCCTCTAATTTCTACTCCAACGAAACATATATATTGAAAAGGTTACGTTTTGCAGTTGTAGGTAGATATATAACAAAATTTAACTTACTGTGAGAAATAATAATACTGAAAATGGTGATTAACATCCAACTTCGAATGGACAAGTCCATGTCAGTAGCTGAAGGGGATATCTACAATTAAAAATGGCGACAGTAAATTGGAAACAGGATCTTTGACAATCAAAATATAGTAACACAGTCGATACAGAATATTTAGATATAAAAATTCGTGTTTTCATAAATTATTTTCTAATTCTCCTTAATCCTCCAAGTATGGCAAATACAAACTTGTTATATACAGGGCTTAATTTCTAACAAAAAAAAAGTGAAGGAGCCCTAATATTATGATAAATCGATTAAAAAATTGAATGGCTGCAAATGAATCGATAAATCATATCAATTATTTATGTCCATTTTTCTGGACAACAAAACGTACAACCTTAACCAAAAATTCATTACTTTTTCACGACAACGTCAATTGGGGGGGGGGTCCTGCTAATATTTAAATAATCGCCAAAAATGAAAAAGTACCGGAGCCAGGCTCAGGTGGGCTCCTGTCCAATTTAAGCCCTGGTTATATTGGCTGTATCTACCAGATAGGTGCCTTGCAGCATATACATGGATGCCTACAGCCAACGAGAACCCCCAGACTAACTTCGACCAGCCCCACAACCCCTTCCCTGGGCCAAGCCCCCCCCACAGCATAGGTCCTTGTCAGCACCAGCCCCTAGGCTTCATCTGGACCCCTGGGCTGCAGCCCCTGCTACCACCCCCTCATCGGCTCTGATCATATAATCAGGTGTATATACTGCATTTAAAAAAGGTGTTTCTGATGAAAAAAGTTTTGATGGAAATTTCCTCATGTGGAATTTCATTTTACAGTTAATGTGATTCAAATGGAAATTTAACTCAGGCCTGTAGCAAGGCTGGACTGAGCCCCTGGAAATCGCACCATCCCACATAAGGTGCATTTTTTTTTTTTCAAAATCTTGTAGAATTATTATCGTAAAATTTTATTCTGTTTTGTATAAAATTGTACATGAAAATGGAAATTGTTCTTTGAGGTTAAAAATATATTTAAAATATATTTCTACGGCAGATTTTGTGTACATAATGTTTTTTGGGTTTTTTTACACAGGTTTGGATCTTGATCTACTCTATAATAAGGATATGGGAATTATAAATTTTAGTGTACCTCTGCAAGTTTTCGATGCGAAACGTGTGTTAAGAAATGTATTCATATATGACTTCTTAAATATTTAGTATTATTAAATATATTAATAAAATACATCAAAACATTAACGAATATTAAGCCACCCCACCCTTCCCCGTAACAAGTGTGTAGCTAGGGGCCAGGTGGAACTCCATCCTTGTACAAGGCTTTGAGTACAATGATAAAAAGCAATTACAAATAAACTAATTACAATATTCGAAATAAATAAAAATAACTAAACAGGTTAAAAGGACAAAAATTTGTAATTCACTATATAATCTACATAATATGTTTTTTCTGTTCATTATCACTAAGATTTTAATAATGACAGAAGGCGAACATTATTACAGGAAACTCGTGATTTTACGAACTGGCACGGACTCCGGAAAAAGTTTATAAAATCGAAGTTTGTAAATGAGAATTAACATCAACTGTATGAGACACTTTTAAAGACTATGAATAGTTCGTAAAAACGTGAGATTCGCAAATAAGAGGTTCGTAAAGTCGCGAGTCCGCTGTAACAAAATTCAAAACATCGTTTTTTTAAAAGTTACAATAACATATTGTCAAATTTTTAAAAGCAATATTTTTAAAATAACTCACTGGCTCTTTGTGAGATTTCAACTAACACGTTGCTATATGGATCTCTGCGAAAATAGAAAAAAATAGAAGCAATAAAATTATATTGTTTTATATTAAATTGAAAGATATGAGCATCTCCCTTTCGATCGCTTTGCACGTTGCCGGTGAATGTGGCGAATAGCGATTGGATCTGCTGTGTACTACTCTATGTGTCTCTGTTCCGATTGATTGCTTTTTGAGATTTACGGACTGGCTCCGCCTCTTTTCGTTCCTTATAACGTAAAATAATAAAACCCTTGGTTCCTAACAAGCCTAAAATTTAGTTAGGTAAAACAATTTTCGGACCAAAAGCTTCCTCCTTCCTTCAGAAATTTATCCAATTTGGAAATTTTTTGGTAGGATCTTCCTATCGGAACAATTCTAAAAAAGCCGTTCCATCTCATAATGAACTGAGTTTGTGTGAATTTTGATTTAAATATACACTATATGATCTAAAAACTCTATACAGCTGTGTGTTATGAAGTAAAAGTATAGGCGAAATATACTGTTCAAATAATTTAAATGAAAATTGGCAGATATGCTGCGTTGTCACCGATAAGAGAACAAGGCAGAAAGGCTATTTTGTTTTGATAACGGCAAACCATTATTCCAACATAACAACTAATAAAAAGTTATCTTTAGAACTGTGACTATCTGTAAACTTTCGTTTAAAAAACTGCGGACTATGTTGCTGTTAATTGTACAGAAAATTTTAAAATAAATGGGAAAGGTGGCTACCGCAGCAACACTGTATTGCAAGGAACGAGCTGTAAGGGCATGGCAACCCTGTGGTGAAGCCATTTTGGCGCCACGTTGGCGCGACTCATGTGTGAGTGTCAAAAAAGGGGCTAAACCAAGGTTTTACCACAATGTTCTTAATATAAACTAGTAGTGTATATTAAAAACTTTGTGATTTTTACGCAAAATATGGTTAGCCACGTATAAGTTTGGATACCGTGTTTATGCATTAATTTTTTATTTTAATTGCTTTGGACGTTTTCCTTTGCAATTAGAGTTATAGGAAACCATAGCTCTTCTCTAATACCTATCCAAATGTTTTATCACATTTTTTTTTCTTCCTATAGACATTTATTTTAAACCATTGCTTGTACGTATAAGATTAAACATAAAACTCATTACATATCATTTAACAAGATCCTTCCATAAAGGCATATTTTTTCTAATCATTTTCATTGAAATCTTCTAATAATTTTAATACTTTTTTTAATAAAATCCCATTCTCCTATAAATTAAATATAGTCAAATATTAACCACCTACAGTGTATAATTTTTTAATCTATTTTATATGAAATCATTGATCTTTTTCACTATCAAATTGAAGCCGTCTCATTTTTGACTCCGAGATGACGACAAGTGTCGAAATGGCGATTGCAGAGAAGGCCGTACGCTGAGTTACCACGTTAATCGAAATAAAAATTTGTGAACGGGAGCAGAGTAAGTGAACAGGAAGTAAATGGAGTACCGAATTGAAGTTTATATAGGCCTTGGGCTAAAAAGATAAGATGAGCCTCTAAAATGCAAGGCCCTTGTAATATTCAGCCAATAAGTTATGTGTTTTTCTTTGAAGTTCATGGTTTCACTATACCGGTGTATCAATGAAAATTTATTTGAAAATTGTAAATACATGTGGTTACAATGAAGTTTAAACTTAAATAATACAAGGTCCCTCCAAAGCTCCAGTTTCTCTGTATTATCCTTCAGTGCAGGCTGGTTGGCTCTCAAAATGTTATGTTTTAAACCTCACGCCAGTTTTGAACTAATTGTTGTTATGAAATCAGAGAGATATTGCAAGTTCTATAGTTTGCTTTTTTATACAAATTAAGATATGCCATGGGAGTGTTTTTTTTTTTTTAATTACACATTAGTATGACTTTTTATTTTTATTTTTCGCATTTAGTACAAAGCATTTATAAAAATTTTGGCATTGGACTACTGAAATCTCTGGTAATTAAAATTTGACATTGTGATAATTTGTGGTTTTAAAGCGCGAGAGCAGTCGATGTTGTGTTAAGCTTTGACCAGTTCTGTATTACTAGAGTTGTAAAAAAAAAACGGGAATTTTGGACACATTGGAAACTTTGATGGGAAGAAACCAAGATAGCTAGAATAAAGGAGGTAGTCCCGTCCTCATCTTTCTTCCGATTGGTCGATTGTGTCGAATCGACCAATAAAAAGAAAGGCGCGGACGGGACTACCTCCTTTATTCTAGCTATTTTCATTTCTATATTCAAAGTTTCCAATGTGCCCAAAATTCCCGGGTTTTTTACAACTCTACGTATTACCCAATAGGCTGTACTAGGCTACAGACTAGGACGTAGAGTTGTAAAAAACCCGGGAATTTTGGACACATTGAAAACTTTGATGGGAAGAAACCAAGATAGGTAGAATAAAGGAGATAGTCCCGTCCGCGCCTTTCTTCCTATTGATCGATTGTGTCGAATCGACCAATAGGAAGAAAGGTGCGGACGGGACTACCTCCTGTATTCTAGCTATCTTGGTTTCTATGTTCAAAGTTTCCAATGTGCCCAAAATTCCCGAGTTTTTTTGTTTTTTTTTACAACTCTACTAGGACGGCAAAATTTTGTGTATTGAGTCTGATATAACAAAATCAATACCATATGATATAATCAGATGTTTTGCCGAGAAGAAAGCTAGACGTCATGCTTTCCATTTAAATACCAGTGTTCGATAGGCTTTTATTTTTTGCTAAAATTAAAATTTATTTCAATAAAATTGAATTTGATTTATTATATACCAAGAAGAGATAATACTTCAATATAAGTTAATATTGTTTAATGTTTATGTTTCAATTTAGGACTTCGTTTTTTAACATATTTATTGTCAATATGAAAGTTTTTGGCGTAAATTGAATGTAACGATTTTTATGTTCCTACTACTGATTGGAGGGAGGTGGACAGGTAGGAAGGGGTGGCAAAATGGTAAATCCGCCCATGGCTGAGACTTACAGTTTTACAAAGAATCCGAAACTTTGCTGCCAAGGGACACAAACCCTGGATTACACTTGACGGCAGTGGTGTGGGGTGACATTTTCCTTTAGGCAAGCAATACATTTATTTTTGAGATATATAAACAAGAAAGTAAATTTTATTTTTATAGTACGTTACAGTTAGTTATATTTAAATAAAAATTCCAGTCTTCTGTTTTTTGGCAAATATATAAATAACACTTTTGTGAAAGTTGGAGTTCTTTTTCATATTTGTAAGAAGCTTTTTTTTTTTTTTCCAATACAGAGTAAGGATACCTTTGATAAATGCAATAAAAACATATACCACTAGATAGCAGCATTATCGTTAATGTAAGCGATTAGAAAATTGTTTATCAGATGAAAATTATTTCACGCTTACATGCCTTAAAAAATTAAAACAATTAGTATTTATAAATTTAATTGACGTTTAATTTGACGAACTCACAGATTTCAAGCTGAAAATACGATAAAATAGGAAATAAAAATACGATAACGATAATATATTTTAACCGGAGCTGCGTTCATAGTGATTCATAGTTAACCATTTTTGGCTGGAAAGCAGAAATTGCATTGCTTTTGATCCGACGTCAGTCCTACCCTAAGATTGTGGGCCATTCAGTGACAAGAAATGCGAAGTATAGTCCGTTCGTGCTCAGTTGACGTCCAATGTCGTTAGTGGACGGGTTGATTCATTGCAGTTTAGGTAAAAGCGTCTTGCCGTAACTGGTTTTCCGAGCGCGAAAAACCAACTGAGTGCGAACGGATTACAGTTAGTTTGACTTTGGACAAAATTTCAGGTACGCAATATAGATTTTGCTGAACTTTTATAATTACGTTTTCTTTAATTTAAATTGGCAATGAAAATATGTTTCAAATTGATGTTAGGCAAGCAATACTTACATTGTTTCTATGGTTCGCACGCCACTGCTTGCCGGAATAATGGCACACAGTCTACGATATCTGTGCGGATTGAATCTTGTTAATAACACGATAAATGGATACATTTTCAGATACGCCACTCTAGATCAGTAGGCCTATATTTTCCCAAGGAATTCGGACTTCTTAACATCTGGGAATAAACTCCCGGATAATAATGAACAGTTAGCGTTTTTTTTTTTTATTGCCCTTGGAAGAAAAACCCGAATTGACGGAGCTTGGGGTGAACGCGTTACTACTGTGCCACCACAGGGTGTCCACGGTACGTAAGAGTGAGAATAAAATCCGACACAAGTAAAAAAGCCCTCGCTGTTTGGCATCTTGTCAATGACTCACAGATTTAGAAATTGCACAAGGCCGAAGCGTTATTTTCTGGACAGTGGGTTAGCCTCCCTCATAAATTTGTGTAATTTCATATTTAACGCTTTTTAAAATTGTTTGACAAATGTGAACATCATCGCTTGCGTTGATTGAAGCACGTACAATTACTGTGTTTGTTTTGATGTGTGTTTTGCACGGATTGCTTGTTGGTGCATAAAACTAGGCTTAGAAGCTTTTCTGGCTGTTTTATTTTAACGTGCAGAAGGATTCGTTGCGTGATGATTTATTTAACGGAACTTGACTGTTTCTTATCATTATAAAATGAGTGGCCGACCCAGAACGACGTCGATCGCAGAGAGTAGCAAACAGTCTTCACAGCTAAGCTTCACTGGAATCAAGACATCAAGTGAGGATGAATCTCCATTTCATGATCATTTTACTTCGTTTACCTTATATTCATTTTTTATATCTATTTTTTTCATAAAGCCTATTATTTTAGAAGTTGTGTAGATGCGAGAAATTCTTTAGTATGCATTTCTCAAACTTCCATGAAAAAATAAGATCGTATGGAAATTTTTTACGTAATTCAATTGTTTTCTGGGCACATGGTGGTTATTACAGTCGTGCGGTAATTTGAAGCAATGAAACTATTTTCTTTTTGTAGTTTGAAATATGAAGAGATCAATTATAAGTAATGTTTTTATCACTGAAAAGTGTTACGTTTGTGGCTATTATTTTTCAGCTGAAATGTAGTTAACAGTTGAGATTGGCAGTTTATCTTGTCACGTGATAAGTTCAGGGGTGATTTTGTTTCGGGATTTCCGCAAATTTCGAAAATTTCAACTTGCTTCTTCCGGGACTTCTTTTTAAAAGTTACAAAAATTTTGTTTTGTTTCCTATAATTTTTTATATTCTTGTGGAAATCAGTGTCTTTACTAAAAGTATTACATAACGTTTCAGGGAATCTGGTTTAGACTTACAATCACCTCTGTAATTTACTAAGTGTTACAACCTCTAACAGAGCAAAACCTATAGTAACTAGGGAAAGGCCTAGCCCTGTATAGAAAAACTTAACTCACCCCACTAAAAAATTAATACTGTATGTGAAATATTGGGGTGGGGGCTGTAGCCTTCTAAACTTAGAGCTAGCTGGCAACAAGGCTGTAGCCAGGATTTAATTTTTGGGGGGATTAAATTTTTTTTTTCAAAATAAGAAAGGTGTGCCACCTTTATGGTAAAGAAGAAATGGGGGAAAATCAAGACTAGATCCATCACCTTAGCGACGTTTTTCAAAACGGTCGCCAACGGCCGTAGTCAGTTGTGTAGGAAAGGGAGGGGGATCAGGGTCTCACCCCCCCATTGTATATCAAAACACATTATTTTCTCTAAGACCGCATCACATAATCTTCTTTGAAGCCACTTGATCTCCCCCCATGAGTTTTGAATTGCTACGCTACTGCAACATAAAAAGTATGTAAAAAATCAAAATACAAAGTCAATGAGAAAATACCAATTTTGCCTACAGACATCGCTGTAAATTTTTACTTGTAGTTTTGCCATCAAAATTTAATTTTTCAGAATGCCTCCTTTTTAAAAAAAAATTGTTTCTTTTTTTTCTCTTTGAAGTTTTGGTGTTAATACACAGTTTGTTACCTTACTAGATCTAGCACAGTGTTTCCGAGAACTCTAAACCTGGCAATTAGCCTACAGTGGTTCGCTGCCATGTTTATGGCTTTTTTGGAATTTTTCTGCTTCTTTACGGCTATGTTATCTCTGATTTCCGTTCTCCTCTTAACCCCTACAAAACTTGTTTATGACGTTTTTTCAGATTTTCTTCTCTTTCTTTCTCTCCATCCCTCTTCCTAACCTCCACCTCTCCCCCATATGCTTTTCGTGAATCCTCCTCCTCCTACCTTCCTCCCCTCCCCCTAATTATTGGGCATCCTCATCTGCCCTCCCAGCAAAATTAACGTTCATTCTTCTCCTCCTCCCACCTCCAACTCTAAGAACACCTACAATGCCACTGAAATTCTCATACACGGATTCATCAGTTTCTTCCACTTCGGACAGATGCTATTAATCCCTCTTTTTCAGCGTCCACTCAATCACACTTTTCTTACCTTGCATACGTAATCAGTAAGAAAAAAAAAAGATTCAGAAGCTCGGACATTTTGCTGCAGCGAATGAACGTAAAGTAAAAACAAAATGGCATATCATAGAAAAGCCACTTCTCACTGCTTCGAAAACACGGATGTCACGTGACAAACCACATCTAGTGCTTTTTCCAGCGATTTTAAGAGGATAGTCAAAACTAGGTAACAAAATCTGTATTATCACCAAAGTTTTCTCAAATTATTGGTCTGCAAAATAACCTTGTGGATGGAATTTTGATAATTCAAGGTTTAGGAGTTCCCCCCTCCCTTTTTACAAGTAAATTCCTATAGGTATTTTTGTCTTATTTCAAATTATGTTAAGGTATTATTACCCTCCGCAGGGATAACACAATTGCCAAATATGGTCAACACAAGAAAGCCTCCGGGGCGAGAATTTTGTGAGTTTTCGTGGGGGAATTTATTATACTATAATTTTTGCCACCCACGTATTAATTACAGCTCAAACTAGAGCTTATTGATTTTGGAGCTTTGACTGAAATTTTTTTCCTTTGTGGGGTGTCCCTAAGATGCCCCCCTTCTAGATACGAGCATGAGCTATGCTAATGGTAGAACCATATTTCGTTTCCTGCTGTGAGTATAATAAAATTCAGGGGCTTTTTATTTTATTTTATTATTATTTTTTTGTTAGTGAACAAAATGATTATTAGTATATTTAAACTTTCAGCTCTACGTGAAAGAATTTAACCTTTGGGGAATACGTTTCAAATGTGTAATCTAGTGCTCTGAAGTTATTTTGGACAACCTTTACACTGAACTTAAAACTCGGGTATTTTATTAGTGGCCATTGGCCAGCAGGGCCCTTTTTATTAGAGGCCAAGTCGTTTAAGTTAGTAGCCACTTTCGCATGGCCACAAAACCTTTAAATACTGAAGCCTTAGGAGGGTTTGTTTGATCAACATTTTTCATAAAAAAATAGTAAGTAGTTTGCGGTTTCAGAATGTAACCTTGCTGCAGAGTCAAAACAGACAGGATTGCATTGGGAAACAATAAAGTGGCGAGAGTGATAGCTACTGAAGTCGTATTTTTAATCACCATTCCCCAATATTTAGTTGCCCTGGGGCCAGTGGCGACCGTGATTTTTAACCTTTACTTTACACATGTTTCTGTTATCGGAAAGCGGCTTTCAGTTCTTTGTGAAAATCATGTTTTTTTACTCAATTTTTGCCATTTGAGGCGACAAATATGCAGGTGTTAGTACTAATTCATGGAGGTTGTGGAGCCATAATTTCTAAATTTCCATACGTAGTGGTCTGTCCACTGAATGTGGAGGGGGTGGGGGGATGAGTAGAAGGGGACGATCGGGATAAATATTCAAACATTCGACGAGGTTGCGGGGCCGAATATTTTGCAATTTTATACCTTTCATCTGAAAGGAAACAAAGGCATAGGGCAGGGACAAAAAAAGTAATCCTGCTGTCAGCCGTTATCAAATTTAAAAAAAAACAAAACTCAGAAAAAACATTTTTCAATGTGGCAGACTCGCAGTGTTGGTTGGTGTTCACCATTGTGGAAATTTAGAAAAAGTTGCCAAGAGCAAAGTTTTCTAGTTTCAAATGTTAACAAATTTCCCTGGCTAGGATTCTATAATTGTCCCATATTCCATTCCAAAGTGCAATCATAGGTCAAGTTGAAAACCTGTCTGCCAATTTTTAGAGTCGAGTTGCAATCCTATAATTAACGAATGCAGAGAGCTAAACAGAAATATGGAAAAATGTATACATGGTGTATATGGTGAAAGGCGGAGCTAGGTAAAAAATGGGTGGCGCTAGGATTTTAAAAAGTGGGCGAGTTAAGATGGAAAAGGAGAAGTTTAAATACTGTCCTATAATTAACAGATTCTTCTCTATGCCTGTTAACTACTAACAACGCTTCTTTATTTGCCACATTACTGTAATTAATAATATATGGATATTGTTACCCATAGTGTACTGACCTACTTATATTGCCTTACATTACTTAGTATGCAAGCGTAATTTGATTATTGCAATAACTAATGAGATACATATTTAGTATGTATTTTTACTTTGATAATTAACCACAGTCAAATAAATGGTTATGAAAACCTATTTTTCACATAAATTCTAAGGCCAAAGTTAAATGATAAAGTATATAATTATATATATAGAGGTAAGTCAGTGATTTGCAAAAAGTCATAATTTGACAACAACGTACAAAGGTTAACCAGGGCTTACCATAACTAGTAAAATTTGACACTGGTCGGAATATACGAAATACAAATGAAGAAGGTAAAAGATATTTACCATCTGCAAAAATATTCGCAACGTTTCGAGAACTACTGTTCCCTTCATCAAGCGAAAGTGCAAGCACTTTCGCTTGATGTATATATATTTTATTAATATATATATTCTGAATATATATGGCTATATATATATAATTCTGAATATTTTTGCAGATGGTAAATGTCTTTTACCTTCTTCATTTGTATTTCGTATATTCCGACCAGTGTCAAATTTTACTAGTTAAAGTCGTAATTTGTTAAACACAAGGCCATACACATTTGATTTTTTCTTTTGCCAAAGGAGTACAAAAATGTAATTTTACACATGGCATCATAAATAAAAGCACATAATCAAAGAGTGTTTGTGTGAAAAAACCCTGTAGAGTGGAAAACAACATGTGGTGACTTGCAGACGTGAAACACATTATGATAAGGGAAGGGTGGTGTAGATGCCGAGAATAAGTGGTTGGAAACAGTGGCATAGCATGGGGGGATGCCACTGGGACTTTTGTGCCAAGCACAAAATTTCATTATTGGACTATTAGGAGGAGATATTAACGGATTTTAGCAGAGGTAATACTTGCCCTGGGTACTGGGTGGGCACAATGCCTCTGGTTGGGAACGAGATCAGAATATCGTGAATGTGAGATCTGAGCCCCCTGCCTTCCCAGTACAGAATAAAAGTGCTGCAGAAAGCAATGTTGCTTGACCACAATTGTCATAATTTAGCAATCGTCAGCGATATATTGCAGTCTAAAAAACCAGTGATGTATCCAGAATATTCCCAAGGGGGTGTTAGTTGTGCAAGGAATTTTTGGTGGAAAAAATGGCCAAGGGCCATATATATATATATATTTTTTTTTTTGTTCATTTATCATTATTAAATTACTAATAATTCTACAGTGCAAGATACTTGAATTATTAGAGGTAGTACTAGATTATGTTCGTACAATTTTACAATGGCCAGCCGTTGTTCTCCACAAAAAAATTACCGTTTTGATAATAGGTTTAAGAATAACCCTATTGTGCAAAACTTGCTTTTCTTGCCCTCTGTCCACTACTTGATCTTTTCCTTTTGTGACCTTCAAAAAACTCAACAGCTTCGTGAACTGAATCCTTATGATAGAGAAAAGTTCTATGTTGGCTGAACTTCTTCAATGGCATTTTCTTCCAATTATTAAATTCTTTTGAAACAAGTTGACCTGTGGCTTGTGTTGATCTTAAACAGACTTCATGGGGTGAAAAGAGAACACACAAAATTTGCTATAGGCACTGGCTTCTACCTTTGGGTAAGCTAGATAGTTATGTTTACTCAGTTCAGAAGAGCAGAACTTCCGACTGTGGTGAGATTTTCTTTGACTTTATACAGCACTAGTGACGCTTGTGGGAAAATTACAATTTGCATATGGTTCCTAAGACTTTTTTAGCACTCTTACCCCCTCTTTGTCAGTGAGATTAGATTTCTTGGCCTAATTAGAAATATCTACAGTCAGAATTTCCATTTCAATTGTGTTTAGCATTGTGTTTTGGTCTATTTTTACCTCATGGAAAGCGTTGGAAGATGACTTATAAGCCATTGCTGTTGCTTTCCTCAACAGCAGTCTCATCAATGTCACAAGAGTTCAGGGAAATGCCATTGGGGTCATCACTAATTCAATCTTACTTCTTTTAAAAAATTAATTTAACAGCATCTGTTGGTATAATTTTTTACTTTGTTAGCCCAAAAGGGGCCTTACTTGGGTGCGCCAGTGTAAGAAACTAACTCATATGGAACTAAAAGGAAATATTTTGCGAAGCATGTTGCAGTTCATTCTTCATGGTGCATGTTATAGCTGATACTGTTTTCATGTAGCATATTATATGTGATATAGTTTTTGTAGAACATATTATAGTTTATACTGTGTTTAAAGTTATGCTTGAAATCAAATAATTATGAGTAATGTCCATTGTAGACAGGTACATTTTTCATTGTACAATTTTTTTTTTTTTGACGATTAATTCTATCAACACCCTTATTTTGATAATTTCACAACACTGTCTTTTATTTTCATATATCCCTTTGGTTAGTACAGTAGAGTCTCATTAGTTCCAACCATAATAATTCAAAAATACGGCTAATTAAAATTCTTTAATTTTGCAAAGACTGTTTGGTAAAACTGCATAATAGTCTCGTCCTGCTAAGCTCATCACCAAAACTCATGCTATACTTAAAATTGGTCTGAGAATTTTCAGTATGGTCCATCAACAGATCACTTCTATTATGGCTTGTCCATTAAAACGTTGGTAAAATGAACATCCACGATTCGAAACCTTTACGACGGCGAAAACCTTCCATAAATTTTAAAATAAAATTTAAATCTTACATACCTTTTTCTACTCTTTTATTTACACTGAAGACGGTTTATTGGATGAAATGATTTCTCAGGCATGATTAATAACTGATAATGAATTGATAGTTTACACTGAAAGCTAAATTGCAAAATGCATATAAAAGCAGACTTTATTTTAATGGTTAATAAAATAGAATTATATAGAATTTAAATCAACTAATTAATAATTTAATTATTTTTATTATAATTAATTATAAAATAAAGAATTAATTAGAAGGCTTGACACCTGTTTGGAAAGACTTTAATGGAATGTTAATGAAATTAACACATGAATTTACAATAAACTGATGATATAACTACACAATGTATAATACATAATTTCTAATAACTTTTGACACAAGTCAGATTTTTAATACACTGCATGATAAAAATAAAGTATCAGGTATTCATGAATAGCAATTCTTTCCAAAATAATTTTACTTGAAAATACAAACTACATAATAGAACAGCATGTCACCGAAAAACAAAATACAGAATAAACACTTACTGTGTCCTTAATACTGCAGATATAAATAGGCTAAATGGAACACAACAAGAAACTATCATTATTATCACAAATAAATATCATGTAAAAATTATAGAAAACCCAGAAACCCTTTTTAATCTTCGGTTAACTGCTGCAAACACATGAAAGCATATGGCATGTTTGTACCTGTGATTTGGCGTCCCCTATGAACAACCCCAGTAATTACTCCAAAAGAAAGTGGGGACACCTTTAAAATTCACGTGAGCAGGCCTGTAGTAAATCTAGTTGGCCTTGGTTCAGATTAACAGGACTCTACTGTAGTATTTATTAAAAGAAAAAGATGTAGTGATTATGTCAGAGAGGTAGGAGACATGTGATAAGAGGGAAAGGGAAGAGCAAGAACAGAAATACAGCAAAGTGAAGCCGTTGATGTCAAGTGATAACAATCGGGGTCCTAGCATGAGAATTAAGTAAATAAAGCTGAAAAAGAAATGTCACACACATACAGAAATCAGTCATTGTTTGGCGATAATTGGACAGTGGTGTTAATTATATTTTAATTCAAATTTTATTCTATGTTTTTTTTTCCCATCCCACATCTTACCGCAGAAAAAATTACATTTGAACTAATTAAATGTGCTAAAAGGTGCTGAAAATTGCGAACTCAAGACCAGTAATTTTACACTTGACATATACATCAGAGGGGCTAATGTGCATTTAAAAATATTGATGTATGGTAAAACCTCTTTTAATAACCTTTAAACAACGGTAATCTCCCAATACTGGCCATATATCGATGGAACTGAACACACTCCATAGAATTAGCATTAGCGCTAACCTCCACACAACAGCCACCCTGTGGGCATCACAAAAAACATTTTTTTCAAATATGTCTAACCCAAATGTCAACAATGTAAGGTAAAATTTACTTGACGGTACTTTTTTTCAAAATATGCCATTGAAACAATTGTTCATTTTGTAGCTTTGTAAGTAAGTACCACCTTTCGGTGAATACAGTGCTGTTATTTATGACTGAATATCCTAATATTTTGTCTGCATAAACAACCACTGTATACCTATTAAAAATCGGTTTTGACAGTTCTGTTTCGTTATGTGTTATTACCATTGAGTAGTGCCATATTAACCTAACTTCGTTATTTGAACACCAGTTTGTAATGATGAGTTCTTTACAAAAGTTTTTAAGTCTAAAAGAGAAAATCAAAATTATCCGTGACAGTTAAAAAGGTTCAAATGCATGAAAATTAGCAATGCTTTACGGATGTGGGAAGGCATAGGTAAACGAGATCTTAGAACATGGTGAAGATAATGTGTATCAGTCCTTTTGAGGCATGAACTTAGATAACTAAACAAAGCATTAGATGACCGGAAGTAACGAACTTGATAAAGTGCTGTTATAGTGGCTTTCCAAATGTCGATCAAAAACTTTTAATCAAAAACCTTGCAATTAAAATATTTTTTCATTGCAGAATTTCTCTTCACGTGTTAAACCCCAAAATTTAGACTATGGGGAAGGGTTTGATGGCATTCTCAGATTAGTAGGAATGACAAATATGAAAGCCAGCAAGTTCATTAGTGTGGGCGAAGATTTGGAAGTTCCTTCTATATTTAATACCGTTCAGGAATTGTTAGATAACATTCGTATGGGAGAGTTCAAGTATTACGTAAGCAATATTTTGGCCATTTCAACCCCCCCCCCCCTAGTAAGCAAAAATTAACATTGGCTAACATAGGAAAATAAGACCAACAGCAATCTCCCTCTCCTCCCAAGGTGCTTACGTAATTCTTTAATATGATCTCCCTATGATGAACGTTTTAAAAAATGTAATGAGGGAATGAAAGCGTAAAAAAGTGTAGAACTGCCACAAAATTCTAACATCAAAACATATTCTGATGTTTTGGTAAATTTTCAGGAGATCCAAAACTTTGCTTTGAACAAAAATGATGATGAGTTCAGGGTTTAAGCTGGCTCAAAACATGCTGTCGCAAAAATGCTAAAATGGGAAAAAAGTTGTAGCAAAATGCTAAAAAATATTAGTAGCTTTCGTTGCTCGAAAAATCCTATCCATGAAATTATTTATATCAACAATGCTTAATAGGTACTGTTAAGAATTTTGAAGAGGAAACAAAAAGGAACAAGAAAAGATCGCTGAAGTGCATAACGGATCTTCTGGAATCGAGGAATCCTGCTTTCAGAGAATAAACTGTGGTTAAAAATGCCTGTCGCATTTTCGCGATGGGCAATAAATTTTTCTTCGCATTTTGCGAAAAATGCGACTGCAGCTTAAACCCAGGGTGAGTTGTACAAAGGACTACAAATATTACTATTACCCTAGAAAAGAGTATTTGCTATAAAAAAAAAAGCAAAAGGATTACAAATCACTGATTTTTTTTAATGTAAATGAGAATAGATGGGGATTAATATAGTTGAAATGACTATTTTTTTATTATAAATTTTATTTATTTTAATTTTATTTTTTTTAATGCTGAACCTCAAAATGACAGCCACCTCCGAAGTACAGTCACCTTTGCAGAGTCCCGCGGGTGACCATTAATTTATTGTATTTTATTGAGATTTTACTGTATATTTTTGTCTTAATACAAGAACCTATCAGTTTATTCATTCTGTTAATATTTTATAGGCAAAGATGGAAGCAAAGTTCAAACAGTTGTAGCCACACCTGGCCAGGGGCCTGAACGGCCACAGGAAATTTCATATACTGACACGAAAGTAATTGGAAATGGCTCATTTGGAGTTGTGTATCAAGCACGTCTCACTGAAACTTGTGAACTCATTGCCATTAAAAAAGTACTTCAAGACAAGAGATTTAAGGTAAGATGGGAATAATTATAGATGTTCAAACACAAGTCAAAACCCTCAGTAGGCCAGTCGATATGACCACTGCTTTCAGCCTGATAAGTTCGATTGCCAATGAGCTTGTGCATAAATGTGCAATTGACCACATCAAGCCATGTTAAGCCTGATCCTGTTCAATATAACTTATAGCAGAGCTGTCAGATATAAAATATACAGATTTCAATTTCTATGTAATGTAGGATGACTGGCTTATTTAATATGTAAACTCTTATGGTATAATACTTTTGAGATAACTTGTATTACTGAATGTATTATTCCAGTGTTATTTGTCATTGTTTGTAACCTTTCTTAATTTACTAGTTTTGGTAAAGTTTATATTTATTTGAGTATGTTTCTAAATGAAATCTTCTTTCCTTCAAAGAATCGGGAACTACAGATTATGAGAAGACTGGATCATTGCAATATCGTGAGACTAAAATATTTCTTTTATTCAAGTGGTGACAAAGTAAGCTCACTATTATTTGGTTTATCAGTTCTTATCTGCAAGATAAAGTAACCTAGATAAATGTTGACTCGTTGCTCCTCTTTTCACCACATAGAAAATTTCTCCGATTATAAAGAACCAGCATTAAGAGATATATATATATGCAAAAATCTGAAAATACCTTGTACAGCAGAATTTTTCTTATCTAATGCAACTACAGTGAAACCCCACATTTGCGGTCACTCACCAGAATTTGGCCGTAACAGAGGGAGAGTCATTCTGAAGTAGCTAAAATATTATATTTCAACCATTTAAATACTTTGTTTCGGAAGTTACGTACTTTTAAGCACATAAGGTAAGTTTAAGATAACAAACGCAAACGTTTGTTGAATATAACAAGTAAATTTATAACAAAACGTTAATATTAAAATTTATTTACCTTGGAAAAAAAAATTGATTCATAGCTGTTTGGCGGGTTTTACTCACCAATTCTTCTCCTTCGAAATGTATTTTTAATTGATAGATTAAATTCACCGTTTTCGTATCGTTACGTATGCTAGACGAGTAAACGATAATTTGAACTGCCATAGTTTTGTATTGATACTTGTTCATTAGTTTTGTGCAGTGTATCACTATATGATTTATTTATTATCAAAGCCTTCGTTTAGCATTAGTCATTTGAATCGGAAAATTCGAGTCAATTGTCACTCTTTGTTAATGGTAGCAGCACCATAACTAGATGACCGTGCGTCCCTGGGCAGAATCGTCCAAATTCCGCCGTCCTAGCCACAGACATATTCTCCTCTGAATTACTTCAGCTGATTTTATGCTCTTCCACACCACCGCCTAGCTATGATTCTGAATGGTAAGGGAAATTCCCTTAGCTCTTACCCTGTTTATTCTTAGTATCTGTTTTGAGAAACACCGTGATGGTCAAAGTTCAATTTTGTGTGTTGAAGTTCGTATTTTCGCCATAGAGGGGTTCTGTTCTAATGAAATGAATCATGAAAACAGTGTCCATGGATGACCGCTAAGCAAGGGTTTGAAATACATTATTGTAAATCAGTTTCTGCCAGGGAATGTTTATCTGACCATATCTGAGGAGTGTTCGCTAAGAGGGGTTTCACTGTATATATCCTTATCAAAAATGGTTTGAGAAGAAAGTGTTAAGCTGTTGTTTTAAAATTTTCGAAAGGCAAGAATAAAGACTGAAAATAGTCACCACCTTCAAATATTGGTTGGTAATGAAAAATCTGTCAATACCACATACAACACTAAAATAGTTTATATATAATATATATAAACCATTTTTAATCCACAGCAGGATGGAGGTCTCTCTGTTTTCACACATACACGTAGTACGGTGAAAGAAATACAGAGGAAGTGGCCTTAAGCGCAGAATGTTGGCCAGACGGGTTGGCAAACTGGACCTACAGTTTAACGAAGAATCGGAATTTCAGTCACCACAGCCAAAGTTCTGCCACCTAAATTAAGGAAGCAGTGGCTAAGACGGGACTCGTGTTGTCTCACTACGGAGTGACTGCTACCTATGACGCTTTTCAGCGGCAATCGAGTGCCGGTATTCTTGGCAGAGGACGCCTGTGGGACATACATATATATATATTTTAACATTGAAAGTGTTTACACTGGAATAAATTGACTCATAAGATTCACTACAAAACTTTTTTTATAACATTTTTCGAAAACGGTACTAAACATTCACAGTAGGCGTAATAATGCTACAAGATACTACTGTATCATGATATAAATTAACGTTTTCAGTGTTATTTTATTTTCAATTATATTGAACATTTCGGGCTATTTTCCATTTTGTATGAATGCATAGTTTTATATCACTTTAATTTTCTGACCTTTTTTAATTTTCCAGAAAGATGAAGTATATTTGAATTTGGTTCTAGAATTTATTCCCGAAACTGTGTACAGAGTTGCCCGTCAATATAGTAAATCTAAGCAAACTATTCCCATATCCTTTATAAAGGTAATCCCCTTCTTTTCATTTCAGTGTTACCTATAACTTTTCATTGAATAATTTGATGCAGCTATTTTGAAGTCATTTAATGTTAATGCTGTATCTATTCTTCCCTTTTAGCTATATATGTATCAACTGTTCCGTAGCTTAGCCTACATCCACTCATTAGGGATTTGTCATCGTGATATTAAGCCACAAAATCTTCTTTTAGACCCAGAAACTGGAGTTTTAAAGCTATGTGATTTCGGAAGGTAACCTTTGATTTTTCTGCTTGTAAAATATGTTTTGAGTAATGTGCAATGTAATATTTTCTGTGTCAGTTCGAAATTTTGTAACCCCCCCCCACCTCAATTTTACATAATTGCAGAATATATTTTTTTTTAATACTGACTTGTTTTAATTTCCAACAATTTTTTTCTTAGGCGAAAGAATGTTACCCCCCACTTTTTTTTTGTCCTTCTGCCTTCCAATCCATTTTCCTATTTTTAAATTGGAGGAGTAACTATTTAAAAAAAAAACTTTATCATGAATAAAGTAGGGAGAAGTTGTTTTTAGGACATAAAATTTTTCATTTAAATTTATTTTTTATGGTCATGTTTTAAAATCATGAATGCTGTAGAACCTGCCAGAAGTGACCGCCTTTGGGACTGGACTGTAATGGTCCTTATAGACGGCAGACTTCTGTACAGGCATAACTAAGCCCTTACCAGTTCTCCCTTGTACAAAGTGGTCATTTTACCAGGTTTGCTGTATTTGTTTGGGCCTTTGTAACAGATGAGCCTTTTTATTTAACTTTAGCTTTTATGCTCATATCTTAGAATTATGAATATTTATTCACGCCTTTGTAATGGATGAGCTTTGTGGTCAAAATATAATTTTTCTAAAAAATAATGCACAAGTAACAAAAGTATGAATGTATAAATATTTCACCTACGTTTAATTTTCTTTGGAAAGATAGCACTTTTCTTTATGACAACACATAACTGTGCTTTTTAAGGCTATTTTAATAAATGTAAGCTTTCTACTTAGTATTAGTCGAATTCCCAAAGTGAAAAAGCATGCAAATTTTTTCTGTGTCCCTTTGCATGCAATATATAAATCTCTACAGCTAGTCTTGTCTGGATTCGAATTTAAACCCCACATAGCTGTTAAATATCTCGATAGCTGTTTCAACTGTTATGGGTTGTCATTAATTACTATGGAATTATAAATTTTTTTGTCATTGTGGATACTATGTTGGGAAATACGAAAAATGCGCTAATTTTTTCGGCCATTTTATCGTTACGATCTGTTTCACAATATTTATCATCCTTCAAACTCTAACTTCACTGGAAAATAGTTATTATTCTGTTCTCGCTGTTTTTCACCCAACCGTGTGCACTTTGTTGGTTTCCATTGATGTGCTTTTGTTTTGCTATTTGTGCATTGTAGTTGAAATATACTACATCAGTGGTTTTCAATTTTTTTTGTATCACGGAGCTCCTTTCAAGAGAAAAATCACTCGTGGAACACTATTGGCTCCTCAATCCCAAAGACACGTATTTGCATTTTTGACTGCTTGTATCTAACCGTATTTTTCAGATTGTTAGTAGATATTTTATTGTATAATAATAAAAACACAAATTTGTTTTTGAATTTTAACTTTCTTCAGTAAACTTATTTTTCCCAATTAAATTCATAAAAATATCAATCTTAGCACATGTGGAACAGTTGGGAAATTCATAGATACAACATCTGAATAACTCGTAGAAGGAAGTTTTAGATAATTAACATGGCCATTCTCAAGCCGACACCACTAGATCTAAGAACATATAATAATAATAAATGTTCCATGTTTTTATTTTGGAAAATTGTCCAATTAGCTCCTCCCCACTGTATGATTACGGAAAGCCACCTCAGAAAGTTGGCATCTATGATATCTCTGTGTTGCAGGTTTGTCTTTGAAATCACTGTGGTTTAGGAGCCGGTTTTTTGGCCTTAGAAAATAGTTCCATTGCCTTACAGTGGCATAGTGGTGACGCATTCATGTGTTACACCACTAACCTGGATTTGGCTCCCAACGGTCTTGTAAAACAGGTGCCATTTCTCTGCCCACTGTCGTCCAAAGTTTGGTTTTCTTGGCAACAATGATTCGTATTTCTAAAAAAAAAGTTGGGGTCTCCATGTAGCAGCATTGGAATTCCCACATATCTGGAAAATTGGAAATTATCAGCGATTTAAATCATCCTGAAGGTTTGGAAAAGGTCACGAGACAAATCAATTTTTTATTGGTCAACCCTGGATGAGCTAAGGAATGCCTTAACTTCCGTTTTGACTAGCAAAATCTCCTACAAATGTGAAATCATTTTTCCGGTAACCCAAGTTCAGGTGAGAATTGCTGGTGATTGATTATGGAATTTTGCTTGAGAAGTTGGGGATTTTTTTTCTCCAGTATGACTAGGAACCCTGAACATGACTTACGCTATTTTGTCTTGTTCTGTAAAAATGCAAACAAATGTATAGTAGATATCGCTTAATCGGGCAGAGTACATTTTGCCCCAATTAACGGCTGTCCCAAATAAGCAAGTTGCACATAAAATTAAAAAATGAATGTTTTTTTTTAATACTACATACGTAATATATATTACATATAAGAAAATAACTTATAAAAAAAAATAATAAATTCCAAAATGTGTAGCTGGAACTGATCCTGCCTTCGGTTTTACCCCACTCACAAGCAAGTTAAGACCTATGACGCCGATGTGTGTTGTGTACATGCGGACCATAATATGTTATGTACAAATTATTCATTGTCTAAAACTTTTGTCCCAATTAAGCAGTTTCTTGGTTTGGGTTCTATTCCTTGAGATTCGGCCCAAGTAAGTGGCTGCTCCGATTAAGCAGTGGCCCAATTAAGCGGAATTGACTGTATGTTGGTATTCTACACAAATACTTATAGAAACAGCTAACTATATATTTTTTTAATGGTGTGTTGTGATTGTAAACTCCTTCATTCTTTGATTTCAACTTGGCTGTTGTACTTTTCATGACGTTATTTTTTTTTCCCCCACCAGTGCTAAACATCTTGTCAATGGGGAACCTAATGTAGCCTATATTTGTTCTCGTTATTATCGGGCCCCGGAACTTATATTTGGTGCAACGGACTACACAACCATGATTGGTAATAGTTTTCTTTTATCGTACACAAAATGCTTGTATGTGCAGTGAAACCTTAGTTTTATGTTTTCCTAGAAACTGTAGAAAAGACTTGCAATGCGGGAAAATACACAAAGCAGGATTGTCATACTATTCGAGTAATAATGCATTTCTCATGTGCTACTCACCATAGTCTGGGGCATTGGTTCCATAGACTTTCAAGAGGTTCAGATTCCTCGGAAAACTGTAGGCCTGATGCAGCATGACCCTTGCAGTCCTTATACTTTGAAACTCGCACCAATATATTTCATATTGGTGATTTTGGAGAAGAGACATTTGAAGTTAGAAAAACGTATTGTGTGGGAACGTAAAATTGAGATTTCACTGTATAGTATAAGGCGTAGGGATGCGACGGACTATTTGGCTAACTTTGAGGCTGAATACCGAAAATTCGGCAACCAGATACGTTTCTTTTCAAATTCACTATGAATATAAACAAACATGTACAGTAGAAACTTGATTATCCGTACTAATCGGTACAAGACATATCTGGATAATCAAATACGGTTAAAAAATAAATGGAAAAGCAGGAAAAATCGATAAAAAAAAATGGTATGACAACTTCATTGATGTACATTAAACATATTGTATGTACAGTGGAAATAGTTTATAATGACCAACCGCATATAATGATGGAATTTTTACAAGAAGTTTGGTTTGCTATTCTACTCCATACTAAATATATTGGTTATAACGACTGCGATTTTGTAGTCTAAGTAGATTTTAAGTAGGGAAATCCATATCGGATATAACGACATGACTTGATAGTTATAGATGGGAACCTCTTGGATTTGAGACAACGCTGGAATCACATTTGTTTCACATAAAATGTAAGCGTTATTTTATCTGGTTTATTTACAAATGTCCGGAAAATGTTTATTACCTCTAAACCTCAATAATGAAGGCAATGAGCTTTTAAAAAAAAAAAAAAATTGTGATTTATTAATTGAATATCACGAGGGTCATATTCTTTAGGGGCCTATTTTATTTTTTCAGCTTAGTGCTCATAAAATTCTCAAGCCAGCATTATTCGGAAGCCATTGGTATAATATATATTACATTTTATTCCATATTATATACTTTATATAGTATTTCCTATAATTTTTTTAATTTAAAAAAATAAAAAAAGCACTATGTATTTAGTGTGATTTTACATAAATATAATTTAATATATACAGGGTTTGTCCCAAAAGTTCCCGAAATGATTTTTTTTAAAATCATTTATTCAATATCAGTTTACAATCTTTTCAGAACTTTTCAAAGTATTCTCCCCCTGCTTCGATGCACCGTTGCCAACGCTTCACCCAATCATTGAAGGCGCCCTGGAAGTCGTCAACGGGAATCTCCTTCAGTGAGGTCGTCGCGGCTGCTTTTACCGCCTCCAGCGTCCCATGCCGAGTTCCTTTCAGGGTTCTTTTGATCCTTGGGAACAAAAAGAAATCCGCTGGTGCCAGATCGGGGCTGTACGGCGGCTGGGGCAGCGTTGCCACACCCATTTTGGCCAGCAACTCGGAGACAATGAGCGCGGTGTGGGTTGACGCGTTGTCATGGTGCAAGATCCAATTGTCGCGAATTTCGTTTCGGACGCGTCGAACCCTGTTGCGCAACCGTTTGAGCACTTCACAGTAAAACTCCTTGTTGACTGTTTGTCCTTGTGGCACGAATTCACTGTGAA
>QLNU02014802.1:7358171-7378544 GCA_006491805.2 Dysdera silvatica | reverse complement strand
TGTATTACTACACTATGATTTTAAAAAGATATCGGTTATAATGACCGAATTTGCATGGTCCCTTGGAGGTCGTTATAACCGATTTTCACTGTATATAAAAAAATTATGATGCCTCGAGGATTTTAAACTACATAACAAGAATCTTCCGACCTGCTGGCACGTGCCACATGAAAGGGGCTTCCATGAGAGCTACTCCCCTCCCACTCCTCTTCCGCACAGGGGCGCTTCTTTCAAAAAGAAAAAAGATCAGAGGTCCACGCATTTGAACAATTAAGGATCCGGATGATTGAGTTTCTACTGTATCTGTCATGTTTTAAGTGTAGAATAAAATTAAATCCAATTTTTTTAATTTCATGCAACCAGATATTCGACTGGCTTCCAAGGTTGAATATTCAACTAGTTTCATGACCGAATATCAATATCCTTTAAAGTTGAAAAAATAAATTTTAACTTCATTCTCAATTAAGAACATGACAACCATATTGTGTTTATATTTATAGTGAATTTTAAAGGAAGTTGATATTTGGCTGCTGAATATTCCATATTCGGCTTCAAAGTTCGCCGAATATTCGGTCGTGTCACTAACAAAGAGTATACAAATAGTTGATGTAAGTAAAAATTGACTTAGCCATTCCATACTTTTAAGCAGTCGATTTGTTTTTTGTAGTCTGTATGTATTAAAATGGTTTTAAATGTGTATAGATGACTTCATTATGTGGCTACTGGAACTTCATTATTAAATGCAATGTTACATATTGGTGCAGAATTACTTTTGCTATCCTTGGATCATAAAAATTCCACCAATCACTATGGCATGCTATTATCATCATCATCATAAGTTTGATTGCCGACGGTATCGTAAAATGTGTGTGCTGTTTTTTGGCTTACCTTAGTCCAAGGTTCCGTTTCCCTTGGCGACAGGTTATGATTCCACAGAGAACTGTATGTCCTGATGCAGAATGGTCTTTGCTTTTCTTGGCTCTGCAATTTACAATTTATTCAGTAAGGTCCAATGGTGGTGTGGCATTAATGTATTTATCCTTCATGTCATTAATCCGGGTTTGATTCAAATGGTACCATGCAACGCATGCTGTACCTTGCTCACCATGGTCCAAAGTTCCGTTCCCTAGGCAATACAGGTTCTCGCATTGCTTGTAGAACTGCAGGTCTTGGTGCATCCTTACGCTTGAGCAGTCCTCGCGTCGTAAAACACAAATGATATTCGGCATTTCAATGTCTTCTTAAAGCTTGGTATTTGTATCATGAGTTTGTGTTGTTGATTTTTCAGATGTGTGGTCAGGCGGCTGTGTTTTGGCTGAGTTACTACTAGGACAACCTATATTTCCTGGGGATAGTGGTGTGGACCAGTTAGTCGAAATAATTAAGGTTCTAGGTACACCTACTAAAGAGCAAATTAAAGAAATGAATAGAAATTACACCGAATTCAAATTTCCTCAAATTAAAGCTCACCCGTGGCAAAAAGTAAGTTTCCTAATTTCTGTGCAATATTTTTTTCTTTTTTCACCTGTACATTTGATGTTATTACTTGTGAAAGATTGCCGAATTTTTGTTAAACATATTATGATTTATTTTTTTTTAACGATGACTTTTGCTGTCCTTGGGCAATGATAACAGTTAAAAAACATAATAACCTTGAATAAATCTGTAACTCATTGAACGTTGAGAAAACTGCAAGAAGTCATCCAGGTTGATTCTGTGGGGTTCAGTCAGCTTTTCTCTATCTAGTAACTGTTAATCCCTATTGTAACTGTAGCCTACAAAGTGCTCTTCCTTTTTTCGTAACTGTTTGGATAATAAGGGAACTGCACGGTTCTATAGAGGTGACATGCTTGTCTATCGTGCAGAAAATCTATGTTTGGTTGCTAAGGTGATGGATGTTTAAATCTCTTGGAAAATTTTAAGGTTCCTTTCACACAAAAACATGTGACTATGATTCGTGCATGGGATATGTGTACTTTGAAAAAATTTTGTGCGATTTTGTCTTCTCCAAACCTGTTTTTCGTCACCTTATTCCGGAAGTGGTAGTCCTAGTATTCGTTAACCGAGAACAAGAACAGCACAAGTCTTGTCTCCAATACAGTAGCTCCAGTGTGAATGATGTAATTTCCTTAGTCAGCCAACAGCAGCAGAGATTTCCAGGTGGCTTGAATTCAATTCTGCAACAATGAATTGCAGGAGTCTCACCGTGTGAAAGGTTTCTTTGATGTGAATTTTTTTTTCTCATATGCGAGTTGGAATTCTGTATAAAAGGTTCAAGTGTCAAAATTGAATCATAATGAGTATTGACAGGTCAAGTTTTTATTTATACATACATGCATGCATATGTTAAATAATATAGAGGTTCACATCTCAGTTGCTCGGAATGAATGCATGACTGGTAGCATTACCTGACAGTAGATAGATAATGATGGAAATTAATAATGAGTCTAGTAGACAAATTTGACTCAGATTTATTAACCTAATTTATGTTCTGTTATTTCATTCTATTTGCCGAAGATAAGGTTTTATCTTGAAATGCTGTTTAAAATATTGGGAAAATAAAAAGTGCACAAATGCACTTTTTTTTTTGGTGCATGGGTCATGATTACCCATAAGAATGTAATGTTTGCTATTTTATTGTTGGAAAATGAAGAACTTAAGTATACCCTGCTGTAACTTTTATGTGCCTTTATTTGTATGAGGTTGCATTAGAGTATTGAATATGAACATTCAATCATGCTTTATTTTCCTACTTTCCGAAAGGTTTTCCGTGCCAGAACACCGCCAGAAGCTGTTGATCTAGTTTCCAAACTCTTGGAGTACACGCCGTCTGTGCGCTACACACCATTACAAGCGTGTGCCCATCAGTTTTTTGATGAATTGAGAGAACCAAGTACTCGATTGCCAAGTGGACGAGAATTGCCGCCGCTTTTCAATTTCACTGAACATGGTAAGTGGAGCTAGCAAAGCAATATATTATTCTCTTGGAGCTGAATACCGTGGTTATTATACGGGATCTGTAAATCTAGATCTCACACTTTTTGAAATGAAGGTGTGAAGGGAAATTGAAAGTCCAGTGCCCATTGTTTGTCGCTTCAACTAGAGCAGTTTTGACCCATATACATTGCAAATTCAGATATTTGTCCATTTCAAGGTCAGCACAATTTCCACACATATGGTCAACAACTGACCATGGGTGGTTCAACGTGTGGGCTTCGCAGTGGTGCGGTGCTGACACATTTGCCTAGTCTGAAGTTATCCCAAGTTTGACTCCAAACTTGTACTTCTCTTTAAAAAAAGTCTTATCAGTTAACTTCTCGACAAAGCCTGGGGATTGGATTCCGAGGTCTTGAGGTGTTCAGATTTCTCGGAAAATTATGCAACATGATCCTTGCCTTCCTTATGCCATTAAAAAATTCCAGCAAACAAATAGTTCAACGTGTTGTGTTTCAATGGACAGTTTTTATGAGATCTGTTTTTCACATTGGCTTATATTACGAATCCCTTTAGAATTTGCTCCTGAGAAATGAAGTCATGTTTAGATCATTGTGCTTTATGCCTTGCATACTAAGATGTAACAGCAATATTGTTGCAACATTTTACATGTACACCACCCTACAGTGGCACAGTGTAGTAACGTGTTCGCCTAGCGTGTCATTAACTCAGGTTCAACTCCCCACGGTGTAAAGAACGCTTATTAAGAGATCTCAGAAAGATCGCACTGCTCACTGTAGTCCGGGGTTTGGTTCCCTAGGCCCTAAGAGGTTCAGATTCCTCGGAAAACTGTACGTCCAGAAGTTCAGATTCCTCGGAAAATTGTAGGTCCAAGCGTTCGGATTCCTCGGGAAATTGTAGGTCCTAAGATTCGGATTCCTTGGAAAATTGTAGAGTCTTTTTGAAGATTTGAAATGCAAGCAAGGTGAAACTGCTGCTGGTGACAAATTTAGTGCAAGTCGTAGATGGTTTCAAAAATTTAAGGTGCATGCTAAACTCCATAACATTAAAGTGACATGTGAAGCTGCTAGTGCCGACACAGTCGCAGCTGCGGAATCCCTAACCTTTTGGCAGAAATAATAGGAGGAATACCGTCCGGAACAAGTTTTCAATGTAGATGAAACAGGAATCTATTGGAAGAAAATGCCAAATTGTTCGTCCATATCGCAAGATGAAAAATCTATTACAGGATTTAAGATAGCCAAAGACAGACTTACACTTTCGCTTGGTGGAAATGTTGCTGGAGACTACAAATTAAAACCATTGTTAGTTTTTCATAGCAAAAACCCCAGGGCCCTTAAGAATATTTCAAAAACATCGCTACCTGTTGTATGGAAATATAATCCAAAGGCATGGATGACAAGAAATTTTTCGACAGTGGTTTTGCCATCATAATTTGCACCAGATACAGAAAACTATTGCAAAGAAAACAATCTTCCATTTAAAATATTACTTGTACTCGATAATGCGCCAGGTCCTTCAATAACTATGTGTGATCATCAACGTAAGGAAAATATAAAGGTAATGTTTTTACCCCCAAACATAACTGCCCTCATACAGCCCATCGATAAAGGTCTCATACAAACTTGCAAAAAATATTACTTGCGAACAACATTTACACAAGCATTAATGACCACCGAAGGAGAAAACAATAAATCGTTGAGGCAGTTTTGGAAAGGATGTGATATTTACAAAGCTGTTAAAAACATCGGTAAAGCTTGGAATGAAATTCGAACAACTACAATGAATGGGGTCTGGAAGAAGCTTACACCCAATAGACAATGCTGCGGAATCTGACTGTGAAGATATGCTTAATGACCTCGTTTAAATGAGTACAAAATTGAACTTGAATCTAGATGAAGAGGATTTTACTGAATTGCTGCAAAGTCATGCAATGGAATTGAGTAACGAAGCTCTAACGGAAAGGAATGAAAATGAAAATCATTCAGAGGACGAACAAGAAGTTGAGCCATCAAAACGACTTAGAACTAAACAAATGGGTAGTTGATTTGCTTTGATAGACAAAGGTTTGGCTGGTTTTCAGGCTCAGGATGAAAATTCTGAAAGATTTGAAAAGGTATTTAGAGCAGTCTCCGTGATGCTATAGCATTTTTACAAACTAATTTATAATGAAAAAGAAAAAAAGCTACTACAGGGCAGAGACGGTTAACAAAATCTTTTCAGAAAGAGGTGTAAAACATAATGTACTAACTCTTCAGCATTAAATTTTTAAAATCAGGTAATACGCACTTGTACTTTTTTCTGTAAAGTATGTACACACAACCATGTGTACTAATTCTTAAGTATTAAATCTTTAAAATCAGGTAGATGTATAGTATGTAGTACAGTTCATATATACATTAAGCTTTATTCAATTTCCGCAGAAACCCATGGTACGAATTAACCGTGTAAGTCGAGGACCTACTGTACACCATTGTTTTTTCTTGCATTTGTTGTTGTAGAGGGATGCTTGTTTGTCGTAAACTTTTAAAGATGATAGTTAGGTTGGGAATTTCACTTCTGTGATTATTGATGGTTGTGTAGCTTTGTATTGTTTGTGGGGAAACGCATGCCGTCTAGGAAGGATTCAGTGATACTTGTGACATGGTTGATAATCTTTCTAAAAGATAGCATACTTTACACCCATTTATTGAAAGTGTTATCAAAGATATAGCATTTCTTAAGTTTTTTTCTCACAATGTTCTTAAACGTTGAATTTCGCCTGTTTTAATGGGCATCATAAAGGCATTATTATTATTATTATTTGTCACTGTGGTTGTGATCTGTATTTGTCTCCTATTTTAGAGCTCAAGATCCAACCTTCTCTGAACTCCATCCTAGTATATCCTCACATCCGCAGTAGTCAAACTAATTTGCATGGTTCTCTGGTCACAAGTAATCCAAGTGGTGTGGTTGATGCTGGGGGTGGCTTATCTCCACTCGGGGCCGATGCTTCCAGCATAGCGAATTCCGTATCTGGTAGCGACTGTGCAACTCAGCAGGTTGGAGCTTCGACATCGTCTGCAAATGCATGACATTTCTAAGAGGACGGAGTCGGCAGCTAAGCCTTACTAACTTGTACAGAATTTCTCGAAAAGCTATGGATTAAATATGGGTGGAAAAGAACTTCCCTAAGCATAAGAAACTTATAATATGGAGACCAAATATGTTTATTGATGACTAACAAGCACACTGTCACGTTCACAGACAGTGTACACGAGCCTGATCTAGGTTGTATATACGTTTTGGTTATAAATATGATGAACTTTATGTTGTATGTATAATTTTCATTGGTCAGCGAATGTTATGGTGTTTTGCCGTATTTAAGAACTTTCAAAATCTTTACCGCTGAAATTTTAAAGCGACGAGATTTAAAGTAGTTAGGTAAAAAGTAACCCACATATTCTTCGCAAAGAAGTAGATTAACTATGAACTGATTTTTTTTTTTTTTTTTATCGATTCGGTTGGATGATTTTTTACGTTTTCTCATTATTCCCTATGTTGAATACCATATTACTTTTTTACTGTTATCACCTACGTACCCTTCTATGGTGCTTTTTAATTCAAATTCACGTATTTTTAAATAGAAAACAATATCTTCTGTGACTTAATTTCCCGCTGAAATGCTGGAGAAATAAAACAGCCTACTGCAGCAACTGAATTAATTGAGCCTGATGTCTAAATGTGTCTGAACGAACTTGTTTCTTCTCCATTACTGTTTTCTCTATAACACAAACCTGTCTTTTAAAATCCTCTACTGCTGGGTCCACATATGCCATAATAGTGTCAAAGTATTTTAAAAAATGCAATGATTTTTAGACAAACATGTATAATTATAGGATGGCGGGTATTTAGCACATGGGAGTATTTTATTCTAATATATCAGCCTTTCTCTTTGTGCAGTTGGACATGTTATCCCAATTTGAAATTCACTTACAATGGAATCGGCAGCCAAATAATGACAAATTGTGTGCTGCAACTATTTTTAATTTAAGTGTTGATTGAATATAATTTTACCTTGCGGATTATTCAAGAATTCCGAATAAAGGAAAAAAAAACGAAAGTGATTTACTACGCTAGCCAAAAGCGAATAAATTGAGGGAGCAGTTAGTTTAGTTGTACGTTGGATTAATTTAATAGTTTTATAAGTAAGCGAGGGATCAAACTAAATATCAGTATTCTAGACTTTGAAGATTTAAAATGCGAAATACGTTTTGTACTTAACCTATTTTGATAGCATGGGTTGTCCTGCCTTCTCAATGTATGTTCGTGCGAATTGAGTGTTTAAACTTCTATGGGGTCGATATGTTTTATTATGAATGAAATAATTTTAATGTATGTAATCATTCTTTAAAGGTAATATTTAGTTAAATTTGTTCTAAGCATAATAAGTTTTATATTAAACCAAATCGTTTTTAATGTATGTTTTTAGCTTTAGATATTTATGGCGAAAAGAGATGCTGTGTTGTTTCCTTTTTAATCTTGTCTTGGCTCACTAATGAACGTTTATCATTCGCCAAACCTTTTCTACTTAAATTTCTACATTTGCTATTTATCTGATCCATATTTATTCATGATTTACAAGTATCAGGTTATGTATGGTGGGTTTTAGTATATCACTATCCTATGCAATTTTAAAACAGAACATGTATTTGACTCGTCTCAATGTGGATATATTGGTCACTGTGTTACTTTAAATGGAAAACTTCTTTTTTAACCTTGAAATTTGTGTAAATGTTTGACTGCTTATGTGTCAGTGTAGGGGGAAATCTTGTATGCATGAATTTTCATTTACTGCAGACTTTGTTATTTAATTAAGGTGAAGCTTGCAAGTTCTGCCTTTACAGCAGCCTCTGTTTATTTATGACGACACAAGTTCCAATTAATTTAATTTATATTATACCAATATTTAGAGGGTTTTCTGTTAATGGTTTATCGTATTTGTAGCACTTGGATAACAGACTTTCCAATTTTTTTTTTTTTTTTCGGTGGTGGCCCTTCCCTCTTTTGTTTACATTGTTCTGTAAGTAGTACTTTTTTCCAAAAACTAATTTCCAGCGTTCATTGTGTAGTGCAGAGGTCCCCAAACCGTGCCCCGTGGAACCCCAAGGGCTCAACAGGGCTGGTCCAGGGGTTCCATGAAAGCATTGAAAATGAAAGAACACTTTCAGAAAAATCAATTGTTAGTCCAGTAAAAAATAAATGGGTGGTCCTAACCTTTGGAAAATTATTTTTCATTACTTTATGATTACTGCATTATCTTAATATTACATACATAGTATAGTGACTAACATAGAGGCGTTACCTAAAGAAGACATATTAAAAGTGAGACTGCGTCAAGGGCTCAACCAAAAAGTTTGGGAACCACTGGTTCATGTAAAGGTAATAAAATACAAGGCGAGTATGTAACTCATGCATGATGATAATTTGGTATCCCAACACAGAATTAACAAAATAATGAATTCATTCTATAGCCTAACTTTGTTTTTTCTTGTGTCGAAACATGGTTGGAATGTGTGTACAAGAAACAAAGTGCAAAATTTGTTGAAATGTCTTATGCAGAATTAACCAGATGGAAGTCCTGTTTAACAAACAAAATGGCAATGTGCTTGTGCTTTAACAGTTATGTGTTGTAACGATTCGGTGAAAGGAGTGTGTCATGTAAAGTTCGTTGAAACAAATGCTTTGTTGGAGGTTATATTTAAACGAATAACTAGCTGGTTATTGATTTTCGTCATGTACTTTGAAAAGTTAAAACACTTGCAAATGTTGAACACACATTAATATATCCAATGGGCAATGTTTTTCTGCACTCACGTTTATACCCTCAAGCAAGAGGTGTATTTATTGAGAAGGAAAGGAAACATTGTTTCGGCCTGGAGTTGGAACTAGTGACCCTCCATCATATGAATTGGGGTACCTTAACCAACTGGTCTACTGGGTCTTCGGAATGGGGATCCTTTTCTTCGTGAGGTTTTGTAAGATATTATATATAACCCTTCGCAGGAATAACACAATTACCAGAGGTAGTAATCCCCGACAACCACACTTGAGCTCAAACTAGAGCTTTGAAAATATAAGAGAAAAAGACAGTGCTCCAGGCTAGAGTCAAACTAGGGTCTCTCTGTTAGATCCAGAGTACCGTAACTGCTAGGCCACAGAGACACAGGAATAATGCTCTCTTTCTCCATATATGAGTTTGTGAGATTATTATTTGGCAACCGTGAGAAGGGTAATAATATCTTACTACAATTGCCAAATTTGGTCAACATGCAAAGTCAACAGGACATGTTTTTATGATTCTCCCTGCCCATCAAGTTTGGCAATTATTATACAATAATTTTTGCCATCCACGTATATATATATATAGCTCAAACTAGAACTCTAGTTTAAGCTATATATACATGGGTGGCAAAAATCATTATATAATAAATTGTTTGTTTGGCTTTTTTATGGCGCAAGAGCATCTGGGCTATACTGCACCTTATAATAAATTCCCCCACGAAAAACTCACAAAAATCTCGCCCCGGAGGCTTTTCTGTGTTGACCATATTTGGCAATTGTGTTATCCCTGTGAAGGGTAATAATATCTTACATCCTTGGCAATTATTGCCCTACGAAGGGTTATGATATCTTACGCAAAAAGAAATGCACGTTTGTATCATCATAAGACATGTCAGTCACACAGTATTTTGATATTCAGAAGTTGGGTATTTGAAAAGCGTGCATTAATCATTAGACATTGAAGGAAAATTTATTTAAAACTATGCAAGTTGCTTATAACACATAATTACTTTCTTTGCGACACAAGGCAATTGTGGTAGGCAACAAAAAACTGCTTGAAACTGAAAGTATCAAGATCAAATGTAAGAAAGAAATCATTTTCATCATTTTATAATATGTGAAGTAATTTTTGGGAAATGTTGAGTGCATGTAGGGTTAAAAATTGAGTTCAGATTTATATCATGTAGCAACCATATTATTTTCCTTTCCGTTTTTTCCATGTGAAACAAGTGATAAGTGCCCTGCGAAGAAATGGATTTGTAAGAATGTAAAAAATTGGGCTAAAACTATATTTTGCCAAATGCTATTGCTTACTGCCACAGTGGCATAAAGCACTCTGCTGATTTATCATCTGTAATACTGGGGTTTGGTTCCATTAGGGACTGGTGTGGGTTCTTTAAAAAACTGTATCAGGATATAAGACTAATTACTTATACCTTGTATTGACGCACTGGTAATGCGACCACCTAGTGCACCATTAATTCAGTTCCACTCCCCCGGCAGTGCAAAAAGAATAATGGTTATCAAATAACTACTTGCTATATCCCAGAGTTTGGTTACCTAGGCCATACAAGGTTCGCATTCGTCAGGGAAAATATGCACCCACTGCCCTACAGTGGCGTGGTAGTACACTTGTTTATCGTGCCATTAACACATGTTCAACTTCCAGTGGTATCATAAAATGCATGCCATTTTTCTGTGCACCATAGTCTAGGGCAGTGTTTGTCTAAAGGTGTTTTTCAGAATCCCACGGGTTTGGTAAGCAGTTCATAAAACGTCGCCGTCAATCCCAGGAAAAGATATAAATTCTTATAATTCCCCCGACCATCCTGTTTATGTAGCATTAACTAATAATCAATATCCAGCAGCAATGGAAAAATATTACTTCTAATAGTGGCATATTTATTACTTATTTTTATATATGTGATAAATAATAGCCTTTTAGGTTTTTCTTCAATACTTATCGAGGGGGTTCTGTGGCTAAGCATGTAGTACAAAAAGGGTTCTGTGGCTAGGCATGTGGTAAGAAAAGGGTTCTGTAGCTAGGCACATGGTAAGAAAATTGTTCTGTGGCTAAGCATGTGGTAATAAAAGGTTCCGTGACTAATCATGTGGTAAGAAAAGAGTTCCGTGGCTATGTATGTTGTAAGAAAAGGGTTCTGTTGCTAGGCATGTGTTAAGGGTTTCCTGGCTAGGTATGTGAAAAGAAAAGGGTTCTGTGGGCATTCTAAGCATGTGGTAAGAAAGGGGTTCTAGGGGACAAATAGTTCAAGAACCACTTGTCCATCTGTTGTTCCTTTACCAGCAGAGGTTTGGATTTTTCACATTGTCATGGCATAGTATAACCTTTGCTGCATTTGAGTGGTAAAAACACAAATTTGATCCAGGACATGCTATCAAAAATATCTATAACCCCTACTACATATGTGTCGTATGATAATGTGGAATGGTAACTTCCTGTTGATGTTAATTCCCCACAACCTGTTGAGCAAGGTACTTGCGACACTGATGAAAAGCTTCTGGACAAATAACTGATCATTCAGTGTGTAAATTGACAAATTTTGTTGGGCCCTATGGTGATACAGTAGTAACACGCTCATTGAGTGTGCCATCAGCCCAGGTTTGACTTCCAACGGTGTAAAAACAAAAACTTCAGGGGTTGGTGTTTCCTTAGACCATAAATGGTTCAAATTCGTTGAAAGACCGTAAGTCATGACATAGCATAGCCCTCACTCTGCGGTGAAATTCTCAAACGCGAATTTCGATGCCACAGATAACATACTAAAACAACTAAGAGTAAAAAATAAACAGTAAATGTCCTTAAGACATGTGTCACATGGGTGATTTCCGGGAATTTCAACTTGCCCTGTCTGGGATTTCTTTTTAAAAAATTTCGTTTCG
Source organism: Dysdera silvatica (assembly GCA_006491805.2). Taxonomy (NCBI): domain Eukaryota; kingdom Metazoa; phylum Arthropoda; class Arachnida; order Araneae; family Dysderidae; genus Dysdera; species Dysdera silvatica. Next base: position 7,366,865 of record QLNU02014802.1, on the reverse strand, counting down.
TTTGCTGTAGTTTTTATATTCCTTTGGAAATCAGTGTCTGTATCCGAAATATTACGTAACTTCTCAGGGAATTTTGTGGTATGTTCATGGAATCTGAGTTGGACTTACAATCATCCATGGTATCATTACATGTGAGAAAATGTTACATGGTCTTAATAATTTTATTGCAAATTTAATTTGTTTTCTGAAAGTAATTCACACCATGCTTAGAATTTAAAATAGTTTCTTTCATGTCATAACCCTTTGCCTTAGTCGTATTGAAGTTATATGAGTATGATCAGATCTAAAAGTTGACTCTGACGTACAAAGTTATGAACAGAGATGGCGGGTAGTGGAGAGCAAATGCCCAGCAGCCTGGCGTGTAGCTTTAATAATGCAACAAACGTAATTGGTTTGGGGCACTGCTAAATAGCCTTGGGACGTGTAGCTCCTGTTTCCAGCCCTACTTGTGATATATGAAGACATTTTTACGGTGTACCAAATATACCAACGATTTCATCCTGAATAATATTGCCCCAATTCAACTTTTCATATTAAGAACATTAGTGATTATTATTATGAAGCCTCTCTGCAGATTTACGTAGTAAACAGGTGAGGTGTATTCATGTAATTATTTTTTCATTGAATGATACGTAAAATATTGAATTAAAAACTGATGATTTTAAGTTTGATCTTTATTTAAAACACATTCCCTTGCCTCACCTCAATTCTTTCTACTCCCACTTAAGCATATTTTTAAATTTTTTGTGTAATGAAAGCAAATAAGTTCAGTTTAAAAAATAACTATTCAAGTTATATAAATTTAAGCGTGAATTTATTTAAGCTATTATGTAAATTACTTTCATCACTATGATATTTAAGTGGGATTGGATTTTAGTTGACAGAATGTTGGAAATGGGTCTGTGAACTGAATAAAATGTTGGAAATGTGTAGGTCCATGAACTGAATAGAATGTTGGAAATATAAGTATATGGAATGAATAACCCATCTGCTCTCTGACACTTTAAACTTCACCACTGTTCTGTTTTAAACTGTCCATGAACATACTTCTGGTATTAATATGTGTTAAAGGACTAGAGTCACCACTTCTGTGAACAAGGTCTCATCGTTTTGAAAAAAATGCAAGGCCTCAATCAGGGACAGACATAGACTTTCGTTTGTGGGGAGGTCAAGGACAGAATTTGCCATGGTCTTGGAATAACACCCTTCATTTATCATGAAAGTTGGAATTTTTTACAGTGAAAAAATATATTTTGGAGGTCATGACCCCTGTGACCTCCCCCTATGTCTGCTCATGACCCCAATGCTAGTTCCTGGAAGTAGGCATGCTGCTTATGATTCAGGAATCTGGACTAGGCTGTAGTTTTAAACATTAATCAAGTAAAATAAAATGATTTTTTTAATGATCTAAATCTGCACCGAAAGTTTAATTTTATGTGATAATAGGAAAAATATATTTTATCCTTCAGTTTATGTTTTTTTGTTTGTTTTTTTACATATAATTTTAAGTGTAGAAACATGTGACTTTTAATCGTCTTGCACCAATGTTTGGTAAAACTCACACTACTTTGTGGTTTGTTTGTAGTATAGACAATCTTACATAAATTTCCAATAACATCACAGCTATGGAGAAACTTTTCACTGGTTTTGAACCAAAGAAAAATTGGTATTTTAAACATGTTTATGACTTTTCTTATCACATCAGTGTCACTCTTCGGTTGGCATTGTATTCAAGGTTTTTAATTTATTTGTTACACAGTTGGTGTCGGTGCAATTATCTTCAACTAATCATCAACTGATCTTGCCCAAGTTAATGACAAAAACGGTTACAGAAATAATTGATGCATCGTTTAAGCCAAATTGTAAGGCAGGCAATCACTTTTTAAATAAGCTTATATCTTGTCACTGTACCTAAGGATTTCAATGCTATACATTACCACAAGCACTACTGTAGTTCCTGATTGTACATAAAAGATTAAAACGAACAGGAGTATCTACCGATTGCCTTAAACTTGAAAAGTGACCTAATGCGACAAGAGCTGATCATAAATGTAAATTTTTCATGGTTCAGAGTCCAAAAATTGTTCCATGTGCTGCTGGTGAGCTGCAATTGCAAAGCATTTATCAGCTGGTTGTAGTATTTAATAGATAAATTTTGCGGGTTATGAGAGCCAAGTAGCGTACCATTGTATTTTAGCATGAATTATGGGGTTACAATGTCCACCACATTAATAGCTTGCAAATACTTTGTCATTTGTAAATATCTGTCTTAACTGTTGAATTTTATGTATTATGTAAAATAATTATGAATGGCATCACATATATAGACACCATATTTATAGTTTTTCATCACAGATACTGCTGAAGCTGGCATTTTCGTGAGATGAGTATGTATTCTGATTTCCAAATCTTGTTTTGCACGTGCCGCAGACTGTTATGCCAAAATCTGCAATGGGTTTTTTGTTCTATATTATCTTGTGAGTAGTCCATGCATATTTACAAGTAAATACATGTATAAAAGTGAGCATATAATGTAAGTAAACGACTTGTCATGTAAATTTAATGGATATTAGTAATATATACCTGTCTTTCTCTTCGTTCGGGATATAATAATTCTCGGATATTCTAAAAAAAAAATTATATTGGCCTTGAAATAAAGGATTGCTGAGGAGTTTTTCTTTGGATAGTTTGAAAGTTTTCGGAACATGCTTATTAGTATTGTAGAAAGGGGTTTTTGTCTTTCTCTTTCATTGCTTCGTGTCACCTGAAAGGACTTGCTTTCTGCTATCATCTACTTTTTTGATTTGGATATACTACTATTGAAAAGTCCAGCAAATCTTCCCACTATTTACTAAATATGCTATTTCAGCACTTGTGAGCCAGTTGACCACCGGGTGCTTGATTTTTTTCTTTATGGAAGGCTGTTGTGCTTCTATTCTTAATCCTACTGACTTTGCTCATTACCACTCTTACAATTTATGCAGACTAAAGAATTTTCAGGATAGGACAGTGCTCGCAGAAGTTATAAGGTGTCTAGAATGTTATATCCAATAAAAAAAGTAATTATGGCAGAAAGTTGCGTAAAATTAGAATATGTAATTTGATATAAAACCAACATCTATTTGAAATTTTTCCATGTAACTAAGTGTCACATGGATCAGTTTCAATTGCAAGTGATTTTCCTGCCTTTTTTTTTTTATTTTTTGGTTAGTGCATCGCGTTTTCACATGTATATGATCTGTAATTGCACATTAAAATTATGTGTACATTTTTTTAAGTGTTTAAATTCAATTTGATTATTGTCTATATTTAAAATTCGTAATTGTTGAGCAAGTGTCAATATTTTGCTTGCACACGAAAGTATATGTAAGTTATTGACATAATCTAGCATGTTGGATGTTTTGTGAAACAATAGGTCAGATTGGAGTATTGATAACTTTCTGTATTACTAATAATCTGAACTTATCATTGACAAAGAATCTGAAAAAAGTGGACTAAATCTTTATTATGTAAAGGAATCGCCATTTCTGATGTAGCTATTGACTGTAGATAGCTTTAATTAAAAGTCATGTGGCTAATATTTTCTGGTTTAGTTGTTTGAAAGTTTTAGTTCTGTACCACAAACATGGCTTGTCTATATAGTAATTATAAGCTGAAATTTAGTAGTTTTGAAATTTGTTGTGAACTTATTTTTTGATGAAACGAATGTAAAATGGAATTGTACTATTTGAAGGAATGTGTCAGTCTGGTACTTGAAATGGTTTAAATAATAGATCAATGTTGTTAAGTAGTTTTTTGATATTGGGTAGGTATTGGTCAGACTAGATGTTTCTTTAAATTCCAGCTCAACGAACTTAAATAAAAGATCAAATCAAAAAGGTTGAATTTAAATAATCTGTCATTGCTGTGAAAATGACCCAAATTTTAAATTTTCAGAGCTAATTTTTATTTATAAGATTGTCTTTGGAATCAGACTTTGTGGAAGCTTTCCATGTTCAGAATCAATCATACATCCTTGATAATGACCACAAATCTACACCCTTCGTCATCATTTAATGTGAAAGGCCCTATTTAACGTCTTTCGTTATAATAGTTCCCTTCCACCCCACTTTTCACTCCAATTTGTCTGCTTTCCATATTTTCCAACAACACTGTTCACTTTGAATCTTGACAGATAGCGATGTCTGTCTAAAACACATCGATATTCTCTACCTAATATAAAAAAGTATGCTTTACAACAGGGTTGTCCAGCATATGGACCACGGACAGTGCTACTCCAGCCCACTTACACTATTTGAAATAAAAAAAAAAAATTCCGAAGCAAACATTTTAGATTTTTCTTTCGGAAATAAGGAAAACTATGGGTGACCTCTTTCCATATCGCAGGTGAACAAGGAAATAATCAAAAGAAAGCATGGAGGTGATGGGATTTTTTTTTTTTTAAACACAAAACCGTTTGACCTGCAAAACATTTTTAAGTAGTCCTCTACCCAAAAAGGTTGGGCAACCCTGCTCTACAACATTGATACTAATGTTTAAGGTATTTTATATAGTGCTATGTCATTTTTTGCTTATATAAAATGTATTTATTGTAGATTCTAATAAACTAAATTTATTAATCATTGGAGTAAAACTTTTAAGTTATAAATATATCATAATTGTAATAGCCAAATTATGTGTATTTAAATTCAATACTTCAATTGACCCTGTATGTCAGAGAATATTTAGCGAGCTAAAATTTTGTCTACTAATGTAAATATTACCTCAAGTCTGGATAAACGATTTTTCAGAAGTGGTTTTTTTTTTGGTTTTTATTTTTCCAGCAGTTCTAACATGTTTTTAATGGCATGTGTATAGTTCTATTTATATGCACCTATAGTATACAGTCCTAGGCCATGTCTTGATTCTTCGATGTGCATAGTGTTTCCCTTTGTATATTCCCTTAATGTTGTTTAGTACTAGGAATAGTTAATAAAAATATTCCACCCTAGATTGTGTTTTAGTGTAATATTGAGTGGTTATTGTCTTTAGCTACTAAAACCCCAATTTAAGCATTATGTTTTGTTTTCCTCATTGTGGGTTGTGACATTTTCAGGAAAATAAAATGATTCATGAATAAATATGTGCATATATATTTTTATGTAACATACTAAAAATTATTTATGAGCACAGGCCCGAAATGGGTACCTAGAGAAGAACATGGGTGAAACTCCATGTTATGCAGTTTGAAAATTATACTTTAGTTTACTCGAACTATTCTTTCCACCTTATAATAGGAATTTTCAAAACAATTCATACTATTAGAAAGAACTGGTTACCTCCAACCTTGAAAATTTGCCAGAAATAAAATACAGTGGAATATGGGTATAATTGAATAGTTTCAGCATATATGGTTATAATATATTCAGCAATAATGGTTTATATATATCATCAGAGCGTTGCTTCCAAACAGCCCCGGTAACGATCACTCCGTAGGAGGGTGACACGAGTCCCACCTTAGTGCATGACTTTGGGTGTGGTGATTGAAGTTCAGTATCTTCATTAAACTGTTAGGTCGAGCTTGCCAACCCATCTGGTCGATGTAGTGAGCTTAAGATCGTTTCCCCTGTATTTCTTTCATCAAACTACATGTATGTGTGATAACAGACTTTCATCCTGCAGTAGATTGAAAGTGGTTACTGCTGATATATATGGAATATTACAGATATAACTAGGGCTCGAAAGATATTGACAAACAATACTTGCCCGACTCAAGGAAACCTAGGAGTAAAAGATTTCCAAGTTGTCAGCGGCAACAGGATTTGTCTAGCCCTGGATATAATGAACCAATTTTTTCTCCTACATTCAAAGCATTTAGATTTTTACTCATTATAAAAATATTATTGCTATGATACACAAAGTACACTTCAGATTTTAAAAGTATTCAGATTGTTTTGCATAGAAAACGGAACATGTTCCTATTGACATTTCGCTGTCCTAGGTAACTGAAGAAATCTTTCAGAATTTTTAATTACTACAATACATTAAATATTGACCTCTTAAAACCTCAAAAATAATCGTGGTTAGTTGAGTATATTGATTTATAAATTATGCATATGAATGACCATATTAGGGGCGGGGAAACCTGCAGCCTTTTGAATGAAACCAAATTCTTTTACTTTTATTATGATTTTGTTCATCTTATTTCTTATTAGCGGGTTTCAATAGATATTGAACCCGCTATTGCTTTTTTTTTTTTGTCTGTCCGAAAGAAAAAGAGTAAGGTAAAGGTAATCCGTGAATACAATAATGATGGCTATTAGTAGTGTTGGCTGTCACCTGGCTCCATTTTATCCCCGTGCCGTCCTCCTTCACCCGCGGTGCTCCCATCCACCTTTCCTCCTCGTCGGAGGCACGGTATATCCCTTCTGCCTCCATGGTAGTGTGTTTAATCCTGCTAATTAACTAGTATTGGTTTTTTTCCTGTAAGAATATGCCTTGGAGTGCTTATGTCCATCTGTGTATTTTAGCGATTTTTAATCCTGTTAAATATCTATTATTGTTTTTTTCGTATAAGAGTATGACCCTGTTTTATTATCTATATTTGTATATTATCTTTTATAGATACCCACTGTTTGACCCCCCCCATTATATTTTATATAATACTTAATGCTAATTAGTGAGGTATATAATAACATCGGTTTTCTTATTGTAGTTCCTTATACACTGAATAAGTACAATATTTCCATATATAAGTTGTATTCTTAGCCCCAATCCTATTTTTTTTAATTTAATATTGTAATTATTGCTAATTAACAAGTTTTTACACCCTCTGAGTATTTTAGTGATTTTTAATCCTGTTAATTAACTAGTATTGTTTTTTTCCCTATAAGAGTACAGCCCTATTTATTATCTGCATTTATATATTATCTTTCATGGATACTGTTGGATTTTCTACCTTTAAGTTTCATGTTGTAATTAACGCTAATTAGTAAGATATGTAATAGCATCCGTTTTCTTACTGTAGTTATTCATACACTGTAATTGTCCAGATCTAAATTCAGCTTTTTTCCCCTCTAAGTTTTTATTTTTTACACCTTCCATATAGTCATAGTGCTTCCATATGCAAGTTGTATTCCAGATCATACCCCGTTTTTTATATAGTTTTTCTATCATAATTACTTTTAATTAAAGACTTTTTACAAGTTCTTTTTAAATTTTTTTGATGTGCTCACACTGTTTTCTTATTTTACTCCCTCATATAATGTAAAATTTCAGGCTTCGAAGCGGTTCTTCCTCAAGGTTTTATTACAAGTATCACTAAATTAGTCAATTCACGTCTGATTTAAATATGCGTATCTTTTTTCTCTCCTTATTTTATTCATCGTTCTTCCATTTGCTTCTATGAGCCAGTTATATTCCGAAGCAAAATCCAAAATATTTTTTTATCACAATTATTCATAGTGTGATTTTTCAAGGTTATTTCAAATTATCAACATGCTCGCGCTGTTTTTCATTTTACTACATCATAAAATGTAATAGTTTAAGCCTAAAATCGTTTTTTTTTCCTAAACGATTTCTTTCGTAAATATCACTAATTAACGAATTAGCATCTGCCATAGATTCGTGTATCTCTCTTTTTTTTTAACACCTTTTTCTATATAATTATAGTATTTCCATATGCAAGTTGTATTCCAGACCAGGCCCCGTTTTTTATTTTGTTTTTCAGTTTTCCTATCGTAATTACTTTTAATTAAGACATTTTACAAGTTTTTTAATTTTTGATGTGCTCACGCCGTTTTCTTGTTTTTCTCCCTCATGCAATGTAAAATTTCAGGCTTCAAAGCGGTTCTTCTTCAGGGTTTTATTACAATTATCACTAATTAGTGAATTCATATCTGATTTAAATACGCGTATCTTTTTTCTCCTTATCATCGTTCTTTATATAATTCGAATTGCTTCAATGTGCCAGTTATATACCGAAGCAAAATCCGTTTTAAAAATTTTTCTATCATAATTATCGCTAATTAAGGATTTTTCAAGTTTATTTCAAATTATCATTATGTTCGCCTCGTATTTTTATTTTTCTCCATCATAAAATTTAATAGTTTAAGCCTCAATGCTGTTTTCTCCTAATCGATTCCTTTCGTGAATATCACTAACAAATTAGCATATGCTATAAACTTGTGTATCTTTTTTTTTAACCCTTCTTCCATATAATTACAGTTATTTCGCTATGCCAGTTATATTCAGGTCCATAATTCTTTTTTTTCATAATTATAGTTATTTTATCGGTTTTTATAAGGTTCACATAATAATTTTTTTATAAGATTGCTTTAAATTCTTAAAGCGTTCACGTCGTTTTTATATTAGTTGTAGTATTGTTCTATTATTATATTATTGTTATTTATTCATTATTTTGTATATGTATGATTTAAAAAAAGATCAAGAAAGAAAATTCCAGATAAGCTCCAGTTATCAGAGATCCAGTTCTCTCCCCCATCCCCTCTCTCATGAAATTCCATTCAATGATCACGAGAGATTAATCAAAGGCAATGGCAAGCGGATCTGTTGTGAACGTTCCTATACATAATAAGACTTACAAATTATCTATTTCCCTGTGTAGATGATTCTTTTCTTTAGTTTTTTATACATTATTGTAGCAACGTGTATCCCTTACTCTTAAATAAAATTTTCTACAATTTACACTTTAAG
>QLNU02014802.1:7340736-7358071 GCA_006491805.2 Dysdera silvatica | reverse complement strand
AAAATTCAGCGATCATTTTTTCAGTCTCTGTATCTATTAAAATCCATGCCTATTATGTTAATTCTTGAGGTTAATATGTTGTACACTAATTCACTTAAATCCTTGAAAAATTGAATTTTACCTTATGGAGTACATGAAAATTGAAATACATGCTTGTGAAAACTGAAATACCCCAAGAAGTCTCATAGTACTAGACCTATCCTATATAAAAGAAATGTATCAGAAAATGTGTGTAGAGTAATATAAGCTAAAATTTTTAATTGAAAATAGCATTTGCTATTGCCAAAGAAAAAGGTATTGTTATAAGATTTTTTATTGCAAAAATGTTCCTTGTCCTTATGAAGGTAGTTGAAAACATTGATTTAACATTTTTCTAAAGTCTACAGCAATCTCAAATTGCCTACCTTTGGTATGAATAATACCAAAGATATGATACAGACTCAATAAAGGAAAATGTGCTTTAATTAACGCCGTGCCATAATTTCTTGGAAACACAATTTTAATTTTCATACTTTGCAAGTAAGGTGAGGTTGAAAACTGCCTTAGCTTGTGTTAACTCAATAGAACCATCATTCACCTAATAAACAGACGGTTAACTTTCAAACTTAATTTAGAAAATTAAAAACAAAATTTATTGCATAAAATGTATACAAATTGCTTAAAAGTAGCGTCTTATGATTTGAAAAAATGATATACATAAAGCATACTTTCATCAATATTTCTTTTAAAAAATGAATATTTTGGCATTTAAAATTCAGTTCAAAACAATCTATACACCATTTATTTGCAATAAGGAAATGATATTAAAATTAGAAGAAAAATGCCAATCAAAAGATATCCAATTTGCTAAAACAGAAATGCTTTTTTTCAAATCTTCCATTTTGTTTTCAATTCTAGTGACACATTCTTCCAACTGGATAGGAACAGGTTCCAACTTTGCTTGCTTACAAATTATTTCTGAAGCACAGTTAAGCTTAAATAAAGCAAGATAAACAGCTGGCTGTGAGACGTATTCCATGAACAAAACATCTAAATGGAAGTACATTTAACATGTTTATATACACAAAGCATTGGTACATGTAAAGTAGTATGTTGAAAAAGAATATGTGTAATGTATAACAGTGATGCAATATGACAGTTTTTTATATAAAAACTTCTTGAAAGCTTTTCCATTTCATTTATTCAATACATATGCACTGTATAAACATACTGCACGTTGAATGGTTAAATCATTATGATCATCGGATAATTTTATTCCAGGTAGTCATTATGTGGATAATGATAATGTACAATGTCTAAATCTGTATAAGAATGGGCAGGTAAAGTATAAAGAAACTAATAAAGTGTACCACTCAGGGTAAGTAAAGCAATCTGACGAACTTTACATTTTTTAAGCTCACTAGTTATCTATGAGATGAATCCCCAAATTTCAGTCCCATTGATCGTCTGTCAGATGAAATCGAAAGAAGGATCAGACATATGGATCTGTTACCATTAAACATTCAAGGAATTAGAAGACACAATTCATTTGGACTAATATTCAAGGGCCAAAACGGTGGCCTATTACAATAATAACCCAATGATTATTATAATTAACCTACAATGGATATACATGTACACTGAAGTGCCAAAAGTCGTGAGAAATCAGTACGCAAATCTATGAGTGATGGTCACATTGTATTCAAAGGGTACAAAAGGTCGAATGGTTGTCAGTGATGTCTGTTGGACTCGTTAATATCTTGTAAAATGTTGAATAATATGATAATGGATACCCAATGAGAATTAACAGAGTGCGAATGTAGAATGATTGTTGGAGTTCGATGCATGGGGCATAGCATCTCAGAAGTTGTTGCAACCTTTAAAATTCATCATTCTACAGTGTCAAGGGCGTATCGGGAGTACCTCATGGAAGGCATTACCTATCACAAAGGACAACACAGTGACCATCTGTATCTGGTGAATAATTGAGACCAGTAATGTCTGAGTAGAAGCATCCATGCAAACAGACAAACGACATTGCGCGAACTGACTGACACATTCAATGAGGGGTGCACTAGTGGAGTGTTTCTGAGATCCAGGCAGTGGAATTTGATGCTGATGGGGTATGGCAGCAGAAGACCAACTTGAGTGCCTTTACTCAAGCAGATCATCAGTGTCAGTGCCTCCCCTGGGCTCAAAATCACACACACATTGAGCTTTAGATGACTAAAAAGGTAGCATGGTCTGATGAGTCACGTTTCCAGTTGCTACGAGCTGAGGGTTGAGTTTGGGTGTGACGCAAATTCCATGAGGTCTTTATTTTCCTAATTTCTTGCAAAAAGTCTGCTGAGGGGTGGGGAGCGGCCCACCCTTCACAACTCCCACCGACCACATTAAAAAAAAAGTCTGCTGGGAGCCCTGCTATTGCTAACAATAACTTGCACGTAATAGTGTAAATACATACGTCATTTCAAATTTCATTTAATAATCTGCTTCTGACTTCTATCTTTCTACTGTGACTGTGTTTAAAGTTTTTATATTTTAATAAAGTATCTTTTTAATAAGGTTTTGAAATTACATCAAGTTATTGGAACTCACGCGAGCTTCATTTTCAGTAAATTATTTAGCACGTTACTAATTAAATTTTAATTAATAAACAAATTAGATAATAAAATTAATAAATAAATAATAAAATTAGAGGAAATAGAAAACTTCAGGAAAAGGTTTTAGACCTTGAAAGAGCTATGAAAAAAAAAAGCAAAAAACATCCAGCCTTATTTCTAAATTTGTTAAAGTATTATAAAGAGTAGGAAGAAGACAAAATTCTGTCCAGAGAACTTTTGCATAAAATTATAAACTTTCTTAATAATTTTTTAGTTGAAGCTTTCGAACTAACGTGTTTTTAGCTTTTCATTAAAACATTTTTATTAATTTTGCATAAATTATAATTTTGTCTCTTATTTTAGTGCCCATATTATGCAAAATAAGTAAAGGATTGCTTAAAATATATTTCTAGTTTAAGTTGGCATATATATGGTCACTTTTTTTTTTACCGAATTGGTCACTAAATTAACCATTTTTCAGAAAAAATGACTCTGATCCCTAAAATCAACTTTAACCAGCATTATACTTTTAATTATCATGTTGTACATCCTTTGTCATTGTAATATAAAATATTTATAGGTAAGGCATGTAAGAAATGAAAATTCAGCACATATTATATTGGCATCCATTCATACCAATTATTAATAAGCTAAGAACTTCACAAACTAATAAATTCAAAATGACATTCAAGAGAAAAAATTTCGAACCTGATATTTCTTTCATGTATAGCCCCAACATGATACTTGCATCAATTATTTCACATTCAGTATCAGCAGCGAACATTTGCATTTTTTCTACCCAAAGTGTAAAATTTGTTTTCTGCAACCTCTGCAAAATCATCTATTAAAAAAAAATATAAATAACATTCAAGTATGTTCAAATTTTAATGGCCAAGTTAACCTGAGTCATGTATCAATATCGTACTATTTTTTATTTATTTATCTACATGGTGACATTTCAGAATTACGTGCATATCAATGTGATGCTTGATTTATAAATGTACATAAGCACAGGTGGCTAAAGGTAGAATTAGCCTTATTTTAAAAAAAAAGTTGCAAATATATATTAACATTTATAGTATATTTATGAATTGACCTAAAATCTGTTTCAAACTTCCTTTTATTGGATCTGAATCCATTCTATCCCAACAATTTGCAAAAAAAAAAAACCCACACCCGAAGATATGATCTGGTAGCTTTATATGCTGACTTTGAAAAGGGTAATAATACATTACAAAATTACTAGTGTCATAATATAAAGAGTGTAATTTGAGAAAAATAGAAAAGGAAATGATAAAAAACGAAGTGATATAAATGGGAACTACCTAAATTCATAATTAATTTGATTACAGAAAACATTAGGCCTAAAAGACAGTTGGAGTAGTTTACCTCCATATATTGAACTGTCAGATATATAATGACATTTTTTATATGTCAAAGGTTTTGAGAACACCGTGATTTGAGGTTCACCACACAGAATTTTTCTTTCTATATATCAAAGTTCCTACATATCAAAAATGTTTTAAGCAACCGTCGACTTCAGATATATGGAGATCTTATTGTATTTTCACTTGCAGGTTCTCAATTTTAATATATCATCGATTTTCTGGTTGACATACATTGTTGTATAGTCAATTGGCTGTTGTAGAAATTTGCATCTTAGAACTGTTCACTTAGGCAGCAAGACATGCTTAAAAGTAAAGAAAAAAGTTGATAAATAAACTGCAATTTACCTTAAGTTGCGCAAAATAAATGAATGACAATGTAACAGGCTCAGAATACACATTAACATATTCTTGCTCAAAGAGGTTCATCTTCCTACTAATAATAAAAAAACAAAACGCCTAATTAAATCATGCATACAAAATTATTCTGTTAAATATGAATTTAAACTTAGTTATAACAAACATCAAGTGAGCTTAAAATGCTTTTTATTATAATCACCATTCAATGTAGTCATCTATTAAAAATTGTGCTTTTGTATAACTGTTAACAATTAATATGTGTAATTTATATATCTATATACATAATCAACCACTACTAATTTTAAGATCCATACACATATTAACAAGATTTCATCAAGTCAAAATAATTTGCTTGTTATAGTCATGAATTAGTTATAACCGAGTGCCACTCTATTTGAGATATTGAAAAAAGTATATTGTTTGATAAGAGAAGTTGGATTACAATTATCAAACCAAAAATAATGAAAACGATTTTATTTTGCTTGGAAAAATTTGGTATTTCAAACAACCACTTATTCTTTGAAGCTTGATGCACATATTAAAATTGGTATACTGCCTAACTGAAATACAACTTGTTTGTTTAAGATACAAGTAAAGTACAAAGTGTGACCAATAAGTAGGGTGAATCACCCCTCAAATCGAAAATGGGAACAACCCGATTATCAGAAACATCGTCGTGTTCCGTAATATTCAGTTAACAGTAGTGTGTGGTTTTGTGCGGCTGTGAGTCTTGATAAACTTATTATCGATTTTTGTCTGTGCAGTGGTTTCGTGGTGTGTCATGCAGCAGAGAATCGCTTTGAAATTCCTGTACAAATTGGGTAAATCAGCAGATGAAAGTTATGCAATGCAGAAGCAGGTGTATGGAGATGAAACCGTGACCCTGAAGACTGTGTATGTGTGGTTTAAAAAGTTTAATGATGGGCGTGAAAGCATCGAAGATGAGCATCGGAGTGGGTGGCTCACCACCAACAGAACAGGAACAAACACTGAGAGAGAACGTGAACTGTTGCAGTGAGATTGGCGATTAACCATCAAGATGCTGTCAAACGAATTGGATAACCCTCGAGGAAACTGTTCGGAAAATCGTGACACAGGATTTGAGAAAATGCAAAGTTTGTTCGTGATTTATTCATCACTTAATGGGAGAAGAAAAACAGCAACGAATGAAATGTTGTGGGGACTTCATCGACATGGAGGACGAAAATGCCCAGTTCGTGAAAACCTTCGTAACCGGCGAGTAAACCTGGTGTTTCCAGTATGATCCGGAGACAAAACGCCAAAGTATGGAGTGGTGCGGACCCAACTTCCAAAAACAGAAAAAATTTCGTTCTGAAAAGTCAAGAGTACAGACACTGTTGACAACCTTTTTTGACTATCAAGGCATAATCCACAAGGAATTTTTTCCTGCAGCTCAAATTGTCAACAGTGAGTTTTACTGCGAGGTGCTTAAATGACCCTTGGCACATATTCGTCGTGTACTGCCACATCTGAAGCAACCTGGCTCTTGGTTTCTCTTGCACGACAATGAACAGCCAAAGTAGTGTCTGGCTCAACATCGGATTACTGTACTGTCGCACCCACTGTATTCCCCAGACTTGTCACTACCAGACTTTTTCCTTTTCCATAAACTTAAAGTGGCTCTAAAAGGGCAAAGATTTACAGACATTATGCACATTCAAGCTGCTGCGACACAGGAATTGAAAGCTGTACCAGTGGAGGAGCTTTCGACGATTTGTACACACGTAAGAGGTGCATAATGTACGACAGGGATTATTTTGAAGGATTGTAAACAGATTCCATATCAGGTCTACTCAATGTAAAACTTATTTCATTATTCACCATACTTATTGGTCACACCTTGTATAATATACACAGAAATGTAGAGGGTTAAAACTTGAATTTAAAATTCCACAAGTTGGTTTGCTAACAAATATACAAATTCGAAATTGTTTTAGATACAGTGTCTCATTTTATGTACTGGTTAAAGCATATACATCGAATTACAAAAAATAAATATTATCACTCTAAATGCAACTTACATATTATTTTCTCTTAATAACATCGTTCCAATTAACGGCCATTTCTGCCTAACGACGGCATTTTGCAGTGTTGAGAAATGTTCTGCAGTATTATATATAATGTATTTTCAATTAATATCTTTTTCTGTCTGATGACGTTTTTTCTCCATCCTTTGAAAATCATTAATAGAGGAGCTTATTCTAAAATGCCCGACTTATTATCTAAGAACTGTAACGTTAAATTTAAAGTCCGAGATATCGTGAAACATGGTGAAAATGAGATGGGTTGGAAGAAACAAATGTATAACACAATGGTTTACAACGAGTTAATGTATTCGATTAATGAAACCACACTGAATAATTTATTTTTTGTTTATTTCAAATCATGCTATTAACCAAGAAACACTTTATGGTGTATTTCCATTTTCAAGTATTTTTCACATTAGAAACAACGTTTATCAACTTTTTTAGGCGTAGTAACACCTATGTTATGGCGCGGTCAGATGGTGAAACGTTCGTACAGAAAAGAAATATTTTTTGCGTCTGGTGGGGCACGATCCCACGACCTTCTACATTCTGGGCCACTGAGCTACAGACAACTAAACAGTTAATTCATTACCAATGTATTTTTCAAAACCGGTTATTTCGCAGAATTGGGCTATTATATATTACTACGCCTAAAAAACGTTGATAAAAATTGTTTAATTTAATATGCGTAGTGTTTGATTTGTATAAACATTTGTCACATATTAACATCGAAAACTACTTTTCTAGTGTGATATATATATATACATCTGATTTCTAAAATTTAATTAAATTTAGAAATTAAATATAGAATACATACTTTTTTAATTTTAAGGAGTGTAAAATTTTTGCTGTAGATGGAAAACTTTGTAGGCAACTCCATAAATGATGCATAAAAGTGTCATTTGAGGCCAATAAGTCTGTCATTAAATTGCACAAAACCTATAGTTGTTGAGAAATTTTGATTAATCCACATTGAAAACATTTGATATAGATGGACAACAATAAAGAACTGCAGGAGCAAACTGTACTTGACACTACTCACCAGAATTCCAGTACTGTGATGAATTGTTTGCACCTGAAATTTTTAAAATATAAGAAATTAGAGTTATTTTCATAATATGAGGGTCATTTGAAAGATTCTCGGCCTGATAAATAGATAGTGGCAGTATGACAAAATAACTATTATATTTATCAAGTATGATCTATTAGATGACATGCTGCAAAGTTGCAGGCATGTGCATTTAGTTGATTGTTTGTGGTAATCAAATAAAGCAAGCAGGTTTTGGCATTTTCTGGAAAATGGATAAAATTGAAGTTTAAGCCATTATAAAGTATATTGTTTTAAAATGTTTATCCCCAATGGACATAAAATATAAGTTAAATTCCATTTTAAAGGATTCTTCTCCTTTGTTTGCGATGGGAAGAAAGTGGGCTGTTGAATTTAAACATGGTAGTACACCCATTCAAGATGATGAACGCTGGGACGTCCAAAAATCGATAGACAAAATTGTCATAAAACTGCACAATGTTGTGTTAAATGATCACAAATTAAAGGTATGCAAGCTGGCTGACATTGCAAACATTTTACACGATGTTTTAGACATGAAAAAGCTTTCTGCTCAATGGGTACTACGTTCATTGTTACATTAGTTGACGCCAAATGCATTCATATGAACACTTCTGAAGAGTGTTTAGACTTATTTATACATGCTTCTGCTCAGTTCCCTCGATGTTTTATAACAGTTGATGAAACATGGATTCATTACTACATGCCAGAGATGAAACAGCAGTCTGAACAGTGGCTGGGAGCAGGTGAAAGCGCACTAAAGAAAGCAAAAAGGGGCCGAGCCCGTCTGCAGGAAAAGTCATGGATATGGTTTTCTGGGATTCTCGTGGTATGGTGCTCATAAACTACCTGGAAAAAGCTGTACCATAACAGAGAAGTATTACGCTTCACTACCGGACCAATTGAATGGTACTATTCAGACTAAACGTCCACATCTGGCCAAAACGAAAGTACTTTTTCACCACAAAAATGCACCTGTGCACATGTTTCGGGTTGTTGCTGAAAAACTTCATAACCTACCCTTAAAAGTGCTTCCTCATGCACCATATTCACTGGATTTGACTCCCAGCGAGTACTTCCTCTGCCCAAACCTGAAGAAATGGCTTGCTGGACGAAGATTCATTTCGAATGATGAAGTCTAAACTGAGAGAACCACTTATTTTGCAGAGTTGGACAAGTCGATTTTTACAAACGGTATTAGAAAGTTGGGAAAATCATTGGTCTAAATGTAGTGAATTGCAGAATGACTACGTTGAAAAATAAAACATCTCAAAAATCGTGCATTTTCTTTGTTAGGCTGCGAACTTTTCAAACAACCCCCATAGCTAATGATTCTACATTGTGGTATACTAATTAATGCACCTTTTTGTAACATACCTGGTATTGATGAGGCAAAGACGACGTAAATAATGATGCTAATTGCCTCACTTCTTCGTCTTCATCTTCCAGGAGCATCAAACTTCCATCATAAAGACTAAATCATAGAAAAGGAACACCATTTCTCAACGACCATCCACAAAAACGTATTCCAAATAGTTCATTGCTTTTAGATGAAATTGCATAATCAAACGGTTAAGATTTACAATCATTAAACAATACAAGCAATGTACAAATATGGGACAAAATTTGGCGATTAGACCAAGTGAACATCATTAAGTGGAAATGAGAGTAGGTTACATAAAGTACATAATGTTTAATAAGCGAATTTAACTTTATAAATAAAATAACTTTTTTTAATTAACTTTTAAAATAAGTAATTTTTTAAATAACCACTTTTTACCATATTAAAAGAGCAACTCCGAGAGCAGGTTGTTGCAAAAGTTGGACTGACAAGAATTTAAAGATAGAGCTTCCTGCAATCGAAATAAAGCGAGCCGCTTGCATCTTTAAAATTTCAGGCCTCCTTGGATGACAGAAGTCAAAAAATTTTCTGATCCAAAATTCCAGTCTTGAATTTAAACTTAAAAATGAACAATCATATCATTATATATCTGTTAATGCATGAAACATTTGGGGGAAAAAAAACAGCAGAAGACAAGCTGTCGATTTTATATATTAAATTTTAATTGAAATTTAATCAATCGCTAATTTAAATACAAGCCAAATGGCAGATTTTCATAAAACAATTTTATTTTCTTTGAATGATATTCATTAGTACAATATCAAATTTCGAGGTTATTTAATGCCATTAACACAATTTACTAAGTTTTATAATTCTTGATAAAAAAGCGATAAGGCAATACATAAAAAAATCAGAAAGAGAGAGAGATTCCGAGAAATATGTGGTTATGACTTGCTTATATTCTACTTGGTCACGTTTTACAGTGTAAGGACAGCAAAGGTCATGCTCTGCCAGAAACTACAGTTTTCGGAGGACCTTGAACCTCTTAAATCCCAGGGAACCAACCTCTGGACTACAGTGAACGGTTAGTCAATAAGTATTTTGTTGGGTAGGGGTGACTGTTGGGAATTGTACCTGCGTTAACGGCACATTTGACGAACGCTTTACCACTTCAAGGCCAGACTTATTTAATCACACTGTTATAAATGTTTGATTATTCTAAATTATACATGCAAGTTCATTGAAGATTTATTAACATGCTCTAATGCTATTCATAAACTATTTAAACAAAGAACAGTTTCAGACCATGATATACTGGCACATTTATGCCTTATATAGACTTGAACTTTGTGCATATCGGTATACAAGCTATTACACAGACAGAATAATATATACGAAACTTTACAGTAGGTAGACCTTTTCAGATCACACTAATATTGACTTTAGCGCAACATCAACACAGCACTACATAAAGTTTATTAAATAATAGTATCGACATTATTAAACATAGTTTTTAATATTTGGTCTTCGATTTTTCCAGAATTTCGCACTTCCAAACTTTTTTTCAGCTTATTGGAGGCACTGTTGTCAAAAATCAACAATAGCATAATATGCAACACTTCATGCTCATTAGATATTCACTCTATTACACTATAAAAACCACATAATTTCAGTTAAATCTTTATTTAACGACTTATGGCCATTTCAAAAGCATGGCAGCTTCCTTCCTCAGAGCCAAATTAACTCTGACGGATACCACTTGCGAGTAGTCCTATGATGCCAACGCACTGGTCATAAATTAATACAAGGAAACCGATATATAGATATATGGATCCATAGCCATATTTCTCGCTATGTGATGAAAGAAGTTTTTCCAAATTGATGACATAGAATTAAGTGAGAGTAAATCCCATTTAGCTCTATGATTATGTTGCTTTTACAGTGTAATGATTTACATGAAGTGTGTCGTATGTTCTAGTATATTCACACTAGTCAATTCATGATTCAGGACAGTGGCCTCTATCCAAAACGCATGGAAACACTTGACCACACATTTAAAATACACTTAATAACGTTTTTACTAATGTTTAATGTATTATTGACTCAAATTAAAAATTACTCAAACACATTACCTTTGAAATTGCTTTTGATAAAAAAATGAACGTATGCAAAATGAGGCAACTGTCAAGGTATAAGCAGATATTGAAAGCCCTTGCACTTTATTGTGTAACTTACGCACACAGCATTCTAAATTGCAAGTGAATTCAAAGTCTAAAATTTGCACAGCAAGATCCATTCTTGAACACAGTGTTATAACAAAGTTGAGAATATCACGCAATATAATTGGCTCGGTAATATCTTCAAGGGATTCTACAATGAATCTCTGTAAAACAAAACATTTGAAAGGTAAATTGCACATTACATGTTAATACATAAATCATACATTAAACTTCCAAAAATTAGAAATCGAAAAAAATTACCAAGACTTTTTTCCAATATAAAACATCAACTGTTACGGTAGCTTCAGTTTGAATACCGCTGTTCGTTTCCAACAATTTATACATAAAGTCCAAACAAGCTTTCGTGCAATTCTGATTCATATAAAAAATGTTAAGAATAAGATCTGCGGACTCCGCAGGATCACACCATTGTAAGACACTCAGCATGTAATGGTAATTCCAAGGGGACCCTTTAAACTAAAATGGAGAAAAGAAAATTTTAAACACTAGCCTAATATCGCATAGCAGCCAAGTAATTCATTTCTATTATCAGACATTTAAATAAATGAATACAAACTTCAGAATCCAATAAATTCGTTTTAACGTTCTTTTTTAAAGATTGCAATTCACTATGTTCACCATGGAGAGTAAGCTTTGACAGAATGTCCAAGAACAGCGAACTATTTATGTTTTGTAAAGAGACAGCTTTGACAATAAAATCTGAATGCAATACCAACGTGTCAATCACAGAATTCCAATCTTGGATGCTACAAAAATATAGTTACACAAAATACAAAGTTAAAATGGAAAATAGACTAAAATAGAATTCATATATATATTTTTTTTTCTTCAAAATATGCATTGATTATGTTAGTGGTTTCAACTTTTTTTTTTAACTTCCCATAAACCCTTTTCCGCATATCTCAGATGTCGTGCCCCTTCTATGTTTTTTTTTTATACCACAGCATCAGTATTGGCACAGTATAAATCTACTAATTAGCCTACAATTCCCCTTCATCCCTCAGAAACAGTCAAATTTCCCCTGGTTTATACTGATTGTGCAGAAAAATTAGACAATGCTTACAATTTCTTAAAGGTTAATTGAAAATCAAATTGTCTGTCTGTGGTTTTACGGCTCAAAGACTACAATGGTCATGCTGCGCCGGGACCTACTGTTTTCCGAGGAATCCGAACCTCTTAAGGCCTAGGGAACCAAACCCCGGACTACAGTGAGCAGTGCGATCTTTATGAGATCTCTGAGTAAGCGTTCTTTTTGCACTGCTGGGAGTCGAACCCGGATTAGCGGCGCACTAGGAGAACGCGTTACCACACTGTACCACAACGGGGCATTGAAAAACAAATGTAGGTATAGAAACTTTATTTCCTTGATTAATCCCCCAATCTTTAATTTAAAAGAAAGCGAGTTTAAAATTAAGAAAATCATGGATTGATATTTAGATGACACAGAGAAGTCACATATATTTTTCGTCTTCAAATAATTTTCCATGCTTCTGCCCTTGTAGTTACATGTTTTTATTTTATTTCTTGTCATAGAACCTGGCGAAAACATACATAAAATGTCAAAATTTTAATAAAGTTGAGTTGAAAGAATTTGAAGCTTTTTTTAATTAAAAAAATAACGATGACTTAAATATTAATGCAAAAAAAAAATTAGATAGAAGCTTAACTGCTTTCACTGTTAAATTTAGCGAACAATGATTAATGCAAGAAACTGTTTATTTTTTTATTAGTCAAGAAGGACTAGATTGTATATTAATCTCAGATGGCATTAGTAATTTTAAATCATGCTCATTTTATTTAATCATATTCATATATTTTGGACCTATTAGAATAAAACAATGGAGTTTAACCATAGAAAACTAACCTTTTATTATGGGATAGAGATTTACAAATCGTTAATAAAATGCCATTCATTTTATTAACATTAAGATCAGACGAGTCCATGGTCGAATTTAGCAGGACACTCAGTTCTTCCAATGAATCATGATTTGCACGGAAAATAGCAGAAAGTGCCGAAGAAGCCATATCCCGCACACGCCACAGTCTACTCTCCAAAAGCGTAACCAATAAAGATTTAAAATCTTTTACATAGTTCCTAAAAATGACATAGCATACAGATAATAAATTTAATACATAAGTCGCTGTATACACATTTTCGAAAAATCGAATTTCAATGTGTCGTATTGGCACTATGCTAAACTAACAAACGTGGAAAATTCTGAGTAAACTGCACTTAAACAATTAGTGCCAGCAACAATTAGCGCTAAAACACAAATGCATGAAAGTGTATGTACTATTTTCTTCCAGTTAGGTTACCAATATTTCTTCATATTTTAGTTAAGAGCATAGCTCACCAGTTAAAAAACTCATAAATGTCCTCAGATAAAGATTGTCAAATCTGCACATTATATATTTTAGTTCTCCATGTTGCTGATGAGATATATATATATATATTTATTATATATAAAATTTATAATTATTCAAACGAGATAGAAAAAAAATAACTGATTAAGTTCACTAATTTTTAAAGTATTATATATACCCAAACTCAAATATTTTTAACTTTAGATCACCAAAAAAAATAGTGTTTTGATCTGGTTATGAGAGTCTGATCATTATTGTAATAAGGCAGTCATGTAAAGTTATCAACGATACACATTAGCATTTACCATTCCTTTTTTTTTTCAATATTTATAAAAAATCATGGATCTAGTGTAAACTTAGAATATAAAAGAAAAGTCGATTTATAATAACACTTTAAATTTATTTTGGAGATGTAAAATTTTAAATCAGTACCTATTAATATCGTTATTTTCTTCTGGTGACAATTTCGCTATAAGACATAAAAGCGGAACAAGCTCCGGGTGCAGTTGTTTTTCCGAGTGATTACTAATGCTACTTCGAAAACGTTGAAGAAGTAATGAGTAAAGATTTCTACACCGCATAAACAATTCAGCTGGGGAAACAAGGTTGTGCTCAGATTCATCGTCTCGAATTTTTTTCTGCCCACACATCCTGGGTAATAAAGCCCCTACAGAAAAAGAAAAATCAACGATTTCTTGACAAAATTGCTAATTACGGTTATTTCATAAATAACAAATTACAGCTATGCCGATTAAACTAAATACAATTTTTGTAATGCCAAAATGTGTACTTCGGTCGTATTGGTCAAGAAAAATTAGGATTCCTGCAATTGTACTTCAGTTGTTGCGACACATTGTGTAAAGTTCTGAAAAGTATGAGTAAAAAACAAATTATCGCAGTTAAAATTATTTAACAGTGTTATTAAGTAATTTTAACTGTAATAATTTGTTGTTTTTTACTTGTACTTTCATACTGGAATTATGTTAACATGCATTAAGCAATGCAACTGCACAGACACATTAAATTTGACTACAGAGTATATGAAAGAAATGGTTTTATCCTAAAAGAGAAATCATTATTGTACTTAAAAAGTGTATTGCTCGATCATATATACGCATTATCAATATGCATGAATCAAAAGAATCGAATTTAACAAAGAAAGAAAAAATGAAGGCTCGGCTTCAAAAAACTAGATTTATTTTTTGTTTAAATCACATGAGTAGTAAGAAAGAAAATAAGAACTAAAAATATCGTTGTTGAAGTGAAAAGGGTAGATTGCGTATGCCAGTAAAGGTTCATCAATAACACTAAATCAAGTTTTTCAACTGATTACCAGTAAACTTTCGAAGACTAAGGAAGCATACTCCGAAAATTATTAAATTAAAATTCCCAAAAGTTTTAAGTTATATTTATGAAGATGAAGTGTGTGTCTAACCAAATAGTTGTAGTGCTGCATTCCGTATAGCCCATGATGCAGAAGAAAATCCTGATATACATATAGGAAATATGTTTTCTATCCATAGAAAAATCTTCGCAGAAAAACCAGCATCCGAAACCAAAGTTTTTAAAATGTGATATGCAGACACTTGCGGTAAATCTCGTGTTTGATCAAAGGGCATACAAAGTGGCTGTTTCATAATTGCTAACAATTTTTCAACGGTAAATGACAGCAACGTCCCCTAAAAATAAATACATAAATTTAAATAACAGCCTGGTAGTTTGGCTCTGAAAAGTAAAATTTTTACAAAAATATTTCCAAAGTTGTTATTATGCTTTACATTTACAAATTATCTTATATGTTATACGTTAATAGTTGGTAAAGTATTTCCAAAGTTAAACTTTAATTTTTGTTTTGTAACTCAGTATCATAAGATTTTCATTAATTAAACATGATTAAATTTAACTGAGGCTTTGTGTAACGTTAATTTTAAAACATGAAAATCATACATTTTACATTGTGTTTAATCAGTTTAGTTTTGAATTTTAAGTATTTAAAATGAATGAACGAAAAACTTTGGAAACAAAATATGACATATGCATTAAAGACTCAAAGAATTAATGCATTAGAAGAATTGTTTAGAATTTGTGGAATATGATTTATGAATTATAAATTATGAATATATTTACTTTTTGCGAATCTATTTCTCCAGAGACGACAGCTTGAATGAGCAAGGACAACCCAGCAGACCTTCGTGTAACAGATGTGGACACAGAATCACTTAATGCATCTAAACCCTATATCAAAAAATATATATTTCTGAATCACTTCTCACTTGCTTAATAAGAAAGCAAAAAATATAAAAATTAACTCATAATATACAGAAAATTTACATACAATGGCATGAAATCTATTTGAATTTTCTGACATCTGCCTTCCATTTTAAAGTCACTGAAGATGAATTTATTGTTTTGCTGCTTTTCAATCTAACCACATCTCATAACTAATTACTCATTTATGTATAAATATAACTCCAATTAACACTGAAAGAGATCAGAGCTTTTAAAACAAAATGCTATTACACAAAAATATGCGGGGCAAAGTTTTCTTTCCGAAAATATTTGAAGTTATATTTTTACATTTTCGTTTTTATATTAAAGTTGAAATTTAAATAATAACACTCCATACAAACTAAGATTAATATTTTGCTATGTAGAATTGCACAAGAAGTTCAACCACCCTAAAACATGAATATGAATCACTTACATTTTTTAGAAGTTGAAATGGAATATCGTCAAACTCAAATTCCGATGACAGCAAACATTTACAAAACTTATTTAGTGCAGTACTGCAAGCTTCAATCACACCCTGAAAGTCAAAGGATATCATAAATTGCTATTAGATAACTAAATTACATCATCTATGGCAAGATACACTAAGCCAGAAAAAGAATAAAAAGACAGATGCACTTACTCGATGTCGGCATTTGAGAAGTGCGGAGGACAGGGTGACAGATATTTGACACAGAAAGGTCTTGATTTTATCAGCAGACGTTCTGAAGTTTAAAATTGGCACAACGAGCTCACTCAGTAAAAAGCAACTATTCTTTGTGGAGAAGCAAAATAAACAGTGATAACATTTTAATTAAATACATGATTAGTCAAAAAACTGAAAACATATATAAATTAGTGTTCCTTAAATTTATAAGGCTGTGGTCTTCTTTTATCTCTTTTTTGAAGATAAGGGCCAGGTTATTTCTCTTTTTTTTGGAGATGAGAGCCTGGTCGAAACAAATTTATTTGTGAATACCTTTCCATTTTTTTTAAAGATCACACATTAAACAATCCCAAGTATGAATTCTTAATTATGGCATAATCATAAAGAACATCAGTACACTTCTCCTATTAAAAAACACTTTGCTGATGCACTTCCTTGCTGATTGGTCACTGGCATTTGCAATACGGATATCATTCCATTCGATTTTAAGACCTGAGGATGCAGCGTACATTATTGTAATTTGTTAGCAGGCACTTTTTTATGACCGGTATACTCTTTTTCGAGTGCTCAAAGATTTCGATGTCTGAAAACTCTGGAACATTCATGAATACTCACACATTTAAAAATACATGGTTAGGTCATTAGCAGTTGCTGCACAGATGTTAGTTAGGCTTTCTGGGTCTGAGCTTTCAGATGCATTCGTGATTATTATCCCCCTCGGAATATTTCCTTGATAAAATATTTATGAAAAAGCTTATGAAACTAAAATAACAAATTCCAGGAAATTCTCTCATGACCTGGTATAACTGACACCAGGGCCTGGGCTGGGGGTTGGCTGTTGAGAAATGCTAACATAAATCATACGAATGAAAATAATACAGTTGAAGAAAAATGAAATATGTGAAAAAAATTTGAGATTGAAATGTAAAAAAAAAAGTAAAAATGCTTAGTGCTTGCAACTTCTTGTGTAAGATAAATGAATGCTAAATCATAGCACAGTACAGCTATCATTC
>QLNU02014802.1:7314677-7340636 GCA_006491805.2 Dysdera silvatica | reverse complement strand
TTTGATGTTTGCCAAGCTGTGGCTAGCGGCCAGTGCTCAACAAGTTTGTCAAGACGAGAACCTGGAGCATTATCCCATTCAAGGTGGCTAATGACTGCAAATCCCATTTTGCGGTTATACAAGGCAACCGATAATCCATCACAAAATTTATACACGCTAGCAGAATACGTTATGAAGTTTATGCACCAATGTGGTTTAGTATTAAGATTCACAACTCCTGCACGAATGGTTCCAAACACGTTTTTGAAATAACAAAGAAATCACATTATCTCTTTGCTCAAATGAAAACTGTGATCGATCCTGTGATTCATTGCAATGGTTTCTTTGGGAGTCCAGAAGATATACTATTAGCAATGATTACAGATGATCGAAAATTCATCAGGGAGCTTGCTTTGCATCGGATTTTGGCGGCAACAGCAAGGAAATCCATTGGATTCCGTAAATTTACAATTCCAGATTTTAAATTTGAAGCTGAATACTACTATGAACTTATCAATTGGCAGAATTGGGAAAAACCGGAACCCCCACTTACCATGGGAATTTCAGATGAAGCTTTGAAACAAATGGTGCTTGAAGGTGTACCTGAAGTGTTTGATTTCCCAAATTACCCATGTCATACTCAATAGGTGGAAAGATGCGTTAAATTAGTCACAAAGGCAGCAACTGCGGTTTGTGGTGCAACCAAGAGAGATGGATTTATTAGAGCCAGATTGGAGTCCAGACAACTTATGACAAAATTTAACAGCAAAGAAGAATATCGACAATAGCAAGTCACCCATAAAATTATGCTTACATTCAGTTGTTTGCAATATGGTTACAGTTTGACACCTGAAAAGCATAAGAATTTTTTCACAAAACATCTTTAGTTTCCAGTGATGATTTTTATGAGCTATTTCAAACTAGATTCATAATTTCACACTGACTTGCACTTAACCTTTGTTCTATATTATATGGAAATTTCCCATTTTGTTGTCAAGTTCATACTCTGAGTGGAGCCTCAAGTTATTTTAACGATGTAAGTAAATGCTTTTACTTTATAACTTGCCTATATTAAAAAAGATGAACCTATATAACAGCTGAAGTTTCCAAAGAATAAAATTGTAATACATTTTCTCATCCTATATTGCATTACATCATTATTCGATTTTTATGCATTATCGCCTACTTTCATCACCTGAGCAGAACCTCTATATACTGTTTATCAAAATGCTTGTACATGGTAAATAACATATACGAAAGGCAACCTTTCGGCACTATTACAAGACATCTTTCAAATTTTGATTTTTTCACTCCACACTAATGTACGTAGATTGAAATAAACAAAAAACCACCACTACCACAACACAACAGTTATGGTACATACACCTGATCATGCATAAGATTAATCAGTATTGTAAGGTCTAAAACAAAGGTTACATCATCAAACCAAAAAAAAGGCGGTTAATGGGAGGTATGGTCCTTTCTTATAGCTATATAGCTCTCACAACAAGAATTCATACTGAAAACGAGGCAATTTATGAGTCTGTGTGGCAGTTGGTCCCACCCTTCCAGCAACTGTTTCAGGTTCGGGAGTGCGACTCTGCAATTGTCCTCCCAGCCCCAGATATATTCTCTATAGCAGTGTTTATCAAACGCTGGTTGCCACACCACTTTAAACATTTATTTATTTTAACACAACAGCATCAACGTTTATTACGAGTGTACACTACTATTCCAATAAACGTTGATTGCTTGACATTGTTTAATATAATCACGAGTGTTCATTATATAAATAAATTTATTTGTATTTATTTATTATGACAACCGGGAAAGGGATTTCACCTCCCATTAAAAATATATTAGTTGAAATTAAGGCTGCCAACTAGGTTAATAATATTAAGCCATACTTAGCCACCATCATACTGATCTCTCCACCCTGCTTCTCCCAAGAAAAACATAATAACATAATCTTTATTCAGAAGCATTAGTTTTACCTTTTATTCAGCACTTTTGGGGAAATTTGACAACATGCAAATTCTCTTAACTTTGAACACCAATTTAATATCCAGATGATAAACCATTAAAAAATGTGGCATGATGTTTAAAGAACCTACACCCACCTCTACTCCTCAAACTATAGCAAAAGCAAATTTTACACCAGTTCCCAAAGTTGGAAAACTGTGTTAGTTTATTACATTTAAAATTAGTAGAATCTTGGTTCTCTGTTTTGGCATCGCGTACAACTTTGAAGGCCACCAGGGCTTTTGTTTGTGTTTCGCGGCATAAGCACGTTCTATGACATCAGTTCATATATTATACCTGAGGTCATGCTGAGACAGGACCTACAGGTTTCCAAGGAATTTGAAATTCCATTAGCTAGGGAACCAAACCTGGGACTGTAGTTGAAAGGAAAACCACATGCATTACATCATACCAGTGAAATCAAGTCCGGGTTCATGGAATGATGAATGAATGCGTTACCTCTATACCGACATAGAGCACCACCTGCATATGATAAAGCCACCTTAAATAGGTTTTTTAAATGACATGTAACTATAAAATCCTTTTCATATATGGGAACATATTTAAAGCCAGAAATACATTTTGGAATAGCGTTTGTTCACAATTTGTGTACAAATGTAATTTGTATATAAATTCTAATGAAAAAGTCTATTTTTGTGCAAACTTTTCAAAAAGAACCATTAAATGAGTTTTTTTTCCAAAACTATAATAAAGTGATGCCAATTTATACATTCACAATGGGATTTTGTTCGTCATTTATGGTGTAAGGAGATCGAAAGTCATGCTATGCCAGAACCTACAGTTTTCTGACGAATCTAAAGCTCTTTTGAACCAACCCCAAGACTACAGTTAGTCATCAAATGTGGGGGGGGGGGCACCATTGGAAGTCAAACTTGGGTTAGCAGAAAGCTAAGAGAATACTTACCACAGCATCACTACATGCCCAATGAGGGGGGGGTTTACCTTGTATATGTGATTGCATATATAAACTCATGTTTGTCAAAATTACAACCTCATAAAGGAATCACACGTTTGAGTTGAAACTTACAGTAAATACAAAATAAGGTGTGCTATGCAAATAATTAGAATTTCAAAGTTACTGCGCATGCCCGGGCTAAGTGTCCTCCAAACTGCTGTTTTTGCTGTATAAATAGGGAGCTGCAGTGGGACGTTGAAAATAGTCTATTATTGTCTGCCAGTGGTAAAAGTTTCATGAGAAGACACTATGTCTCCACAACAACAGAGGGTGCCATATACACAAGTTGGGAAGTTTAAATGGGGATGAGTGATTGGATTTCGTGAAGGCTTCTTTTTCTTATTGTGAAATAGCAGCTTGTATGGAGCACAATGCTATGATAGTGATGCGAGTGTGGAAGCAATGGGCTGAAGAGAACCAGATGAGTTGCAAATCCAGCAGTGGATAACGAAATGTTATGTCAGCATGACATGATAGACACCTGACATACATGATAGTGGCGGACTGTGCAGCTTCATCTCGATAGTTGGTAGAACGCTTGAGTGCTACTACAGGTATATCATTATCTGCTCTAACTTCTTGTCAAAGTTTGCTGCACCATGAACTGCATGCAAAAATTCTTATTTACAGGATTTCTTTGACACAAAACCATCAACGCATGTAGCTCCAATGGGCTCATCAGCATAGACAGTGGCATGCCAATTGGCAACAAGTTTTTTTTATACGAATCCCACTTTAACTTAGGCTATAGGGATGGCCGCATCTACATAGACACTATGGCAGTGAACGCCACTTCCAGAGTGTGTTATTCAATGTCACACTGGACAAACATCAAGCATGATGGCAGTGGTTGGCACCACTGGGTATCACGGATAATCTCAGCTGCTAAGAATTTTCAATAACCTCAACAGCAACCAGTACATCGGAAAAGTTCTGGAGCACAAAGTTGTACCCTTCCTTCAATGTATTCTTGGCGACGTATTTCAACAGAACAATATCCATCCACATATTGCCAGGAATGTTCAATACTTCTTTTCATCACAGCAGATACAGCTTCTTCCTTGGCCTGCCTATTTACCGAATATGTCGCATACCGAATATGTCGGGAATTTCATCGGTCAATGTCTCACTCGTGATGTTCGTCCCATAGCTAAAATGCAACTGAACTTTGGGGTTGCATACAAGCAATCTGGAATGCTCTTCCTCGGATACAAATTCAAAATCTATTTAATTCAATGCCACATTGTGTACAAGCACCCATTGCAACGTGCAGTGGCTTCACCGAATACTGATTTTCGACATGCAATATTATTTTTTTGCTTTGTAATTTAAATAAATTTAATAATTTATTTATTTTAATAAATAAATTTAATAATTTATTTATTTTAATAAATAAATTTAATAATTTATTTGTATCAGTACAGGTCATTTGTGCATTAAATTTCATTCAATTCACACGAGTCCTTCATGGTGTTGCAATTTTTACAAACAGGAGTATATATACTCATAATAAATATTTAACTCAATTGAATTCGAATAAACCATACTAACTGTGAAAAAAGGATCCGACATATAAGTGACCCACTATCAATATACCGAAGATGGGAACAACTGCAAAGGGAAAGACTACTTTGCAGGAGAACCTGAATATTAATAGGTAAAGTGCCATTGGTGATATCACCATTTGGCCATGGAAAAAATGACTGAAGAAGGTCAGCACCCATGGAACGCACCTAAAAAAAAAACTATTTCGCTCAATTATGTATGCTGTTAGTGAAGCCAGATTAGTAAAATCTTAAACTATTAGTTAAATGTACAAAACTTTATATAACTTACATCATCAGTAAAATCTGATAAACATGGAAAAACTAGAAATAAACTACTGTCTTTGAAGAACATCCAATATCCTCGTTCCTGTGCTTGTGAAATAAGCTTGTTTATATTTGCTGAAATATTTTAAAGTTTAAAATTTCCATGGCTATGTCAATTTACACAAAATATAAGATATTTTCTCCTTAATTTAAAACAAAAAATTATTTTCACAGCAACAGTATTGTAAGTACTAGCATTTTAGAATCACTTTGTCTGGCCAAAATTCCGTTTCAAACTTCCTTGACTTTTGCAGGTTCTCCCAACCAAATCTTAACCCATTTCCAGTCGCAAATCATAATAAAGGCATTAAAATTTGCATTATCAAAACAAGTTTCAAGATCATAAAATCCACTAACGAAAATCAAAACCATTTATGGTTTGATTGCAGTGAATTTACAAATACAAAAATTGTATTTAAATTTTTTTTTCTTTACACTAAAACATATTAATTAAATATTTATAATGGCCCCTTTGAGTTCATTATAAAATGGGTTCAACTGTATAATCGTAAAATTGGGGCTTTATCTTTTACTCCATTCAAAAAGAATGTACAACTATGTATATATATAAGAGGAAGGAGAATGAGGTGATCAAAATCCCTATACACAGGTAATGTAATCTAGTTAAAAACACGTCCCCCAAATTTTAATTATGTTTGATAAACATTCTTTCCTGGGAACATGGAACTTCATAAGTGTGTGTGTGTGTGTGTGTGTGTGTGTGCAAAAAAAGTAATTTTTGGAGGAACTTCAGTTAGAATTTTCCAAAATTTTCAGTAGGTAATGCAACATGAAAAGCACAGTTCAGGAAAATTATTTTAATAAGCTATTTATTATAACAATGAATTTTAAATTTCCCTAACTTGGGTCATTGCATTTGAAATTTGCCTGACTTTTCTAGTCAGAGAAAATCTCCCAAAATTGCAAACGTTTTCCATATGGCCAGACCAACAGCATAGCGTAGGTTGCCAGCACCTGGGCAAGTTAAGTATTGCATATACTAAAACCTGTTAGCGCTTCGATTCACCAGTCCAGTATTGAAATTTTGCACCCTTGAGAATTTTGTGCCTGGGGCTTTTGCTCCGTGGCACCCCAAGCTATGTCATTGAGCCAGACCCCCCACCCCACGCACACATGCTTTGAGAAAAAAAAAATTTCTTCATATGCTTCCCAAGCCTTTTTGAAAAAATGCAGGGAGAAAAGCAAATGCAAAAATTCAAATTAAAAAGTTTTATTTTATTAATTTAACTGTTATTGGAATGTTATGACACCTCATTACAATTTTATGAAAATTTGCACAAATATGTAAAAATCATATAAAAATATCAATACAGCAAATACACCTAAAACATCTGTTTATAATAAATAAGACTTCTTTGAATTAAATCTGAATTTATTTACTCCTATGTAAACATAGGTACCTAAATCAAAGGGACTAGGAAGAAAGAAAGAATTTGTCTAAACGCTCATTTGATCTTGGGATGAAAGAACTATATTTTATGCTATATTATATATATATATATGTGTGTGTGTGTGTGTGTTATATGTTAGTTCTAGCTATATCATTACAAAGATACAAGGAAGAGGAACTAACTGCTTGTCTATTAGAAATACTAATCTAATTTTTTAGAAAAAGAAAACCAAGATGATCATACAAAAGAGGTAAGATTTCAAATTAACAGATAGAAACACAGTTAAAAATTCATATTAAATTTTAGACTGGAATTAATACCATATTTGCAAAAAAGCAATAAAAAATATTAAATGATTAAAAATTATTTAAAGAATAAAAATTTCCACTTATACGTAAATTTAGTTTAAACAAATACCAGAAGGTTGTTCTTTTCTTCTTTTCACCCGTAATGCAATAAGGAAAGTATCAAATACCAAATTGAGAATTTGAAGGCAAGTGCGTCGTCGCTGGTAACATGCACCTGGGAATGTGTTATTCAGTGCTGTTTCAACTAGCCACTCAATGAATTCTATAAAAAAAGGCATATTTCATAAAAAAAAAATTAGCACCCCTCGTATTCATATTTTACTGTTAAACACTGGTGCATGTCAAATTAAATTTCAATACTTATGCATTATGATTTGCAAGAAAAAAAAAATCAAAATCTTAATATGTTTTATAGACTGCATAAAAGTAATTTAACAGATTTTTACATTATGTTTGTAGATTTTAAAAGATCTCTAAAATGACCTCACGACATACAATTAAAAAATTCAGATATAACTGCAGCTTTCATGTATAAATTGAAATTCACACAAGTTTAAACACAGTCAAACTCGAATACTACGTCAAAATTCTGAAATCTTTTTTTACAAGATTATTTGTATATAATTATTTATTAATTACAGTGTCAAAATTTTAACAGTGCCTTAAATAATGCTATAACCGAGTTTATTGTAAATCATAATTTATACAATATACATAATGTCATGATTTTTTTCTATTTTGAAACATAGTATTGTTAAACAGGCAAGCTTACCTATTTGCTTTAAATCAATCGTCTCAAACCTTTTTGTAAACTTGGCCAGACTATCACGAATTCTGATTAACAGTGCTTTCAGCTGTGCCATCAAACTTTGATTAAAAGCACTGCTATCGATGTTTAGATTGACTACTAGAAACTCTTTAACCAGTTCAAGACAAAGTGCATCGACAGGTTCTAAAAGAAAACGAAAAAATTTACACCAACTATGGACAGAGCTGTCTTAACGTATTCAGGGGCCCCTTTTCACATTATCTTTTAAATTTCCAAATATTTGCAATAAAACAATATAATGCATAATAACACCAAACTTTGCCAATTTGGGACCCCATTGACTCACCCGTTACGATGGCACCGACTATGGAGTATTTTGTAATAAGGAAACCATTACAATACAATGAAGGATTATTCATCAAAATTATTATAATTAAATATATTTGTTGCTTTTCTTCCATACATTTGCACAACTGAACATGTACATGGCTTCCTCTCATATTAGAGAAAAAAATTCCCTGCCTTTTCCAAGTTCTTCACCGACTTTTTTAGCCAAATTTCATGACCAATCACAAACAACACTTTTAACTGAACTTTAGGTGCAGGGAAAATGACTTTACATTTATGAGAAAGTTAGCTACTCAAGGCAGAAATTAGGAAGGTTTTCACTGAAAACTTTTCAAAGTTTGCAGAGATGCCAACTTGTATGAATTTTCCATAGTTTGTAGAGATTTTAACTCCATTTTACGGTTTTGTGGTCGATACAAAGAAAACTACGGAAAACCTCATTCGAGACCTTCATATGAAATTTTCTACTGGCCCCTCAAAAATTCATATTTTTTTTATGTTTTTTTTGGTAAAAAGAAACGCACGTTGCAAATGGCCCACGCCTTCCATGTTTAGACACAACACTTCCGACTTGTCCTCTTGTTCTTCTGTTCTTATTTACATTTAGCTTTGTATGTGAAACTTGCTTCAAATTTGGATTAAAACAACGAAATGAAACGCAGCCGTGATTGTGAAACAGCTGGGGGAAAAAAAGGGGGCAGACAATTTACCTGCAAGTGTATCGCGATATTTGTAGTAAGGAATGGCTGTTTTGCGAAGCATCAAAAGTTTTTAAATTTTTATGTGAACTCGCAGTTTTACCATATTTTGAATAACTTTTTACTTGCAGCATTTTATTAAAATTTCAGAAAAACTTCCTCTTGATACTTTAACAAATAGCGCATGATTTGTGCCAAGATTTTGCAATATATGTTTCGGAATATTTACCCCCTTCTGCTTTCGTTATTTACAAACACAGAGGGTTGCAGACTGATTCAATAATAAACTTACCCATTCAATATATTTAATTTATTTACATAATTTATAATCCTATTCTGTGAAAAAACGCCACCTGGTGCCTGTTTCTGGAACTTAAAAAAATAATGATTTGACTTAAAAAACAATTTCAACATTAATTAACGAGTGATAATTTTTTTTCAATGCACAATTTCGTCCTAGATGCGGAACCTACCAGCAAAATTGTGAATTTTTTAAATGTGATGTAATTAACCACTCTAGATAGTTTTTTAGTTAAAGAAAGCCATTGAAGCAACCGTGGGAGTGAAATGTTTATTCTTCGCTGATGATGTTGTCGTATAGGCAAACGGCAGCAGCATTGAAAGCCTCCAAGACTCTATCAATTCGTCACTCATTCACCTTGAGCAATGGTCGAAACTAAATAAAATGGAAGTCAGTACTGAAAAGACCACTGCCCAACTATTTACACTATCTACAAAAGCCAAACAATTTAATGTGCTTTATAAGGGAATAAGTCTTCAACAAAACACTATGTCGAAATATCTTGGCATCACACTAGACCCGAAGCTGTCTTACAACACCCATATAGCATCCACTACTGGAAAAGCGCAAAAGCGCATTAATTTACTAAAAAGGCTCACAGCAACAAAATGGGGGACAACACAAGACGTACTAAGCACCGCATATAAGACATATGTACGACCAGTTATGGAATACGGTAGCGAAATTGTATCACTGTCATCTAATTCTAGTATAGCCAAGTACGATGTTGTCCAAAACAATGCTCTAAGAATAAATACTGGCGGCGCCAAGTCCATCCCCATTATGGCTATGCAGCTGCAAACTGGTGTTGAACCACTTGAGTCTAGGAGAGAAAAAAGCACGCTCAAATTCTGGGAAAGAGCCAAGAGAGTGGACGCAAGATACTGGGGTGGCTACAGATCAGCAACCCAGCAACTCAAAAGTCAAACAACGCCCCTTGCGTATGCTGAAGCTCTACGAAATAAGTACCAGCTCCCGAAAGCCAACCCAGCACCTCTACAGTACTACACCACGGTTGCATCAGCCCTACCAAAAGCCAATGTAGAACTCCAAAATCTGTTCACATGCAAAAAAGATGCAAATCCACATGAACTCAAAATATGTGCTTTGGAAACCATTCATAATCTCTACCCGCCCAACGATTGGCTGCACGTTTACACCGACGGGTCTTATATACCCAAAATTAATGCTACTGGTGCCGGTTCATATTGCAAATTATTTCAACAATACTCAGCTGTCGGAAGAAATACAAGCAACTACGACGGAGAAATATGCGCAATTAACAAAGCTGCGAGTAAAATACTGGCCCTCAACTTAACTGCAAGCAACGTTGTGTTCCTCATTGACTCACAGGCTGCAATCATAGCGCTCAGCAACAACAAACCTACAGATTGCCCTCATACCATTAAATGCCACAGCCAACTGGCTGATCTTATCAATGCCGGATGGGATGTCAGGCTTCAGTGGGTCCCTAGCCACGTCGGACTCCCAGGCAATGAAAAAGCAGATGAAATGGCTAAGAAAGGGGTAGAGGCAGATCAACCTGAGGCCCCACAAACTCTCCAATCAGCCAGAAACATAATCGACACCATTGTCTCTAAGTATACATCTAACATCCTAAAAGGCCTCAGTATCGGAAAACAGTGGGAGCCCCTCACCATGCCAGGTCACATTCCTCAGCATTTGGAGAGAAGAGACGCTGTCGCCCGGTTCCGTTTGATGACTGGCCACGACTATCTACAGGTCCATATACATCGAATAGGCATCACTAACACGGACATCTGCCCTCTCTGCTCAAACGAGAGGATGGTGGAAGGTCACCTCCTCACCTACCCAGACCTAAAGGATCTTCCCACCGATCTAACGAAGCGATACTGGGAGGCTCGGCGTCGAATGGCCCAACTGCCACAGATGGGCGTTGGCTAACAACAACAATAATTTTTTAGTATTGTTTCAGGGGGGGGGGGAGATGGTACATATATTACTTTATAACAATGCAGATACTTTACTTACAAAAACCCTTTTGCAGGAAATAAAAGAGTGCTGTTTTACTGAAAATTCGTGACTATTTTACTGAAAAATATGGAAAATTCTTGACTTTTTATTGATGACTACTTTCTCAGGTTGGCATCTTTAGGTTTTACCAAAAACTTCGTTTTTCCTTGACTTTCAGAGATGATTTCAAATTTCTTTACAATTCCAGCTTTTCCAGATGTGTGGAAACACTGATATTTAGACATGTTAAAATTATAGGATACTTCACTTTAGATTAGTAAACGCTATTAATAAAACACAGTACAAAAAAAATTATCATAATTATTTGGTTCCGAATTACAGCCCTTTAATTTAATATTTTCTTGTTTGTGCCCTTTACAATGCATGAATATCAAAGATAAAGCTGCATCAGGACCTACACATTTCCAGGGATCCAAACCTTTACAACATGGGGAACGAATTTACGGATCAGATTTATTTATTTTTTTTTTTTAATTTTTTTTTTAGATACTGAAAATTTACAGCCTACTTCATTAAAGCTTCATAATTAAAAAAAATGCTTACATTTTGAACCATGAATCTATTATTATGATTGTTTAACCTAAATAGCTCAGTTGGCCAAGAGCTGAGAAGGTAATCTGAAGTCTGTTGATCTAAGCCTGGCCTTGTTTTCTTTTCTCGATTCATGAGTTAAAAAATTAATTCATAGTCTAAAACGTAAACTATTATTATAATGCAATTTAATGCAAAAAATAAATAAAGTATCAGTATATACAGTGAAATATGTCTATAATAATACTCAAAGGACCAGAGAAAAATATCGTTGCAGATAATTTATCGTTATAGGCCAGGTTAAACATGATAGGACTGTATATATTAGGACCAGGGAAAATTATCATTATAGAGAGTATCATTATACACGTACAGTAAAACCTATCTACAACAATATTATACGGACGGAGAAAAATTATCGTTGTAGAGAGAGTTATTGTTATAGGGAGGGTTCATTATACAGTAAAACCTGTCTACAACACTATTATACGGACCGAGAAAAATTATCGTTGTAGAGAGTTTTATCGGATATTGTTGTTGGGAAGTTTTACTGTATTTCACTAACATGTAGACTTATTAGGTAATCAATAATAAATTGTTTTTAACCTGATTTTTTTGCAGTAGAACACAAGGTTGTTAATATTTCAATTCGCACACATTCCGAATTATGATGTAATTTACTTTGCAAGTCATTATATAACTCTTGGGGCTAAAATTATTAAAATAAAAAGTGTTTGAAACTGCATATATGTAATACTATTTATAACATAGCAACAAAAAGTGCACATAAAATATTCCGATATTTAGTAATTAAAATTGAACTGAAGAGTTCCCAAAGTTTGAAAAACAATATATTCATATCATCATTATATTCAACCATTGTCTATCGACTTAAAATCAGATTATTTCTCCCTAAAGTTAGATATCAGTGACTTTTTACAGACCAATAGATAAAATTATTTGAAAGTTACTTAAAAAAAATAGAACCCAATATATGTATGCTTACTTTAGACTTATAAACACCATTGTCCTTGGCAATTCTCAATAAAACAACCTCTGCCATGTCATTAACTTTTCTAGTTTTCAAACGTTCAATCAAGTTGAAATAAGAATCTGGCATAAGCTTAAGAGTTACAGGTAAGATATAATTTCTGATATTCAGGAACAATTGTCTAGAATGGAAAAATAATGCACTAGATTAAAATATGTTTACAGTCTATAAACAGAATCTTTTCAACAAGCAAATGTCTTTTGCAATTCATTTTACTTTGTTGACTTTTAACGAAAATCTGAATAAACTTTTAACATAAATTAATATACCTTAATATATAATTATAAAATAAAATGTATTTTATTTTCCTTTCAGTAGTTAGCAAAATTTCCTCATGAGATTTTAATTTTGTTGACTTTAATTCTCATTTTAATTTGCTGATAGCTGACAACAGAGGGAGACTGTATTTTGTTCTAGTGATGATGGAGAATTTTTCCGCTACAACAACTTATCTTGGTTGCAAATTTGGCTATCTTTAAATTTTCATCTAAATTTTTTGCACAGTGCATATCCCCTATGTTATTACTTCATAGTTCAGTATGTTCAAAGACAACAGATATAGTCAGTTAAGAGACTATCCATGCCCAATGACACCTTATTTTGTCAAGTCACAATTTACAAGACCAGCATCGCCATTTTATAATCAGTGTTGATTTTATACATCATAGAGCTTTGCGGGTTATTCCGCAACGTCTGTTTATTAAAAACACTTAACGTTTCACTCCGTGCTATGCGGAGCATCCTCAGAAGCAACAGCCGACCAAGTTTCCCTCTGCAAAAATGAAAGACTTTCGCCTGGTATTTAAAACTGTTTTTAATAAACAGACGCGGCGGAATATCCCGCAAAGCTCTATAATGTATATTAATAGACGCCGTGAAAGTCTTCGTGAAAGTGTTGATCTTAATCACCAAACCATCATCGTTTTCAGTGGAAGTGAAGAAGAGATTAGTTTACTTTTGTTATTTAATTCCATATTACATCTGTGTACTCTAACACTAGTCTATAAAAATATAGCTTTATTATAGAAAATTAGCCCTAACAATCATGCAGTACTTTTTTAAAACACATCCTACTTGTCATTACTTGCCAGTGCATTAAGAATTGGCTCAATCCACCAATGCTCCCATTTTTGATAAGCAGTCTCTGAATGTTCACTGTGGAAACAAAATACGTTTCATGATGAAGTACACACAAAACATTATCAAGAAAAATATGAATAGTAATAATTTCACAGTTTAAATGAAATCTTTAACTTTATAATTATAGATTTCAAACTTTTGGGGGGGGGGACACCTAGAACATTTAT
Source organism: Dysdera silvatica (assembly GCA_006491805.2). NCBI lineage: Eukaryota > Metazoa > Arthropoda > Arachnida > Araneae > Dysderidae > Dysdera > Dysdera silvatica. The sequence goes on along the minus strand of QLNU02014802.1, from coordinate 7,327,047 downwards.
TAAAATTTTCGCTAGCACTTTCCATATTACATACACCTGGAACTCCTTTCACATGGTGAATACATACTACATTCACGAAAAAAAATCATATAAAAAGTTATCTAAAAAATAAGCTGCTACAAAATGTAACCCTTGTGTTAAGTAATTGACGTAAACTATACAAAAAACTAAATCGATATACAGAGTATGAATTGTGTGAAAAGAGATTTAGGCATAGTATAAATGTTTATAGTTATATTGGGCATTTTCATTAAAAATTAGGTGCCTATATTCACAAATAGAGCTGAATCAGTATTTATCTTTTTACACTTCAAGCCATTTGACTCACAGTACCAAGTAAGATGATATATTAAAGCCATGTGCACTGCATGCATAACTTCCATTACAAGCATGAAAAAATTACAAATATAGCTCAGATTTAAATGGAATACAGATTAATTAGTATCTTGTGTAACCATCATGAGTAGCAATAATCGCTGCTACATAATCTGACCGAGAGGATGAGAAGCTAGACGTGTGTTCGAGGAATGTCCATCCATGCAATTTTGATATGTCGCCAAAGTTTATTTGTTTCAGCAATTGCTAATATCTGGTATATTAGTCATTGTTTGCACACAAGCTGTGTTTTTAATCATTTACGCATTCTCACGTGATCTATCCATCTTGCAAATTTCAGGTTAATCCCATACAATTTTCTTTGTGTTGCACTTATAATGGCTAACAATATATATATGGGGAGACAATACCCCCACAAAAAAAATATGTTCTGGTCTTTAGTAATTTTTACAAATTCTTTATTGCTAGCCCTTAACTGACAAAAACTAAAAGCCAGACATAAAATCTTAGTCAGTTCAGGCCCAATATGCAATCACGTGACCTTTGTGCACCAACAGAAATAAGAGCTCTGCCCCAAAGATATATTGAACATGAAAACTTAGTAGAGCAGCTCCAACCATTCAATTGGGACCGAAAAACAAACATTCAAATTAAGAAAAACATGTTATGCACAAACATCAAATTGGGGTTTCATTGTATAAGATACAAATTTAACGGTGAGATATGCTGCAGTTATATGAATCATGCCACATGTCACTTTGATAAAGCTCATTTTATCAAAAATAGAAAAATTATGGTGATTAGAATTTGTATATCTGGATAAAATATGTAATACTGTTCAAGGTTCATTATGGGTAACACATGTAATAACATTCTCCTTCTCTTAAAATGTATGAACACGAGAACCATGCACTCAATCCACCTACTTTGGAGAAATATATCATTGAAATCTTTAACACTCAAAATTTTAGCCAATTGACGAAAGGTTGAATAATTATTGTTAATTGAGTAAGGCTGAAATTTTAGTCAATTGGCCCCTAGAGGGTGAGGGAACTGAAAAATAGATCATCAAGAAATGAGAATATATAAGCACTAAAAATTATCACAACTCACTTCAGTTTCAAGATCATTGTTTTATAAACCTCACTCAGAATGGAGGCAATGTAATTTGCTTTAATACTAGACATCATATCTGCAGGAGCATTCGGGTACGACTGAAAAAACTAAAATGAAGATGTCATAAGAATTAGAACATTTAATGTTAAGACCACGAAAAAAAGTTTTGAGGCTAGAATGTGGGCAAAAGATACTTGATATATGGTACTATCAAATTCTCACTTTCTAAAAATCATTCAAGCCTTGAGATAACCATTCGCTGCATAGTCTTGGCCAGAACGCTTTTCAACGAAATTGGTCTATAGCTATTTAAATTATTAGGAGGCTTTCCTTTCTTTACAAAATTGGAATAACAGTGCTTTCCACGTAGCTGAGACAGACATTCCTTCTATTACAGAAATCATGAGGAATAAGTACATTACAGACAAATTCATTAAAAATTCTCCGTGAATAAAATCTGGGCCGGGACTGTGTCCTTTTTCAAGATGGTGAATTGCCTCTTTTAGTTCCTGCATACGTTCCAGTTGTGGCACCTTGAGCAAATCACTCAAAACCCTTTTAATTTGTTTTTGTAAATGTTTTTGCTTTATGCTAAGGCACTGTGATCTTGAGTAAAAGGATACAAAAGCATTAGCTATATCTCTATCATCCAAAATATCTTTACCATTGATAATAATGGACTGTATAGCTTTATTAGAGCCTCTGCCACGAAATTTGTCAACAAATTTAAAAACTTTTTTGCTGTCTTTACGATAGTCAATATTTCTAAGAAATTATCAAAACAGTCCCTCTTTGCTTGATGAACATGTTACCACTACGCCACTATAGGGTTATTACATATTCATACCATCACATAATGTATAACGATTTTTATGTAGATTAAAGGATGCATTTATATATTTCCTGAGAAACATCTGAAAATTATTGAGCCTGCATGCTGGTCAAAGTTATTTTAACAGAGTTGCCACTGCCTTACTACCCTTAATGGCTATTCTTTTTCCAGAATAATAGCACTTTTCAACAGGTTAATGTCTCTTCACATCTATACACAAAGCAACATGTTAGCTGGAAAAGTGTAATACCAAGTTCACTACTTCACAATAACCTCTAGTCTCCAAATTTGAATTTTACTGAATAAATGTGAAAATATGTGTTCAAATCTGAAATCAATCACCAACGACTTTAGGAACTCTATAAATTGATAATATCGGATTCATGGGCCATGGTCATAAACACGGGAGTATCACTCTGACTGCTTATAGTGTCTTATAAATTTCACACTGCAATATGCTGCTCTTGTGTGAATGGAAGAAAGGACAACACTGCATTCGTTAGATGTGTATTATCATTTGTTTTTCAGTGTATACAAAATAAAATATGTATATGGTAAAATAAAATATGTTTATGGACAAATACAACTTACCGTTTCAAGATCTGTGTGATACAATAAAGAGGTCAAGACAATATATTTTCCTTTAGTTTTCCAACTTAACTTCATGGTTTTCTTAAGTAACATTGGAAATAAACTGTCTGTTGCAGTAGCTATCAGGAGTTCTTTACTGTGAGCTTCAAAGAGTGCTTTATATACATTGCGAACATATTCGGGGATTCCATTAACAGGGCACTCCCAATTAGCTTCTAAAACTTTTAATGTATTTTTAACGATATACGAATCAGAGGAAAAATAAACCATACCATTCGTTTTATCGTAGTCAGGTTTTACTTGAGAAGAACAAATAATCTCAATTGCAAGTTTCATCCAACTCAATAAAAGCTGAAAAGCATGAAAATACAAGTCACCCGGGTGTGTGCATAACTTGATAATCAAATCTAACGTCAGCCTAAAAAAGCGCGTGTCTTTGCAGTTGTACCTGAATTTATGCAAAAGCAGTTCCAGCTTATGACAAGATAAAATTCCATGAACGATAGCATATATGGGAGGAACAATTTGCAGTGATTCAAAAGTTTGAATTTCATATAACTGATCATGTAGATCAGAGGTAAAACAGAAACAATCGTTAACCAAATGTTCTAAATTGTCGTCCAATGAAATCTTTTGTAAAACAGGCTCCACTAGGCAAGAATTTCCTAAAATAAAAATAAATATTAATATTTATAAAAGTTATTGGAGATGTGCATTATTTAGAACCATATTAGTTCCATGTTTTAAATGTACATGGTTAAATGTCATTTAATACACACTCATGTCTATAAGTTAGGAATTTGAGATGGTTTTATCTTACCTCTTGTACCATGTTTCTCACGGCTAGCTGTTAGAAACATAGTACAAGAGGATGAATGTAACATGTAAAGACAAAATAAAGTGATAAAAGTAGTATGAGTTCACATGACCCAGAGAAAAATAGGAAAAAAAAATAACCCAAAGTATATAGCGCAACACTGCTTGTGACATGAATGTTACCCTTGTCATGTTAAGATCAATACAGTTACCACGAATGACTATACATGCTGTGAAGCAATTTGGAATACTGTTGATAAAGATGTCTAACAGTGCATGGAGTAGGGAATCTCATTCTATTGAGCAGCTCGGTAGTCCATGGTGGAGAGTTATGTGTTGCAACCCACTGACCAATAGCATCCCACATATGTTCAAATGAGATTTAAGTTCAATGAACGAACTGGCTGAAACAGACACTTTATATTCACAGACTCCAGATAACCTGTTGCAAGCATGTCCTATGAGAATGGGTGCAACTAGGTGCTCAGTCTAAGATTAAAATTCAAGGTACACTAAGAATAAAAAAAAGTGGGGACTGCTAAATAAAAAAAATCCAACTATGTGGTCAGATGTTTAAAAGAGTCAAAAGACAGATTTCCATCCTTAGGACGGAAGTGTGGCACCCATGACTGAGGTTCAGCACTAGCATCCATTAAGTGGAACCCAGAACCAAATGCACCAATGAAAGGCCTTACATAGTCATAAAAGATAAAATCCCTATAAACCTTATCTGTTACAGTACAGCCTTTACACACACACACACACACAGGGGTGTATGCGACCTTGGGATGTTACTAAACAAGAACTCCTATACTTCTTATGTTCAGCAATGTGGGCAGGGTTATAACGTGTCCCTGAAGCTTGCTAGATGTACATGTCAGGAATCACTGTCTAGGCTAAACAAGACTATCAGTAAACAGTACACTGCTCCATTAAAAGAACGAATATAGATTTTTTTTTTCACTTTACAAAATTGGCAATATTCATTACACACAACACTAAGGTAGTAAGGAACAAACATTAGTTATAGTGTAGATGTTGTTATGAGGAGAGAATGGAGTTTTGGACGGAAATAGATCTGAGGGTCTTTAAAGACACTAGTCCGTCTAACGGCAGATTTACTAAATTTAAAATAAATTGAAATTCTCAACGTATTTATTGCGTATAATTTAAACAAAATCTCAAAGAAGAACACAATTGCATTTCAACCGGTCACACGCTGGTATTCATCAGGAGTTTTACGTTGTGAATTTCAATTTATTTTTAATTTCGAATTTTGCGTAGTATGTCAACAAACATATTTTCATGCAGATTTACTGTTTTGTACATCTTTCCCAACCAGTACTTTGCTACAATATTTTCTAAAATGTGTGAAAACAGGAAAGAATTTTATTTGATAATAAATAAAATCGAATTTTAACAATTAGGTTTGGATTAGATTTTCCTTTTAAATTGCTCTGTATGCCACTGAATGTTAGTCCACATGACATGTGTGCAGAGGCATGCCTGGAAGCATTCCTCCATGAAGTGACAGAGTAAGGCCGGTATGGAGGCACAATTGCTGGCGGGGCCAGGTAGAGAGAGGGATAAAACACAATTTTGCATTACTAATTTTTAAGTAATGGTACCTAAAATAATGCATTTTAAAATAGCTTTAAATATGGATAGAGGTAAACAAAATAATTTACAGCAAGAATTTCATTGCTATAATACATATTACTAAATAATATTTATTGTTGGTTTTAGTAATATTGTGACTATGAAACCCCTCTGTTTTTAGTAATATTGTAACTATGAAACCCCTATGTGGGCACCCATGATATGTTAAAAACAAATAATAACCTTTCAAAAGCTTATAAAATAAAAAATAGCAGGAAAATACCCCATCCTAAGAAGGCAAATAACGAAAAAAATATCCTTTTCTGAAACAGAATTTATGCAAAAAAGAGCGTTACTACTAGCCCTTTAACCGTAAGTTAATGGAACTTTTTTTAACAGTGTAAACAATTCAAATGATAATTTTGTATTATTTCTCTTTAGTATCTAGTCTTATTTTCCTAATTCTAATAATTTTAAATCCAAGCCGGCAAGAGGCACTATGATAGGAGGGTGCACCGGGAAATGTCCCGGAGTCCCAGCACAGCCCTGAATGTATGTCATAGATTGCCGGCTCCTGCTTTATAACGTCTATTCTTAGATGAAAAGAAATTCTTACTTGGTCCATTCCCTGTATTTCCAAAACAGGAAATCAGTTTCATCGTAGACAAAGCAGAGTGTTCAGGTCCCATCACTTTATACAAAAAAGCTACAATACATGTTCCACCCAACAACAGATCATTTACAGTATAGTCCTGTAAGGATATGTATTAAAGGTAACTTTGTATTAGCAAAAGTTTACTTAATACTAAATGTAGTAATATTTTATCCTTACATATTATAATTTTTCGTTAAATAGCTGCCGAAAAGTATTTTACTTAGATTAGCAATAAGTCCTTAGCTTATATTTAAACATTTAACAATAATATAAATATATTTCACAATAATACAAATACAAATATATTATGCAGTCAAACCTCATTAAAACAAACACACTTCACATGAACCCTTTTATGAAGTGTCACCAAGCTGTACAGAAATTTCCAATTTACTTTTTCCTTTAACATGAACACAGTTAATGCAAAATATTGTTTACCACACACTGATAACCAATGGCCCTTGGAAAACTTCCTCCACTTAACATAAACAAAATATGCTTTATAAAATCAGAGCTACTCAGTGATAATTTCAATTGACTGTAGTTGCCAGACTAACTTGTGAAAGTGACGACTTTTATATATACAACTGCATAACAAATATTTCCTGTTTGCATTAACGTGAAAAAAAAAAACTATCATTATAAATACTATTCAAGTGAAGTCCATCTTGAAGCAGTCGAGTGTATTAGATAACAAAATTCATATTATGATAGTGGAAAGGTCTTTTTACGATGTGCATACCATAACTGGACATAAACACACATGTTTTATGTTCGATTCTTCGAACGGTTAAGTGTAAAAATGAATTACAAAATCAAGAAGTTGTTGAGTTTAGAAAGGAAGCTAGAAATTCGAAATAGTGTGGATTATGTAATGTTTAATAATACAGAAATTGCCTTACAATTCAGGATTGCAAGGAGTACTTCATTCACAATTTTAAAAAAAAACATGAAAAAATTTAAGCTGCTTGCGCAGTTAATCAGTTTCAGCCTGCTTGAAAAAGAATGAGAATTGCCAAAAATGAAGAACTTAAAATAAGGCTGGTGAGATAGATCAGAGAGATCCAAGAACAAAATCTTACACTTATGTGTACAATTTTACAAGAAAGAGTCCATTTATTTGCTGACGTTTTGAATGTGAATAATTTTAAATGCTAATCTGGATGGTTACAAAGATTCAAGGAAGGACAATTTTCAGAGAGATTTTTGGTGAGTGAGCTCATGTATACATAGAGATGATAAACAAATTCTTGAAAGACAAATAGCATATGATTTTGAAGGAATATGCAATGTGGATGAGATAGTCATTTTCTGATGAGCACTTCCTAATCGCTTTCTCCTGAAAAGATCTCAAATTTTCTGGAAGCAGATACAGCAAAAAAAAGTTGATTGCTTTAGTGCAGTGGTTCCCAACTCAATTTAAGCCGCGGACCACTTTTCCACTTCAATTGTACCCGCGGACCACTTTGAAAAATTCTCACGAGTTGATTGCAAGACCTTAATTAAAAAGGGAGCCCAGTCTTTTTAGGGGGAAATGTGTTTGTACAATCGTTCTTTAGTAAAAATAAATAAATAAACAGAAAAAGAAATAATAAAATCTAATAATAATACAGTCAAACCTCGTTAAGACGAACACGCTTAAGACGAATTACTTTTAATACGAACCGTTTTCTGAAGTTCCATCAGATTGTAAAATACTACAAATATACCATCAATTTCATTTTTATATTTAATTTTAATATTTAATTTTTGTAAGTGCTTTTTTTTTAAATAATGACCCGTTTTGCAGACTACCAGTTGAGAACCACTGCTTCAGTGGCTTGAAATATGGATGGAACAGAAAAGTTTCCATTACTAGTTACTGGCAAGTCAGCACAGCCAAGAAGCTTTGCATTTCTAAAAACATTACCGCTGACATAAGACGTCACGAAAAAGGCATGGATAACCCTCCCAACTTTTCACTAAATGGGTAAAATGGCTATACCAGAAATTATAACAACAAGGTAGAATAGTATGTCTGTTTCTGACTGTTGCGAACACTGCCCCATTTCAGGATTAAAAGTCATAGAAATTGAGTTCCTTCCTCAGAACACAAAACCCCATCTAGGCTAAAACCTTCTAATCAATGCATAATACACAGCTTGTAAATCTACCATCACAGAGAACTAATTCGTCATGCCATATACTGTTTTGATCAAAAGGTTGGGATCAAGATCAACCTGCTGGATGTCTTCACATTGCTTAGAACTGCATGGCAAGAAGTAACGTAAAAAACAATCATCATCTGTTTTAGCATGGCACGATTTTCTAGAAGTGATGTAGCAGAAAAGCAGGTTAAATTTGACATAACCAATGCACAAACTTGTGACTTACATTACGTTTGATGAATATGTCTCAATAGGTGACAACATCATGACATGTGGTGGTGGTGTAACAGATACCAATACAGTTGATGCCGTTAACGGCATGTGATATTAAACCTTTGTCGGACAGTAATCATTTTTTGGACACAGGCAAAGACATTAATAACTCTGTTACTTTAAACAAAAATCCTGTTAGTGTGATGGCAGATCTCACTGTGTTGCAAAGTGTGCATTGTTCTGTAATGAAAAAGAGATTACGGGCCTTCGGTAGAAACTGTGGGCAAACTTGGTAACTTTTGGCAACGTTGTGCCAATAAAAAGCCTGAACAAACTGCAATTACAGAATTTTTTATGTATATAACAATTAAAAAAATTGATACAATATGTAATCTGGAACAAATAAATATTAACTAAACCCAATAATATGTACATATAGTGAAAAAAAAAAGGATTTTTGAGTTATCTGCTATGTATAACATCCATGTAAAAAGGTAAGTATATACTATTATTTTTGTTATAAAACATGCTATAATAGAATACAATAATAAATTAGTTACATATTTATAATGGCAAAATGCGTATATGGTAACCAGAGATGGAATAAATAAACAACGCCTCCCCCCCCATCCTTTCTGGATAATGTAAATTATTGTTAACACAAACAGATTCTTTGTTCCCCTTGGTGTTTGTCTTAATGAGATTCGAATGCACCATAATACATTGTATAAATCTAAAGGACACTTCATTTATTTTTTTTAAAAAGGTTATTTAATGAAATTTATATAACTAAATTTTATGACAGAATTTCAACATAAATGTTCTTATATTTGTGTAGCTTTATAATTTGTATAAATCAACAATGAAATATTTATTTTACATTCAAAATATCACTGTTTTTTGTTCTGTGTTTTGCTTCTTTTTACTAAATACAAATGTAAAGGATGTAAGATATTATTACCCTTCATAGGGATAACACAATTGCCAAATAATGGTCAACACACAAAGCCACCGGGGCGAGATTTTTGTGAGTTTTTCATAGGGGACTTTTTTTATTACCAATAAATTTGACACCCACGTATTATTAGCTCAAACTAGAGCTATTTTTGTAAACAAAAATAGCTCTAGATTGAGTTAATAATACGTGCATGTCACAAATTTATTAGTAATAAAAAATCCCCCCACGAAAAACTTGTCCCGGTGTCTTTGTGTGTTGACCATTATTTGGCAATTGTGTTTGTCCCTGTAAAGGGTAATAATATCTTACAACTTAATATTCGAAGAAAAAAGCGTTTTTTCTTGTCCTCATTCGTCTAGTAGGTCAAGACACCGCGGGGACCCTGGTTCGAATCCGGGATGAGGACGGCGTCTCTTTTTCTCCTAAACAAAAATAGCTCTAGATTGAGCTACTAATACGTTGGTGTCAAATTTATTTGTAATACAAACATAAAGTTATATAAATAGACTAAAAATAAAAATTCTTACACATTTACTGATGACCTGTAATAATGAACAAAGTATGCGAGATACAGTAGTTTGCTTATTTCCATGGAATGGTGCTCCCACACCACATGGGTATGATGGTAGTTTTTTTATTTCATCGTATATTTCCTAAAACAATAGTTTTATAACTATTTAATTCAACATGCATATACTTAAAGTTACATTAAAATTGCAATGAGGATTACATATATTTACAATTACATCATTCAGAACAAAATTACCTGGAATTTTCATTATATGTATAGAAAAAAAGCAATGGCAAATGTGAGATATGTAAGCACAGAGAAATGTAATGAAGCATAACAAATTACTTTATGGGAGACAAAACTGACTATACAACATCCCAACAAATACAAATAAACATCCGTGAAAATGACGATCTCTCAGATTCCATTACCCCTAATGAGAGATAGTTGTTTCTACCTGTTGTAGATATTTATTAAAGTATTCAAAATTGAAACAATCACATTATGAGATAAGAATAATTGACAAAGCTAAGGCAGGGATCATCGGATGGTCACAATATCATTTTGATAATGTTTTATCTTCTTCCCAATGAAATATATAGTCTCCATGTTGCCATCCGATAAAACTTAATTTTGTTCTGAAGATAAAAAATAATACCATCGAAAGTGAGAGAGAGAGTACGGTAATCATTTAATAAATTTCCAATCCCCTTAGAGGTAACATAGAGATGATGCACTCATCCACCATGACATTAACCTGAATTTGATTATAATCAATACTGTAGAATGCATGCCAACTTTCTGCTCATTGTAGTCTGAGATTTGGTTTCCTAGGAAACACAGAAGATTAAATTCTTCAGAAAATCGCAAGTCACCATTCATTATCTTAACCAGTGGCATTTAACGAGACTTCAAAATTGGATCTCTAATTGTCCATCATTCCCCACTGAATAAAAAAGTAACAATTCATACATATATATATCATCATCAACCATTTTCAATCCACTGAAGGAAGGAGGTCTCTATGTTATCACACACATACACATAGTACAGTGAAGGAAATATAGAGGAAGCGGCCTTAAGCTCAAAACAATGTCCAGACAGGTTGGGAAGCTGGACCTATAGTTTAATGAAGATTTCAAACTTCGGTCTCCACAGCCAAATTCCTACGCTAACACAGGACTCATTGTGTTACCCCCCACCTCTACGGAGTGATAGCCACCGGGGCTGCTTCGCAGTGGCACTCTGTCGAGTATCGGTATTCTTGGTAAAGGAAGACAATGGGATATATATATCATCATAGTGATGATAAATGTAGAAATCAGGACTTTCTATTCGAAAGAGAGGTGATGGTGAACAGTTTGAGATAGCTCAATTTTGAAGTTATGTTGAGTCACTGATCTTAATCATCTTTATACTGCAAAATGCAAATAAATTTCGAACTGTGCTGGGTTTGTGAATTTTTCTTTTGCTGATCCTACACAGTGTGCCACTTACATGAATAATGTTATAATCTAATGACAAATTAGAATAAAAAATAACCTTAAGGTAGTTGTTATTTCTATTTGCCCTTTGAGCCTTTTCTTCCATTTTTTGGCATATGGAACTCAACTGGATGAAAAGATTTGGATCAACTGGCTGCTCCATATCAATCTAAATTTGGTAATATGTTTCACCTAGTAGATGAAAAAAATATACATATGTTACAAAAATACCTAAAAAATTAAAAACATTTTTTAAACAAAAAAGAAAACAGAACTGTAAGTCCTAAAAACCTTTAATCAGTAATATTAATTTATTTATTTTTATTTATTTATCAGTTTGTTTACAGGGCAATCGGGGAGGGGAGCAGGCAATTGCCCGTTTGACAAGCCCCCCCCCCAACTCCTCACTAGTGGTTGACAAACTAGGACTTAATCATGAGCAGGAAAAAAATCCGAGTAAATTGCAAAATCACAATGACGTTAAAACACAAAAATATTGAAATGACAAAATGTAAGTACAAAGACTTGCAGATTAAAACACAAAACACAGAAATTTAAAATTATGGTAAACAACAAAAATCACAGTAACGTTAGAATACATAAATATTAAAATAACAAAATAAAAATACGACTGGCAGATAAAATACAGAAATTTAAACATTATCCTTAAATGGGAAGATGGCTGTAAAAGATTCTAGCAGATGAAAAAGTGGTGCATAACGAATTCATTTAAAACATTTCATAAACACTAAACTAACAATAAAGTATATAGTCGCAACATAGCTATCAATTTTCCCTGACAACAATGATACAAATGAATTGTTGTGCTATGTCAGCTCTTAATATAAGAGTATCTCACCTTTGCTTCGGATGCATTAAAGACAACTTTACAGTCAACAAGATCTTCCTTGGTCAGCATACTGCCGATCACTATAGAGAATGGGTATATATATATATAAAAGGAAGTCCCCAGGGAACTCAAGCCCCTATTTGAATATCAAGACATACTTTAATTTAATACCAAGTCACATGATCTTCTTTAAAGCTACTTCAGTCCTTCCCATAATTGTTAAATTGCTACACCAGTATCATAGAGCCACGTTTTTAGCTCC
>QLNU02014802.1:7291080-7302838 GCA_006491805.2 Dysdera silvatica | reverse complement strand
AATAACATATTCTAACAAAGACCACTATCATGTGATGATATAATTAGATGTTTTGCGGAGAAGAAAACTAGACGCCATGCTCTCTATTTAAATACCAGTGTTCTATAGGCTTTTACTTTTTACTAAAATTAAAATTTATTTCAATAAAATTGAATTTGATTTATTATATACCAAAAATAAATAATACTTCAATATAAGTTAATATTGTTTAATGTTTATGTTTCAATTTATGAGTTTGTTTTTCAACATATTTATTGTCAATATAAAAGTTTTGGGCGTATATTGAATGTATCAATTTTTATGTTCTTACCACTGATTGGAGGTACAGACGGGTAGGAAGGGGCAGAGGCGGCAGAAATAGCCTCGGGGTGGCAAAATGGTAAATCTGCCCATGGGGGTGGCAAAATATCTGTGGCACGCTGGCGGTCAACAACCCAGAACCGGCACTGCATACAAACATAAACTAGAATGCACAATCGTTTTGTAGGCTTCCACAACCTCTTTATCGTAAGAAAATTGAAATGTAAGTGAGGAATATAAAAATTTTCTTGAGGGACAACTTTTTGAGAAGTCTACTTTGTCATTATTGGGAGCTCATCATTAGCTATTTTAAAGTTTGTCAGTTTTTATTTTGTGATAAATTTATCGAAAGAGTTGAGTTTGTTTTTTTACCCTAACTTTTTAGGAAACCAGTCGAAATTGTTGGTTTTGATACTATCATTATCAGGGACATGGTTGTGATAACTGAAAAATCAAGTAAAATCTTTCTTCTATTTAAAATTTCTATGACATATAATTAACATCCATTTATGTATTCACAAATTGGAAGTATAGTTATTTTTGAATTTTATTTGTAACTAGCTTAAAAATGATTATGATTAGCTAAGATAAAGATGATTCTGACTAGCTGAGATAAAGATCATTTGATTATCTGAGACAAAGTTTATGATTTGGTGAGATAAAGGTTATTATGACTAGTTTAAAAACGTGAAAGACTAAAAGGGAGTGGAGATTGATTATTAGCTTCATTCATAAGGTTTTTTACAAGATACACTGAATCTTATTCATTCAGTCTATATGTTCTTTCCTTGTTTCATTTGTTAATAAGACATCGAAATGTGCGTATTAGGGCTTTTTTCTTTGTTGGAGTTATAATCATTTATATAAAAGTTAACATATTAAGGAAGAAACTTTGGTAAGCCTAGAAGTTCCTAGTTTTGAAAATAAAACTGTTCTTTCTGCGTGATGTTCAAAAAAGATTACTATATATTTGGATTGCTTTAAAAATTACTATACACTTAGATTGTATTGGCGAGTATTGTGCATTTGGATTAAAGCTTTTTATAAAAAGTAATCTTCAGTTATATAGGGTGTTTCTAAAGTCGTGCGACCCACATTTTGTTTGATATCTCCCCAGCACAATAGCTAGACGATTTTGTGTCCCTTGCAGAACCATACAGATTGTGCCCCCTAGCCATGAACATATTCTCCCCCTATGAATTATTTCAGCCGATTTTGTGCCCTTCCTGGCATGGGCCTTCCACACCACCCCAAGGCCGGCCTTATGGGGAGGGACAGGGGAAGTCTCCCCCCAATCGGAAAAATCAAGCTCTAAGTTGGGAAAATCGTGTTAAACTCGGAAAACAAACACCAAAAAAACATGGGATGAATAATTTATTCATTCGGTAGTTGGAAATTCATGCAATTTCAATTGCCAACTTGGCGAAAATTTAGATTTTCTCAAGGGAAAAGGGTGGGATAGTTTTTTATTAACTCTTCACCCTTAGACAATTGGAAAATCTTTTGACGTTGGCAAAATCGAATTATTTGGAGAAAAAGACCAACAATTTTGCTTTTATTGGTTGGATAAATTTACGATTATAATTGCCCATTTTGTTAACAGTTATTTCCGTTTCTGCGTCTGTAGTATATTGACCAGCTCAGGGCTGACCTTATTGGGTGGACGGAGAGTCTCACCCAATCGGAAAAATCAAGTTCCAAGTTGGAAAATTCCGGTTAAAATCGGAAAAAAAAAGGGATGAATAATTAATCCTTTGGGTAGTTGGAAACTCAGACAATTTCAATCACCAACTTGAAAAATTTAGATTTTCTTGGGGAGAAAAGTGGAAAAATAAATTTTTTTTTTTACTCTTCACACAATTTGAAATTTTTTTGACATTGGCAAAATTGAGAGTTACTTGGAGAAAAACCCGACTTTATTGGTTGGAAAAATTTGCGATTATAACTGCTCATTGTGTTAACAGTTATTTCCATTTCCACGTCTGTGGTATATTGTCCAGCCCAGGGTCGGTCTTATATGGGTGGGATGGTTGGAGTCTCTCCCCAATCAAAGAAAACAAGTTCCAAGTTGGGAAATTCCGCTTAAACTCGAAAAAAAGTGACAAATAAATAATTCTTTGGGTAATTGGAAAGTCATGCAATTTGAATTGCCAACTTGGTGAAAATGTAGATTTTCTTGGGGGGGGGGAAAAGTGGAATAATTTATTGTTTTTACTCTTCACATTTAGATAATTAGAAAATTTTTTAACATTGGCAAAATCAAGTTATTTGGAAAAAAAGGCTGACTTTTTTGCTTTTGTTAGTTGTAAAAAGTTGGATCATAACAGTCCATTTCGTAAACAGTTATTTCCGTTTCCATGTCTGTGGTATATTGTCCAGCCAACAGGGCACCAGAACCACAGAATTTGTAGATTTTGCCCCTCCCCCTTCTCATTTAACCCTTATTTTGAGTACCACAAAGAAGAAACCAGGACTTTTTCCATGGTGTCCCCTATATTGAATCTAATTTACAATGGACCACAGTGTTAAGCCTACAAACTTACTGTGAAGCTGGAGGGTCCATCTATAGCTATATCTGTACAGCAGGCACGAAGAAGTTTCAAATAGTTCCTCTCGCGTCGTAAAACGCTAAATACTTTCAATGTTCATTACCATGGATTTTTTGTTTAATAGTAAATGCTATCTTTAAATACACATAGAACTTTGTACATAGGACATTGAACTTTGTAAAACTCTGCGCAAAAGCATGAAAGAAGACATAAGAAAATTCAACTGTGAGCTAGTAAGGAAAGCCATTGAAAATAACAAGAGCCTTAGGGTTGTTAAAGGAAGTTTATCTGTTGGGAAGAAACACATCATTGCATTAAAAGGAGAGGATGGCACCGTAACAAGAAATAGGGAAGAAATACTTAGAAGAGTTGAAGAATTCTACAAAAATCTATACGAAAGTAACAGTGAATTAAACGAAGACATTGAAATAGTCGAAGGAACAGCTCCTAAAATCTTAAAAGAAGAAGTTTCATTTGCAATAAAAAATATGAAGAAAGGAAGAGCCCCTGGTGATGATGGTATTACATTAGATATCCTAAAAGAAGCTGGAGAATATGTAGAAGACATACTTGCAAAATTCTTTACCAAATGTCTTAACAGCGGTAACATACCAAACCAATGGGATTCTGCAACAGTAATTCTTTTGCATAAAAAAGGTGATAAAGAGGATTTGAAAAATTACCGACCAATTAGCTTGTTACCTGCTATTTATAAAATCTTCACAAAAGTGCTAACACATCGCCTGCAGAAAAAATTAGATGCAGCTCAACCAAGAGAACAAGCTGGATTTCGAAGTGGATTCAGTACAGTGGACCATATTCAAGTATTAAGAGAATTAATTGAAAGAACACATGAATATGAACTTCCATTGTGTGTTGCATTTATTGACTATGAGAAGGCCTTTGACTCTATTAAAACATCAGCAGTCATCAACTCTTTAAGATCAACAGACATTGAGGATGTGTACATTGACATGGTGAAACGTGTGTATAAAAATGCAAGTGCAAAATTTCGGTTACATAAAGATACCAAAACTATCAAAATTGGTAAAGGTGTGAGGCAGGGAGATACCATTTCTCCAAAACTTTTTACTTCAGCTTTACAGATGATTTTTCAGCAGATAAATTGGAATGACAAGGGAATAAAAATAAATGGTGAATATTTAAATCATTTGCGGTTTGCTGATGACATTGTTATTTTTTCAACGAACCCATCAGAACTCCAAGACATGGTACAGGAGCTCTCAACTAGAAGTAAAGAAGTTGGACTCAAGATGAACCTACAAAAAACTAAGATCATGTTCAATAATTTTGTAGAGGAAACAAAAATACAAGTTGACAACACTGAGCTAGAAATTGCTGATTCATATATTTACCTTGGCCAGCTGATTTCAATGGATGGCAACATTATGAAAGAACTCAACAGACGTATTAAACTTGGCTGGAGTGCATTTGGAAGAAACAGTTTTATCCTGAAGGGGAAATTGCCTTTATGTCTAAAAAGAAAAGTCTTCAACCAGTGTGTATTGCCAGTCCTCTCTTATGGATCAGAGACATGGAGTCTAACAGTTGGAGCAATACGAAAGTTACAGACAACGCAAAGGAGCATGGAGAGGTGCATGCTTGGAATAACTAGGAGAGATCGAAAAAGAAACACTTGGGTGAGAGAGCAAACTAGAGTAGAGGACATCATTGTTAAAGTAAAAGGGCTGAAATGGCGATGGGCTGGGCATATTGCAAGAAGAACTGATCAACGATGGACAACAGAAATTCGGAACTGGATTCATAGAGACCACCGAAGACCTAGAAAACGTCCTCAAACTAGATGGGTGGATGAAATAAGAAAAGAGGTTGGGGTGACGTGGAAACGAATGGCCCAGGATAGACTTGTGTGGAAAGCATTTGGAGAGACCTTCATCCAGCAGTGGATAGATAATGGTTGAATATGATGATGATGATATATATATATACAGTAAAACCTCTAAGGCGATCACCGTCAGTTCCTGAAAAAGTGGTCGCTCAACGAGATGATTTCTGAATGGAGGTAAATTTAGCATTGGGTCTATGGGGGAGGGAGAAAATCTGTTTCCAGAAAAAATGGTTGTTAAGGGAGGTTTACTATATATATATATATACATACAGTAGAGTCTCCATATAACGAACTTCCATATAACAAAGTTTTCTATTTAATGAAATTTTCGGCGGAACCTTGACTTTGAATGGCACTAACATGTAAATTTGTCTCCATATTACGAAAAACAATTTCTATATAACGAAGTTCTTTTTATAAAGAATTTGATTTTTTTTTTAATTTACCTTTTACAATTTTTCAGCGGGATGGTTAGGTAGAAGGAATAGTTAAGATTTTTAAGAAAGAAGGACGGAGATCAGGTAGCCTAGCCTTCTGTATTGTAGATGTATGGCCTGTTGTGATAAACGATTTCATTGTTCTAATCTGGGAACTTCAGTTAGAAGCAGTGGGGTTTTACTAAAATGTGTTATCACTGTACAGGCATGCCTAAGCCACGAAATTTGATTCTCACATCCACGTGTTGCGCTGTTTGAAAATAGGATTGACCTCAATGGAGTGGGGGGCATGTGCGGGACATCTGGAATAAGTGGAAAATACATCGAAGAAAATGAATCAGAATCTGATATGGGCTTGGCAGAATTACTAAATGCAAAATGGCAAAAGCTGAAAGACAATGGGGGTGTTGAAGAACACATAGAGCTCTCTGGCGTTTTGAACGTTAATGAAGATGTTGTGACCCCGAATATCCTACGGAGCATAAAAACCTTACAAAGTGTTAAAAAATGTAATGAAGAATTTACAGTAAGAGATGATGAAGATAAAAAGACTATTGAAAAACCTTCACAAAATGAAGTGATAAAAGCATTCGAAACAATCCGACGGGGATTACAGTTTGGAGAAAATGTTACAGATGACGTGTTCCGATATTTACAAAAGTGTGAGAATTTCTATAAATAAAACGTTTTTAACAAGATACTTGCAAAAGCAAAATTAGTGATTATTTCTCTGTTTCAAATATGTAGTATGAGGATCATACATATGAAAGGTAAGCCTCGGTCTTTTCTTTTTGTTATTAATATTTACGTATTTGTATATGAAAAATATTTAAACTTGTTGGAAAAAAAAGTGTCTAATAAAATGAGTTACTGTCCAAATTTAGCTTTTTTCATTTTATCGAAATTAAGTTTCATCATTTATGTTAATTTCTATTTAACGAATTTTCCTTATAACGAAGTTTTTCAGAGGAACGATGGCACTTCGTTAAATAGAAACTCGACTGTATATAGTATATCTTTTTTTTTAACACTTTTGGGTAGTTGGAAAATTTTATGCTTCTCCCCACAAAGGAGGTATGCTCGGGCCGTCCTTGCACCACACCCTAGCTTCAGCCCTGTAGCTTTCATAAATAGAAAGACAGATATTTGAATTTCATTCTATTTATAGATCATATGATGCATGATAGATGGCATTGCTAGTACAGAGTCAGTTCATATAGTTTTAAAATGGCACTCAGCATACTTCAGCATGTGTTTATTGTGACGTGTTATTCGAATAATAATTCGTACAAAAGTGTTTGTTCATCATTTTGCAAACATTTTGAACCATAAAATGTGCTGAATGAATCGATACTTTGTGTAGTCAAGAAATTCAGGGAAACAAATTAACCACTGATCACGAAGTGATGGGCCTAATCTGAGTGTGCATAAACTGTCCCAGCTCGAAGCAAGCCTACAAAGAAGCCCCAGAAAAAGTCTTTGTAGGCTATCATTACAGACAGGTGTGTGTCACTCAATTCAAAGGGTTGCCAAGAAATCGAATTTCAATAAGGTGCGGGTTGTGCAGGAAGCAAAGAAAAACGAGTATGTTATTGTTGATGGTTTCAAGAATAAGTTCAAACTGACATAAACGTTAAGAACCTGACTTTTTTCAGTGATGAAGCCTGGTTTCATCTTAGCGGATACATCAATAGTCAGAACATTCGTTATTGGTATGCACATAGGTGCCAATCCTTCCAATTTACTCGGAAGGCTTCCAATTTTTTATCGATCTTCTGGTCGGAAAACGATTTCGTCCGATTTTCAGAGATTTCGTCTAAAATCCCCAGTGTTTTTTAAAATACTGATTTTTTAAAAAAAAATTTAAATACCTATTTTTCTTGATGCATATTTAAATTTTTATGCACATTTAATAATAAATACGTATAAATAAATGCAAATATCGGTAAAAAGCTGGAAAAATTCGTCTGCCGTTGATGGCACATGCGTGGCGGGACTTGCCTTCAGTGGCGCAGTGTGGTAACGCGTTCGCCTAGTGCGCCGCTAATCCGGGTTCGACTCCCAGCAGTGCAAAGAACGCTTACTCAGAGATCTCATAAAGATTGCACTGCTCACTGTAGTCTGGGTTTGGTTCCCCAGGCCTTAAGACCGTGTTTGGCGCAGTATAGCCCAGATGCTCTTGCGCCATAAAAAAGCCAAACAATCAATCAATCAACCAGGCCTTAAGAGGTTCGGATTCCTTGGAAAACAGTAGGTTCCGGCGCAGCATGACCAATGTAGTCTTTGAGCTGTAAAACCAAAAAGAAAGCGAAAGCATGGCGGGACATGGAATTTTAACTCTGACTATGATGTAGTGAGATGACCCTGCACAACGAAATCATGCATCTGTATTTGTAGTTGTTGGGGAAGGAAAGAAAGAATGCGCTACACCGTTAAGGTTTTGGTCAAGCACGTGACTTTGTGTAGGGAAGCCATGTGTTAGACATATCTGGTATTTCTTTGCTCTGGAAAGAAAGTTTTGTTTTTAGGTGTTTTTGAAAACAACGTTAACGATGTCGACTGTTAATAAAAGGTACTACCAAACGTTTAAAGCCGAATATATGAAGATGTTTAATTTTATTCAAAAATCAAGACTGGGGCCAAAATATGCTTTCTGCACGTGTTGCGGTAAAGACATAAGCATTACTCACGGTGGTAAACGCGATATTACTTTGCATTCTGAGACTGTTAAACATAAGGAGACGTTCAAGGCTGTAGAGTCTAATCATAGTATCAAGCCTTCATTTTTTGCATTTAACGATACCTCCATGATTAACGCTGAATGTTTATTTACATCGTTTTTGATCGAACATAATTTGCCAATGAATTGCAGCGATCATGCGTGGATGCTCTTTCGGAAAACGTTTCCTGACAGCAGTATTGCAAAACAATATGGATCTGCAAAGACCAAAACTTCTGCAATTATGAAAGAAATGTCCGCAAAGGAATCCTCATCACTTGTTGAAAATTTAAGGTGCTATCCATTTTCAATTGCAACTGATGGAAGCAACGATGTTGATTCAAAGCTGTATCCAATAGTGGTAACTTTCTTCGATTTTTTATGTGAAAAAATTGTGAATTGTCTTTTATCTATGCCATCTTTGAAAGAAGATGCTACTGGGTTAAATATTGGAAATCTTCTGGTAAGTGCTTTACAATCTAAAAACCTTGCGATTTCTAATTGTGTTGCCTTTAGCTGTGATAATGCACCTGTTATGATAGGAAAAAAAGCAGGTGTAGCAGCGGTGTTAAAGAATCATCACCAAAATATTGAAATTATGGGCTGTTCCTGCCACCTTATTAACTTAGCAGCTGAAAAGAGTGCTGCATGTTTGCCATTTAAAATCGATGAAATTTTGGTAGACATTTACTATTACTTACAAAAGAGTTCGAAAAGAAAAGATAGGTTGAAAATTCTTCAAGAATTTCATGAGACTGATATAAAAAAGGTACTAAAACACGTTAGCACTCGTTGGTTGTCTGTTGGAAAGTGCTTAGAGCGTATAATCCAGCAGTGGCAACCTTTGATCAGTTTTTTTAAGGAAGAGGCCATGAAAAGGAATCAAATCACCCCACTTTCTTTCTTTACTATTCCCTCTATCAAAGTTTTGGTTGAAAATGCAGATAAAGTGAAAGAACGTAACAGCAAAAAAGCATCGCAGAAATTAAAAAGGAAAGCTCAAAATTATGTGGATATTTCTAAGAAACAAAAAACTGAAAACTCCATGTCTTATGAAGAAAGGTTGTTTTATTTTCTGTCGGAAGATATCAATAAGGCTTTCTGTTTATTTTTATCTTATACTGTGCCTATATTTTAAAAAGCAAATGCTCAACTTCAGTCTGCGGAACCGTATATTCATATGCTAAAATCTGTTCTCTTAAAATTTTAGAGGGGAATGCTAGTGAAATTTGTAAAACCAAGCATCATAAAATTATGTAGTGATATTTTGAAAGTCCACTATCATGAGAGGAGTAATCAAAAAGATGATGTTGATATCTTAATTGGAAATGGAACACTGAAAGTAATCCAAGATTTTAACATCCATGATAAAAATGAATTTTATGAAAACGTCAGAAGCTATTTCATAGCAGCATGTGACTACATGCACAATAAATTTCCTTTTGAGTTAGAAGTGTTACATCATGCAGAGGTTACACAAATATCGAATTTTGAAAATGCATCATTTTCCAGCTTAAAATATTTTACAGAAAAATTTCCTGTTCTTTTGTTCAATAATACAGAAGATGAAGCTGTTGATGCTTTACAAACAGAATTCAGCGAGTTCCAGGCTTTTAAAGTTCCACAAACTGTGAGTAATGAAGGTAGCATTGATGCACAATGGGCAGCCATAGGTAAAATAAAAAATGATACTTGTGAATTAAAATTTAAACGACTTTCTCAGGTTATGCTGTCAATACTTACGATCCCTCACAGTAATGCAGCATGCGAGAGAGTCTTCAGTCAAGTGAAGAAAATTAGAACTGACTTCAGGTCAACCATGTCTGATGACACATTAGAAAATTTACTAATAGTTAAATGCAGACAACATGTGAAATGTTACGAGAATGTATTTGACAAAAAATTTCTCAAATGCAAAATCTTGCACTACAGCATTTGTAAATTCTAAGAATTAATATTGCGTTTAATACAGTTTAATCCTCTATTATTATTAATTTAATAAATACTTAATTTCCTCATTTTGCTCTTTTTTCATAAATTATGTATGATTTTGTTTAATTAAAAAATGGTGCCGGCCCACGCATGCACAATTGACTACAGATTTTTCACTTCTAGAAGTTGGCACCTATGTATGCAGAAAATCTACATTTACTGCATGAAGTGTGCCCTTGCATTCTATAAAGGTCGGTGTTTTTTGTGTGCGATTTCATGGAGCAGAATAATCAGTCCCATTTTTTTGAGAACAGTGTAAACTCTGTTGTTTACATTGCCATTTTTGAGACTTTTTTGAGCTGTTAACGGATGAAGAATGCCAGTTCGGTTATTTTCATCAAGACGGCACTACCTCACACACATCGAGAAAATCCCTTGCAGTCATTGAATCAATGTTTGGGGATAAGTTCAATTCACGTGGAATATGGCCACCTTGATCCCTTGGTTTATTGCCCCCGGTTTTTTTCTGTGGTGTTATCTCAAAAAACGTGTATACACAAACAATCCAAAAACAATTGATGCTTTAAAGGATCACATCCATAACATTGCTGCATCCATTCCCACCGATGTGCTTCATCGTGTAGCTGCAAATACTTGTCGTCGAGTATAGATGTGCTTGGCAGCAAATGGTTGTCATTTTCAGCATTTGTTGTAATACATGATGTTATGTGAACATTAAACTATTTACTACGAGAATTTCATGTTTTTATCTTTTTTTGGGGGAAATATCATGCGAAATGTGGGTTGCACGACTTCAGAAACACCCTGTGCCTTCCAAGTACTGTCATCCTGCATCATGTAGCTTTTCAACAATTGACCTCTCCATTTGTTTGCCTAATATCATGCCAAATTTTTCTTTTGATGTTTTGGATAACCCTTTCGGTAGTGATCACTTCTCAATCATCTTGATCGATAATCAGAACTCTCCATGTACCACCACTAGACTTCCAAGATGGAAAATTGAAAGAGCAGACTGGGACAGTTTCTGTATAAATGCCATACTTACAGAAAATTTGGTCTTGAAAGGAAATATCAATGAAGCCACATTATCTGTTACACAGACAATAATGCAAGCAGCCCATCAAGCAATACCTAAAACATCAACAAAGTACCCCAAATTTCCAAAACCATGGTGGAACTCTGATTGTAGCGTTGCTTATAAAGAACAAAAAAAGGCTTGGAATAGATTTAGATGGTACTCAACAAACGATAATTTTATTGAGTTCAAAAAAGCAAGAGCAAAATGTAGACGTATCCGATGGGAAGCAAAAAGGGAGTCCTGGAAACAGTATGTTTCTAGCATTAAAACTTCCACAAACACAAAAATCATTTGGAATAAAATAAAAAAAATTAATGGAAACGATACATCTTATCCAACCTCCACCCTCAATAGCAATGGGATTGTTGCAAACAATCTTCCAGATATTGCAAACCTACTGGGAAAGACTATCTCCCAAACATCCAGCAATAATGCCTATGATCCAAATTTTTACGTAATTCAAAACAGGATTGAAAAAATTCCACTCAAATTCCACTCCAGCACAAATGAGCCTTATAATTCTCCTTTCACAATGTGTGAGCTCATGAGTGCTTTGCAAACTTCAAGAAATAGTGCTCCTGGTCATGATAACATTCATTACTCCATGCTTAGACACTTGTCCCAAAGCTCAAAGGAAAATCTACTTTGCTTGTACAATAGAATCTGGATAGAACATTGATTTCCAGATTCTTGGCGAAAAGCAATTATTATCCCTTTCCCAAAGCCAGGTAAAGACCCAAAAAATCCAACTAACCATCGGCCAATAGCATTAACAAGATGTCTATGCAAATTAATGGAGAGAATTATTAATAAGCAACTGGTGTATTTCTCAGAATCAAATAACTGCATAAT
>QLNU02014802.1:7238346-7284476 GCA_006491805.2 Dysdera silvatica | reverse complement strand
ATCAATCAACGTTTATTGGCGTAGTGATACCAGCGCCGATGGTATGGCGTGATTAGATGGTGAAACGTTCGAAAGAAAATAAATATTTCTGCCTTCGGTGGGACCTGAACCCACGACCTTCCACTTGCCGGGCGGAGGCTCTACCCACTGAGCTACGAAGGACAATATATAATCTCTTTACGAACGTATATATATTGTTGCCAGTTATTTCGCAGAATGGTGTAGTACATAGACTACTATTTAAACCAAATTGCAAAGAGACTGGTATTAAATTGATCGAAATGCACGTTGCAGCATACAGGTATGTATTTATTTTATATAAATCGAACACTACGCAGATTAAATCAAATATCGTTAATAATCAACGTTTATTGTCAGGATTAACGCCGATAGGTATAGTGATTAGATGCGAACGCCCGAAGAAAATAAATATGGGTTAAATGGAAAAATAAAAATGGGTCTGCGGTCCCAATCAAGGTAGAAATATTTATTTTCTTTCTTCGAACGCTTACCCATCTAATCACACCATCGAAGTGTTGATATCACTACGCCAATAAACGCTTGATTGATTGATATTGGTCATTATTGATTAATGAAAGGATAAATTTACTCGGGACCTCCCAAGTAAATTTATCGCTCGTAACCAATGTGGTGTTAGTGGTGGAAACAGGAATGTAGAGGGTGAGACTAGGAAAACATAGGTGGTTTTGCCATATGTGGCGGGTGTCTCAGAAAAGCTGTCTCGAATTCTCAGTTGTGTGAATGTTAAGACCTACTACAAACCTGTCTACACCCTGCGTGATCTATTACTTAAAGTTAAGGATCGCGTCCCTGAGGAGGAAAAATCTGGTGCTATTTACCAAATACCGTGTGGAGACTGTGACAAGGTGTATGTTGGACAGACGGGAAGATCGATACGTCTACGAGGGAAGGAGCATATGCGTGCGGTAGCTAGGGGAGACGATTCAAACCAGTTGGCTGAACATGTCTTCAGGGAGGGTCACGAACCAGATTGGCATTCGATGAAAATATTACATCAGAATGTGACGAATCTGGGGAGTAGACTTTTTCTGGAATCATGGGAAACCTACGGTTTGAGGAGTCGTGCAATAAACATCGCAAAACCTCTACCAGAACCTTACAGGATTTTTGCAAAACCTCGAGTTGGGGGTGTTCATCTGATGTTGTCAGGTGCAGGGGTTTCCTCAGTTGGAATTGTTCCACGCCAGATAAGGAGTGATTCCCAACGTGTGGGTATATAAGCTTAGAACTTTCACGAACTCTTCATTCTGCCTTCACTTGACAAAGGGAGCAGTTGGCTCCCGAAACGTCGTGTTTTTAAACCTTACGCCAGTGTCAAAATAACTGTTTGTTATACATGTGTCATTTATTAGGCAAAGGATCATACGTTTACATTTTTCCTGCATCCCTGATCTTTCTCCCAATGACTTTTTTCTTTACCCTTTAAAAAAACTGGAAGGAAGATGGATTGATTTAGCGGAAAACGTTCTGGTTGGATCAAAGTTTTTGTACTCCTTTCAAAAGGTCGAATTTTCTAAATGTTTTGAACAGTGGGGAAAAAAAAGACGGTGAATGCTGATGGAGATAATTTTGAAAAATATTAAATTTTTGGTAATTTTTAAAATTTTGCCTAGTTCTTCAATAAATAATTCCAAGAGCTTTTTGAATACACCTTGCACTAAAAGCACTTTAAACGCAGAACATTGCATATATATTCTTTATACAAAACCACTATTAACAGCTGGCCTTAATTTGTGAAGGAATAATGCTGGTTTGAGAGAAAAACATTGTATCAGGTACATAAGTTCTTATACAATTGTAATTGAACATACATATATCTTACAAACAAGGATGTAGGGGCTGCAATATACAGTTTGCAAATGGAGCAGACTACATTCAGTAATGTTACAGTAGCTAGCTAACTGCCTTTTCTGAGTATTAATATATTTGAAATTTATGTTAATATATAAACATGCGGAAAGGTAAGATTATTTAACATTAGAAGGTCTGCAATTGTTTTTGTAATTAAAATGTAAATAAATACTTCTCAACCACCTCACATTAAATTTCAGCACCCATGTTTTACTACGGAAAGGGAAAAAAACTATTTCTTCAATCAGGAAAAAATTTCATATGGCAAAAAATAATTATTCTTAAAAGTAATTTTTTGCTGTAACGATGTAAATAGAAATCACTACATTTTTTTTATTGTTTGACACTGTTGTTAAAATTAATTAATGAATTTTTGTAGGTGAGTGTTTATCTTAGACTTGTTTTTATCATATTGTTAATTGAATATTTGCACATGTAGTTTTTTCATTTGTGTGTTCAGAGAAATGTCCCTTGTATTTTCCTATAATTATTCCACACAAATTCATTGGAACGATTTCTAATGTATTTTATATTTGAGAGGTGGAGAAGGGAGGATAAATGTATATTAGATTTTTGTTTCTATAATATTAGAATAATTTTTTTTTTTAATACATATAATTTAAATTATATATATATATGTAAGTTAACTTTTTATAATAGGGATTTTTATATGGCTGTTCTTAAAGAAAAACATGCCAGTTTTTCATTTTACCCTTATTCTCATGTTGCTTCTGAAGCAACCTCAAAGCACCTGAAATTTTATAAGAATGCCCCCAAAACTGCTCAAAAAAGATTGGCAACCCTGCGTATATTAAAAATTAGGATATTATTTCTTTTACTTGTCGACCTTCACCTTAAAAACTGCCCACTGGGGCTCCATACCTGTTGAATCAAGTGTGGTTAATTGCCAACTAATTCCATAGTGATTGTGCTATCTCTGTGGTACGAGCAATAATACTCTAATTTGTAGTATCTGGATCAAATAATTCTAGTTTGAACCACAAAACATCAGTGCTAAAATTTCATTTCATTAATTCCTTCACGAATCTCCACTTTAAAAAGCATGAGATAAATTCTCAACATCACAAAGTATCAACACTCTACAGTCAATTCAGCTAACAACGTTCACTTTGAATACAAACATATTTCATTGAAACAGAATTGACATAATCCTATCTATCAATTAGATACAAAAAGCACAATCACATTATACCTTCATTTAAAAAAAAAATCAATTAAAAACTGTTTATAGCAATTTAATAAAATTCTGAAAAATATACAAATACACACACACCTTAACTTTCATATAACACTTTAATATTTATAGGAATTGTTTACAATGAATGGTGCATAAGCAGCTAAGGTTATGCTATACCAATTGAAATTTTGAATGGGCAAAAATAAGATAAATTTTTTCGAAATGTCATGCTATTCAATTAAAAAATACACATTACAACACACATTGGAAGGTTTTTATAAACAATGGATCATTTTGTTTCTTGGTATGAAATTTCTATATCTGACAATTTAAAGTGTTTAGCCAAAATAGAGATGTACAGTAAAACCAGACAGACGAACCATAATATTTTAGGTTTTTCACCTTCACATGCTTCAGCCTCTAAAAACTGCTGCTGAAGGATGTTCCATGCTTTAAAAGCATGTATATCATGTATATGTTATATCCCAAAATGCCATATGGAACGGGATTGATAACTTAGCATAGCCTCCAAACAGCGATACACTTACACATAAGCTACCTCTTTAGAAATCAAACATTACTCAGTAAGCAAAGATTTTAGTTCCAACTATCTGTATGCCATTGGTTGTTTCGTAACTAATTTTATACTTGTTCCAAGAGTGCACAAATCAACTGCATAGTAAATTGGGGTAAAACGAGCTAGAGAACTACCAGAAATGAACTAGTGTTGGAGTATGTGAGAAAGCTGAATCTTAAATTACAAGAAAAATATTTTCCTTTTGATATTGCATTGGCACACTAACACTATATCAAATTCTCACTCCAAAACACAAAAAGTAGTCTCTCATTCGGCAGTTATAAACACCTTAAATCACTCTATTAAGAAACTTTTGTACACTTGTAAGCAAGCCAACACTGGGAGTACATATTTCCACCAAGTTTTAAAACGAAGCCTGGTTTATGTGTATTTTACAATGCAAGGGCAGTTAAAATCATGTTGCACTGGAACCCACAGTTTTCAAAGAAATCCAAGCTCAGGACTATGGTAGGCAGGAAAAAATACTTATTCTACAGTACCCTTAGAATCGAACGTGTGTACACACCACAAAACGATTGTAGGGTTAAAACGTTGTTCCTTTATATGAGAATTGTCTCTTGTACTCCCATGTACCAGGCTTTATTACACGGTTCGGATTACTGCAATAAATTCTTGTACACAGGTGCCACTCTCCCATCCTGGGGACAAACTTCCATCTTTTGGAAAAAAGTTTGTAATTTGACCAGACTATAGAAATTTTTTTAACAGAGTAATATTTACTAGTAAAACTTCATCACTGGTCCAACATATAAGAAAAGATCATGCAACGTTTTGAGAACTAACTACTGCTCCCTTTATCAAGTGGCGTTTTTCATCGAAAGTTAATGTGTACAAGTTTTAAACAGCATCTGTATTCAACAAACCACACTAAGAATAAGCCATTAATCTATTCAGATGAATTTTGAACTGTAAGAACACAGAATAATCATTTATGAAAAAGTATTTCTTCTGCTGTAATGTAGGTCTGCATTTAGATTAATAAGAAAAAAAAAAAGGCCATCTTCATGAAATTATTTTTTCCAACTAGGTATATTTTTTAAATTTTGTACATTTAATGCTTTTTTATTTTCTGTTTTTTAAATTCTGAAGTTCTGTTTATATAAATTATATTTTATTGTTTTGAATCTTATAACAGCTATTATTAGATCTGCACACTGAAACTTTAAACGAATGTACATTAACCTTTCGATTGCTTATCTTGTAATTTTCACAGGCAAGACAAACATAGCAGAATTTTCTGATTCTACCTGCTTATTTATCTGCACATCCCGTTTCCCACATCTGGGTAATGACGAAATCTTACATTATTAACCCTTTTAAATTTTATTTTATCCAGTTGTCTAAACCGTTTTCTCGTCCATTTGGAGTTCACTGACAGAAAAGGTTGAAATTAACAAGACTGATTTTTGCAGCAATTTTCCACAACTTTTAAGAAGATTGCTAAATCATTTTCATGTTTCTAAAAGTGTAAGATTTTTGTTTTACAAAAATTGCATGTATCAGTGTAGTGAAAAAACATGAGATTCAAAATTAATGTTTTGCTCATACATCACCCCTTTCTTTTTCTTCTACACAGAGTATTTGCAAATTTTTCCCCCTGATATTTATTGCTGTCCTCAAAGTTAAAAACAAAACGATAGTATATAAACAACCATTTATTCTGCATTGTTAGAAATGTTAAGTGTGAGTAATGTAATTTGCATAGTTAAAATAAAATCCTATCCTATTAAAACTTAGTTCACTCACTGCATTGGAATGTTCAAAGATATATTTTCATTATAAATTATTTACGTTGAATATTCTGCATGTAAAAAAAAACAACAAAAAACAAACAAGTTCATTAACATGTATTGCTACCGGGAATGCTTTAGACAAAAGCGGTTTATTACGTATATGTACATGGGGAGGGGTGGGGTTCTATTTTCCAATATACTTCTTACTGCATAGTTTATATAAAATATCAGCATTGGTAGTTACTATTTTCGTATGTACAGTAGGCTGATTTTAAATCGAAAGTAGGCAGGCTGAGTAAAAACAAAATCTGATGCTTTGCCAAAAATAAAATTAAATCTCCACGTTTAATTTTATGATAGTTGTCTCGCACGTAAGTCCCAAATTTGATAAATTTTCTATGTTACACCATATGCTACCCTCTTGTATTATTTTCTACTGTCTTCAAAATGTAACATGAACAACTGCATCACATGTGATACAGTTACGCTTGTGTGTTTTTCTACAAATTTCAATTACATCAAAAGCCATTAAAAAATTCTATGCTGCTACGTTTACAAAAAACCTTACAATGTCACAAAGTTCATAACACTTAGGTAAACAAATGATTTGCGTTAAAAGGGATGCAAGGTCCTTTATAACGGCAATTAACAATTCAACCAGCTGATCAAACATATATGCAAATTTTTGGGAAAAAAAAATGCAAAATGAATTTGTATGTAATGTACACAAACCCATTTAAAAGTCATTTATGAAGCAAGAAAAGTCTTGAAAATGCTTAATAATTTGAAAATTTAAGGAACCTGGAGTTTGTTATTCTTTTAATATCTACACAATTTGGGAAAATTGCAGGGCTCTCTCTTTTGCATGAGGAAAAATTTTAAAATAAGAAATTTATTCTTGCTTTGGCATTTTTGCAAATTTAGCAAAACAACACACGACACTTTTTCATTTCTCCTTAACAATAAACTTTGTCTTATATACACTGTATGCCTAATATACAATATATTGTCCAAACACTTTACTTAAATTAGAATGAGCTGGCTATGATTCGCCAATTAATAAAAAATCATGAATTAGCTGCAGTTGTTGATACAGCTTTGCTTGCAATTTGCTGTTCTGTACTGACTAGAGACATGGCATTACCAATGTCTGCTGTACCACTTGTGCCAGCCTCGCCAGGAAGACTGCTCACAGAACTGCCACTGCGAATATGAGGAGGGAGCAATATGGAGGCTAGAGATGGTTGACTTTTCAGCTCTGTAAACAAAAAACATTTTTGCATTATAATAATATAATAA
Source organism: Dysdera silvatica (assembly GCA_006491805.2). Classification (NCBI taxonomy): domain Eukaryota; kingdom Metazoa; phylum Arthropoda; class Arachnida; order Araneae; family Dysderidae; genus Dysdera; species Dysdera silvatica. Next base: position 7,277,755 of record QLNU02014802.1, on the reverse strand, counting down.
TTTATGTACCACAAAGATGCCCCATAACACATCCTTTTGATCATATATGACATTTTTTAATATAATGGCATTCCCATTTAAGGGCGGACATCAAAAATATTTGAGAGGGGGCACAATGTTATGGGGTAAGCATTTGTTTCGTGGAATGGTTGGGAGTAGAATGACCGAACATTAGACAACCTTGTTACAACTGCATCACCACAGAGCCAGTTTTTGTTTGTGAATTTTATGGCACAAGGACAGCAAAGGTGATGCTGTGCCAGGAAACTACGATTTTCCAAGAAACCCAAACCTCTAGATAACCGATCCCACAACTACAGTTAATCGGGAAGCATTCGTTTTATGGCACTGTTGGAAGTTGAACCTGAGATAAGGTCACACTACGCCAGTGATCAGCGAACTCATTAGTCAAGAGAGCAAAATACCAGCAGTACAACAATTTAGACTTCTTTTGAGAGGCAAATTTCTAAACAAAAAACCACGTTTTCAGAAGTTGGTTAAAAGTAACTACACTGATTAAAACTAGATATCATACTTTAACATAATCTTATTTATAGATAAAAATTACTTTTTATTTTTAAAACATTGCTATATTTAATGGGAAGAATGGTCTTGCCTTTCCATGAAAAGTTTGGGTAAGTCAGGTTTCTATGTTGCTGCTTTTAATCTCGGACATGATTACAGATTCTCATCAACAAGACGATTTCTTGATTTACTTTTGATAAGGTTCATGCTTGAAAAAGATTGTTCGCATGAATATGTAGAGCTGAATAGAGAAAGAACAGCAAATGCTAGGTTTCTAACTGATCATACGAGTTAGGAATACTATTTCAAGTGTCAAAAATCATCACGTCTTCATTCCCCAGTTCTTTCAAAGAAAACCATTTACACTGTAAACTCAGATCACATTTGGTTTTCTCCAATTTTTCCATATCAGCATTAAGGCGTTCAAATTTGGAGCTCCATAAATTTTTGATTTTTAAATCCAGCAATTGCCAATGTTAATATTAAAGCGGAAAAAATTTGAATTCTGCTATGGTAGCACTGAAAGGTGTTTTTTAATAAAAGCTGGCGTTGTTTTGCTATTTCTGAAATCCTGAAACCTAAATTTAACCTAATACTATTTAATTAAAATAATATATATATATATTTTAAACATGTCATTAGTGAAATAGCCACTCCAGTAGCCAAGGAACCAAATATGGCTAATAAGATACAGATTCTGACCACTGCACTAAGTGAACACATTACCACCACATCACTGCAAAGCCTCTCTCATTAGTTCTTAATCTAACTTAAGCAAATGGCTTTGTTCAAGAACTATTCAATGGATTATGCCACTTTTGTTTTCGCTTTTCCATTTTCAAGGGTTTTAGTGAAACTATACCAAACTATAGACTTTTTAAATGAGGATTGTGGCATTTTTTTATGAAAATATAATAATTTTTATGCAAACATGAACTTGCATATTCAAGTGGGTTTGACAGTGGGGAGATGCACTTAACAGCTGAGTACAACCAAACATTTCGATTGTTAAGTTTGTGAATGGAATTCGATCACAAATTTAAGTCAATTGTGAATCTTTTTATGAAAGTAAAAAACATCTCATCACATATTGATATGCTTTATAGATTTTCCTACATCATACGTTTTTTCTGTTCTTTTTATGGCCTCTAGAAAAATGCAGGTTTCACTGCACATAAAAAAAAAAATTGCAGCACTGTTTGTATTTTATGATAGAAGAACAGCTGTTCTCATACTGGCCCAGCACCTTGTTGTTTAAGGGAATTAAAATAGCTTTTGTCTAAGAAATCCAAGCTACAGACTGCAAATCCATAGAAAAAAAAAAATGAGTACTAGTATCTGATGGGATCAAATCCAGAGTATTCATATAACAGCCAAGAATATATGGCCACATCAGAGCTCAAAATTACAATGTGTTTATAATGAAACTTCTTTTGATTTCATTAGAATTACGTAAAATGCACAATTCAATAAAATAACCAATTTAGTAGAATTAATGAAACAGTGGTTCTTCACCTTGTTCAGTGAAATTGAAAAGTGGCGGCAAGTCTCTATTGTTAAGTAATCTGGTGCCAGGTTCTCGCAACTCATCGAAAAACGGATGAGCACATGCTTGCAGGGGAGTAATTCTAGACGTTGGTGGGTACTCCAACAATCTAGACACCAGATCAATAGCTTCCGGAGGTGTACGAGACCTGAACACCTAACAAAAGAAAACACGGAGTATGATATGTTACAAGAAAATAAAAACTATAATCAATAATTATGTATATGCATACATGCACATAAAAAAAATTGAGCTACACAAACGATTTTCAAAATTATGGCAAAGCAATGAACTTACTAAGGTATTAGAAGAATCAGTAATATATGAAAAACTGAAACGTGTGTTAACAAAATCAAAGCTTTTGAAATATACACCCTTTAAAGAATAAAAATTAAGTGGACCAATAAGATATCTACCAAAAAAAGCTATCATCACTGCATTACAATACTTAAAAGAAAATTAACATATTGTGGACAGAGATGAAAAATACAAACTACCCCAATTAGCATTAGAAGGCAATGGTGCCCATATAATTTTAGAGGGGGAAGGGACTGATAAAAATCATTACTTCAAAGCTTTGAAATATGTTAGTAAATGTACAAGACATTTAAATATTACCAAAATAATTAGCATTGCTTGATAATTAGCAATAAGCTAAAAAGTACCTTATTTCAAAATGTAACTGTAAAGCTTTTGAAAAGTAAATGCATAGCAGAATTATGCAAAGCAAATCTTTAAACACTGCCGGGGGGGTCAAGCCCCTTTCCCCCTATATGGGCATCCATGTTAGAAACATGAGGAATGGACCTAGAGGTAGAAAAGGTAGAGTACAGAAGGATGAACCAAAGACTTGGAACAGGATTAGGCACAAAAGGGATTATCCATGAAAGCAGAGAGGAGGGGAAGAACTGAGCCACCATCTGCCAAATCTGAGAAAACACTTGAAGGGGGGGGGGGGCCAATAAAAAATATATATGTTCTTTCACAAATAAAAGTAAGTCATTATTAAAACATGATTAAAAGTAAGCTCTTTGGGAAATACAGTAGGATCTCCATATATCAACGTTGAAGATCCTAATTTTTCCCCTAAAGTGGAACTAGGGTCCCTACGTTATATCTGGAGTAACGTAATTGTTATGCACAGGAGTACGCCGAAAATTCGTAAGGGTTACAGATCTACAACTCACATATTCCTATGTTAAATATACAAAATTTCATTGCAATGGGGGGTTACAACCCCCATCAACACCCCCCTGCGTACGCCAATGTTGCTAGGCCGAGACACAGGAATGATGTTCCCTTTCTTCTCCATATATAAGGCTGTAAGATATTACCCTTCTCAGGGTTAACACAATTATCAAATAATGGTCGACACACAAAGCCACCAGGGTGTGTTTCTGTAATCTTTTCATGAGGGAAATTCTATAGGTAGTAATCCCTAGCACCCACCCTTGAACTCAAACTAGAGCTTTGAAGTATAAGAGAAATAGGGACTTCTGTCTCCATTTCTCTTATACTTTCAAAGCTCTAGTTTAAACTCAAGCGTGGAAATTACTATGTGTAGAAATCAAGCACGTCAGAAAATACTACCTATAAAAATTTCCCATGAAAAAAAGATTTTTTTTTTTAAAAAATATGCCGAGACTTTGTGTGTCAACCATTATTTGGCAATTATGTTAGCCCTGAGAAAGATGATATCTTACAAAGTAACTTTTGGTGTATGTGATAAATATGTAATTCTCACAAGTTTATAAATGTAGCATATCACTCACATACACCGAAGTTTTAAAAAATTAGTTTCTCCCTACATTTCAGAAACAACTACTGCAACCAAAACGCATAAATAATTTTAGAAATTTATTATAAATGTGAATCAAAACATTCCACATTAAAACCAAACACGGTTGAAACCTATCTTGTTCTATTGACTGACAAATTCTCCCTGAAATCCTCAATAACATTTGCAAATTTGTAGATATAAAATTATACTTACTTTCTATATATTAATCATATGGTAATGTTTCTTAACAAGAGCTTCACAGGTAACTTGCCATTAAACAAAAACCATATGTTGCAAATGCAATTTTTATGTGGGGGGGTCCCAGAAAGACCTAAAACTTATTTTAAGGGATTTTATCACCAGAGGAGAAAGTTTGAAAACTAATGCTATTGAAAATAATAGAAATCGCTCAATATCAAAATGAATACATGGACATAAAAAAAAAATCAATAAAATATAAACACATTTCAAACCCTTTAACCTCTTCTAACCTTTTGCCATGGCTGAGCCTTGATTTGAGGGAAGTGGTATTCATTGTAATTTCTGTTCATATCACGAATTTGTTCTCTGGTTGGCGTACCAAGAACTTTAATGATCTCTACCAGCTGATCGATGCCACTGTCACCAGGAAAAATTGGCTGACCAAGAAGTAGCTCGGCAAAGACACAGCCCGCTGACCACACATCTATTATTAGAAAGAAAAAAATACGATGCAATTACAGTAATCCCTCCCATTAACAAATCTCAAGGGTTTTGGTTGGTTGGTTAAATTTCTATGGTGCAAGGACAGCAAGGGTCATTTTGTACCAATTAAGGTGAGAAAATCTCCAGGGACTAAGGTCGTTAATCAGAAGAATTTGTTAATCGGAAAGTTGTATCAAGTAAGGACTGATTTTAATGCTTTATTTGATTTCCTTTTACCATCTCAATTTTAGGAATGTCAGTGCATTTTATAAATGCATTGGCATGTTCAGAAATCGTCATTATTGCTTAAATTACAATTTAGTAAAGTTATATAGCGTACAAAATACAATAGGGGTGTGATCATTTTCATTTGCTATTTCACTAGTGTTTTACCTTTTGCATGAAAATTTCTTCCCTGGTACTTACATCATATTTCTATACTAATACAATACATTATAGTAATGAAGTGGTGACTTACAGATTACTTCTCTCTATTTATAAAAAATCCAAAAGAGTAAATTGTCTTAATTCCAGTCACATTCACGGAGTAATTACTTCTATTTTTTCAAGAAGTTGAGACAAATTGACTTCTATGTCAGATGAGATAATATACTTGTGCAGCATTTACAGCACAACTGGCTTCTTTGGAGCTTAGAAATGGGTAGTTTGCCTTCTGCTTCATAATCTAATGTAACTTCTATGTAGTCTGAATTAGCCAGTTTTCCTTTTACTGTCTTATCATAAATTTGATCCAAATTTCTTAATTTCTTTACTAAAGCATGTTTGCAAAAAATGAAAAACAAAACTAAACGTCAGTAAAAAAATGGTTTCGTTAATCAGAAATACATTATCACTGTGAAGAATTCGCTGAAATCACAAAACAAGGTCATTAACCCTTTCAGAGCACGTATGCACAATTGTGTGGGTCCAGTTTTTAATTTGTAATTCCTTTATTACTTATATATTGGTGAATAAAGTCCTCACCCACACAATTGTATGGGTTCCTTTTTTTTTGGCAGCTATGGTAGTAAATATTGAAAAAATCTCATTTATGACATATTTACACCCTAAGTGTTATTAATTGAAAAACAAAAAATTTTTAGTTTGATGATTGACTTCAGGTCTGAAAGAGTTAAACGAAAAATTCCGTTAATTCGATCGACAAGGCCAATGGTAGCAGTATTACTTGGTAAGTCACTCGCAGAAAAAAGGAAGTTTTCGTATATCCAGTGTGTGCGATCCCACAATCTTTTAATGAAAAAAGTTGTGAAATCATACCCTACTGGATGACCAAGAACTTCCTTTTCATTATTCAGAGAAATTAATTACATTATTTTCTATGAAGCATTTGCTAGGACCTCAAAATATGGCCACTAAACAGAAAGATTCACTCATTGAAGGAGGTTATTGAGAGAAATCACTGTATTTACGAAATCGGAAATTACCCAAGCAAATTTTTAAAATTCAATTTTTTTTAATTCCCATTCCATAAAAATATTTTTTTATAATCCTATAAATACACAGATATTTTCTTGTACTCTATTACAGATGATTAATAAAATATAGATTTAGACTACAATAAGTGAAAAAAAAGAAAAGAAATAGCGTTATGTAAAATAAAGTAAATGTTAGTATCAATATTGTGTATATTTTTTTTTAATGTTGATTAGTGTATCGATGAAAATTTAGGACAGACGTCACTGTCCCTCAGCAGTCATTGGCTAGAGCAAACTTCGACTGAATGCAAATTTTTACCAAGTCACGGTACAATTCTGTTTGGCAGCAATGTCGCCTAGTAATAAAAACTATTTGCAGCGGAGAAATCTGTAAAAAAAGGGGCAATAATGAGTACAGTTTGGGCTTCTCGTGCAATGCTAAAGGAAGGCATGGATTTCTGGGCATTAATAAGGTTGTTTAAATGTCCATAACTATAGAAACTCTCTAGAAAATGTAAGTCCAAAAGCACCTCCATCACAATATTCATAGAATAAGTTTAAATTTTTGCGTTTGTAGTGTCACATCTCACGACTGCATAAAGAGTTGTCTAGGATGAAATTGGCTGTTTTAATATGACCTTCAAGCCACATTACATATATACAAAATTAAGTTTTCCAGGAATTCAACCCAATTGAGTAAGTTCAAAGGAAGTGTTTATAACCATTTAAGGCAGGGTTTGAAATTAGAGGGTGCACATAAAATTTTATTCCTGCACGTAAATTTTTAATTTGGGTGCATGCAGTGCACCTAACTATTCCAAACTATGGCTACTTACGTTTATTTTTCAAGAATAGTGAACTACGGAATAATTTTATATAATTTTCTCAATGTATCTGCATTTGCTTTGAATTTTTTTTTATTACAAATGAATGTTCAATTATTTTGAAAAGTTGCATTTTGTTGTAGTTTACATGCTTAAATATAGTTGCTACACTTACATTTTACCCGTTTTTAATGTTGAGGTTTACTTTCTATTCCGTTCGTTACTTGTACACTTAACTAGTATTTTATGCACGTAAGTCGTAAGACTTGGGTGCACTTGTGCACCTGATTTAAAAAGTTAATTTTGACCCCTGACTTAAGTGAATGGAACCTGCCCTTTACAATACGACTAGAGAGGAAAAAATCTTCATGAAATTCAATAATATAAATGAGGAGTTTGGTATCAAAGACTGACAACTGCATTTTTTCTCCAAATTGTGTTATTTATGCATCCTTCCGGTACTTTTCACATTGAATTCAAATCCAAGGCCCTTTAGTTCCATAAATGGCCAGAACATGAAGAAAATCGTATTCGAAGGTGGGCCTAGGCTATTGGTGCAGGTAACAGTAAATTACAGTTTTTCGACTCTGTTGAAAAAAATACAAAATGGAGTTGTCTGTCTTGGATACCAAAAATTCCTCTAACACATTCTTATTTTCATGTATGGAAAAAGGACCCACCTATCATTGTGGTATAATCTGTTGCGGAAAATATTAATTCTGGTGCCCTGTAATAACGTGAACATATATAGGATACATTTGGTTCTCCTTTGATAAGATGTTTTGCACTGAAATGAGTAAACATGATTATATAAAAACAACAAATGTAACATTTTGGAAGCAATAGTATTCAGCATTGGTTTATTTAAAAATGAGAAAAACACTTAAATATTTAGTCTTACCTTCCAAAATCACAGAGCTTTAAAACTCCGGTATCAGGATCGAGAAGCAAGTTTTGAGGCTTGATATCACGATGGCAAATTCCAAGGCTATGAATGTAAGCTAAACTTCTGAACAGCTGATACATATAAAGCTGGAAAAGAAAAATAATTCACTAGATCCATGATTTCTTACACCCAGTTAATAAATAAATGACACGCAACATGGTTAAGTCTTTACATCCTAAAATTGCTCGTTTGAGATGCTATCTCTAAATCAGGATTATGTTTAAAAATATCTAAGTGCATGTTTTGATCTAAAATCAATGCATGATTCCAATGCCGTAAACTTTGTTGCTAAGAAATAATAGTCAAGTATCTATGTACTATTAAAGTTGTCGATAATACATGCAGAGGATGCCCCACTGAAATGATAGAACACTGTCTTGGAGACTACACCTCTTTCATTGAATCCAGTCTTCAATATCTTGGCACTTCAGTCTTCTTTTTTTTTTTTTTTTCCTTTTTTGACTCCAGCATATTTCAGTTATCAGACTGCTTGACCTTTTTACTCTGTATAGAAGGTAGTACAACAGGACAATTTGGGCTAGAGGTACTTGCCTTTTCCGCACTCCTATCTTAATCTACTCGTTAAGACACTAAATCATGTTATATTGAATGTGTAACTTTAAATAATATGATATATAAGTATTATATATCATATTATTTAAAGTAATATGATATATAAGTATTATAAACTGTGAAATTTTAGCTTACATTGGCAGAAAGGAATATTTTCCGCTGCTTACCTTAATAAAAGATATTGGAATAGTTTGCTTTGATTTGCTATAATGTCTGGCTACTCTGTACACGGTTTCAGGAATAAATTCCAATAATAAATTCAAATAAACTTCATCTTTCTATAAAAATGAAAAGAAATGAATTTATGCATAGTAGACATTACACATTTATCAAAATAGATTTATAACTAAAACACCATTCCGTGCACAATTTACCTTTTCGTCTGTAGAGTAGAAGAAATACTTTAGTTTTACTATGTTGCAGTGCTCTAGTTTTCTCATAATTTGTAGCTCTCGATTCTAAAATGGAACACCAAACAAAATAACTTCCATCAACATACAACTAAAATTATATGTTATTAATATATGTTTAGATAATTTATTTGATAAATATATGAACCTACCTTAAATCTTTTATCTTGAAGTACTTTTTTAATGGCAACATATTCAGCCGTTTGCACCAATCGAGCTTGATAGACCACACCAAATGAACCATTCCCAATAACTTTTGTATCAGCATATGATACCTCAACAGGCCGTTCAGAGCCTTGACCAGGAGTAGCTAAAACCGTTGTGACTTTACCATTGTCCTTACCTGTGAAAATGAGAATAATATTAATACTTTCAACACAGATATATACATATGTGTATTAGCATATACACATTGTAAAATTCTCCATACACATCTTTGGCACTAGTGCAGAACACACCACTGGGTATCTTCTCTTGAAATCACTCCAAAATTGCAGTAATTGGGCTTGTGACATCAGCATCTGTATATCACTGGAATGCAAGTGAGTATACTCCTTTTTTTACCAATTGTGGGTATTTCTGATTCTAGGACTATTTTATGTTTTTTGAAAGCTGGAGGTTCCATCCTCCCCACAAGACATTTACTGATAATACTACTTAGGACAATAACTGTGTCTAAAAAACCTCTGAAAGCAACCTTCTCAACATGGGGAAGGTTGTTGTCCCTGTTGCCATCTGCCTTTGGTGACGGTGGCGTGTTATGCACTTTCATCGCATCTTTAAATAAAATGCAAGTTCGGAATCTCACACAAAATTCTTTTCATATTATCTTAAATACATTGCACAGACATCTTATCCTATTTTCGATTCAATATGGCATCTACAAAAAGCATTAGCATCTTTGGTAAAACTGCGTAGTCCATCACCTACTGAATTTTTTCAAGTGTTGCCAAAACCGGCTGGCCAATCATCGAAGTAACCATCTGCTATGTTGGAAATGTTTACAGAATCACACCCCCTCCCTTACCAAAAAAAACCATCACATAAGCCTGAAATTTGAAACTCTTGAACTAGTGAAGAGTGCAACAGTGAAGAAAAAAAAGGAAAGTATTCTCCTAGTTGTTGGCTGTGCTTCTTTTATAGACCACTCAACAACACATCTCTTACCTTTCGAATGCACCCCCTCCCACACACACACACAAAAAGCACAAGGTTAATCGCTCTGACATAATTAAATTCGCTGCAAAGAAAGAAAAAAAAACAGTACAAATATGCAAAGTAAATCCAAATGGAGTCATAAGTATAGAAGAGACGTTTAAGTATGACGTCAGAGAGAAACAGTATGACGTCACAAGCCGAACTACTGCAATATTCAACCAATTTCAGGAGGAGAGAAAATGCGGTGACGAACTATGCAGTTTCTTATCGATACACAATATCACATAATGTAGGGGTGGAGAACCTTTTTGTGTTAAAAAGCCACATTAACTTAACTGTTAATGTTATAAGGATGCATGTGTTTTGATTGCGTCAGTCAATCAAGGAAGATTATTTCGTTAAATCTTCTACTCTTTCATACTTTACTTAGGTTTATTTTTACGCATTTTAAGACTACAATGCAAATAAAAAAGATTAACAGAATCATGTTAATAAAAATAAGTTTTTTTTTATAAAATTTTAAGTCGGTCAAAAGGCTGCAGGTTCCCCACTCATGACCTAATATATACATGGTTGCATTCCAAAATTATATATAGTCAAACCTCATTAACGTGAACACTAAGGGGGTGAAAGCTCGTGAGCCACCAAGGGCAGCCAAAATGTGTAGTGCAAATACCAAGAAATCAGTTTTTAGCGGCCCCATATACTTTCAACAGAGTATTTGGTCAATTGACCTTTTGCGTGTGACGTCATACTTCCCATAATGCAACCTCTAAATGGCGGTCGTCTAAATGGCGTTTATCGTTGTAACCATATGGCCACTGCAGAGACTCCTAGCAGAACAAAAAAAACTACAAAAATGTTTAGTAAGTTCCAATAGTACAAAAAAAAACGTCTTTATTCATTGAGTTAGCTTTTCATTAATTCGTTATAATTATAATAATTAGAGTAATCAGGGCCTGATCACCGCAAAGGCGTCCAAAGCACAGGCTTTGGGACTCGACTCTATTCTGCACATACGCATTGTCCACGCACATGCGCAGAAGGATTGTTCACCGTGCAGTTCCCACTCCCACTAAAGTCTAGTCCTAAAGCCCGGGCTTTGGACGCCTTTGCGGTGATTAGGCCCCGAGAGTAATAAATGACAATAATTCGTATTTTATTTAATTTTTATCCCCTATTTTCAATTCAACTTCATTATCTGTTCTTTATTTTTATCTACAGCGTTAAGACCAGTAAAAGACTTACGCTTTATGAAGGATTTAATGCTAAACCCGTGTAAATCTTTTTATCGTTCTGTTATGTCAAAATATTTTTAAGGGCCGCTAAAATCTGTTTTTTCCAGGGTCGCTAAAATTTTCTTTGCCCAGGGCCACTAACACCGTAAGCACGGCCCTGGTGAACATTCATAGTGAAAAAAAAATTTTTATTCAGAAAAAATAGGATCGCATCGACACACAATTCTACAAGGATTTGAGAAACAGTTTATATTTTAAAGTAGATTACACTAAGTATACCAATCAACTTCTCAGATGGAACAGTTTTGGAGAAATTTAAACCCAAGAGGATGAGATCTTTATATAATCAGGACAAAATGAAAATGCAGTAAAGAGAACAGGGCTCACAATCCTAATCTCACAAAGTGTTAGAAAATTATTAATAGAATGACATTCAACACCTGAGGAAATAATAAAAGCATGCTTAAAAACAAAAGCAAGAAATGACATGACACGAGAGTGTGACGAAGACCTGATTGTAAAGATGACCATCATTTAGTTATTAAGTATACTAAGACATAAAATGATAACAATCAAAATAATACTTGAAAGGAAAAAAAGGGGGGGGGGCAATATGATGCAAAAAAATACTAAAAGAAAATGAGACTAAGCAAGAATGCAATATCGAACTAGAACACAGATTTGAAGCATGGAAGAATGTTTATGGTTGTACGGCTTAAAGACTACAATGGTCATGAGGCACCGGGACCTACTGTTTTCCAGAGGAATCCGAATCTCGTAAGGCCTAGAGAACCAAACCCCAGACTACAGTGAGCAGTGCTATCTTCGTGCTGTTAAGAGTCGAACCTGGATTAACGGCACACTAAATGAATGTGTTACCACACTGTGCCATCACAGGACATAGAGGAATGACAATAAAAGGAAAAATGGAGTGAAATAGGAAACAGGATAAAAATGGACCAAAAAGGAAAAACAAAAACTTGGATCTCAAATAAAAAGCCTGACAAAAAAATAAATAATAAATAAAGCAAATAATATGGAAAAAAGAAGCAACGAAGGTGTTATCACAAAATGCCTTCCACATAATTATCACCAAGAATCCAAAATGTAGCGAAATATATATTAGACTCGAATTAAAAAAAATTGCTTCATCACATTATTCTTAAGATTTAGTACTAATCCTTTCCTTTTAAAATAACAAATTCAATTTAATTTTCTGTCCCATACTAAAGTCACTCCATCATAGTTTTACACATCGCTAAATAAATCTGAACTTTCTTTGACTTTGAAATTTTTGGTACTAATATTAGTACCACCGCAGCAAGTTCGCTAATGTGCCAATGAAGAGCAATCTTGTTGTTACAACCCTGTTATACTGCGTTATCTTTTGGATTCCTTGTTGTTTGCTGATTTTTGCGCCATTTTAGTGCTCACAATCGTGTTATTTTACCAAAAAAACGAAAATGTACCAATTCCCATGACATGAAACTTTCTTTTGGTAAACGTAAGTTTTGGAAATGTAATTTAAGACAGTGTGATCAGCAAGTGGGACTTAGAAAAGACAACTGGTTTGAGGGAAGCAGAATTCCATTTTGTTCAGCTTTGAGATTCATATACTGCTGGTGTGAGGAGTTGACGTCGATTAAATTTTGTGAAAAGCAACTTGATTTATCGGATAAAACTGTTATAGATTGGAACAATTACATGCGTGAATTATGTGTCTTGGATATGGAGAATAAACCAAACAAGAAGGTAGTAAGTGTTTTGATTTTAAATAAAGTGTTTTATTTTATGATTTGTCACAAAAATTTTAGGTGTAGATTGGCGGCACTAAAACCGCCAAATCTGTAGGCATGGCAATAATGCAGTACCAAATTTTTACATACAACCGCGAACTCAGTTATAATGACATTAAAAGAATCACCAAAATTTTGACAACATAACTGATAGATAATTGTTTATAAATATTTATTCCGGAGGAAAATTTAGAATTTTGACACAACATGAGTTGTTGCTGCAACTGAGGTTACTATAGCCAAGTTCACTTCTATCCAAAACATGTGATTTCTAAAATAACATGCATTTATTTTATAGAAATTTGAACTAATCATTAAATGGGCCACCTAAGAACATTAAACTAAATAGAATGAATTAAACTAAACCAACTTCAGTTATATAATAAAAAAAAAAAAGTCTGTATAACATATAGTTAATCATGCAGGAGTGTGCACAAGGATTGGATTACCACCCCCATTTTCGAATCTTGCCATGGTTTCTATTATATCAGCCTTTACCAGATTCTCAATGAAACTGATTTTTCTAGAGCGTTATAAAATTTCATTAACATTTTTAAAAAAAGTGGGGACGATGTGTTTTATAAGTTGTGATGAATTTTCACTAGTGATGATCATACTCACTTGCAAATAATGTAAGCCCAGGGAGTTTTACATCACCAGATATTTCAGATTTCGGGTGATGATATTTTGAAACATCTACAAAAGATGTAGTCCTAGGTCTACTGCTCATTCTGTTCTACGAATACGATGTTCTTACATTCATTTGAACGATAAACAATCAGCAGAAAAAACTCCCATTTGCCTTACTTCTTTTTTCCATCCAAGCGGTTCATCGGATGCACATACTGTACTATAGCAACGAACAGCTGAGATCCCGATGGGACGGCACAACGTAGGAGCTTTCGTCACCACCACTTAGTTATTTCATTGAAGATCATAAACGTATTTCCAAACAGTTGCAGCCCATTCAATAACCGCAATTCCCAGCATATTCATCATTACAAAATAAAATTTACAAACAGTTTAAGCATTTACTACGTTAATGTAAGTAACAACAATTTCAGCAGCAAGCATCGACCCTGCCCTCCCTTGCTACTTTTTTTTTTTTAACTGAAGTTCTAGGCTTATGATTGGTTAAAAACAAATGGGAACTAAGGGAATTGTTTCCGACGGATCTGCTGTGGTTTAGCTGGATTCGTTTCTATCTCCCGTATGGTTTTTCGGGTTTCGGGGACACACCTACTGGAAGTGACGCCTCAACGGGATCGCCAACGATGCCCCGGCCCCAACAGGGGTCCCAAATTTTACTTTTAAAATTATCTTTGTTGCAAAATTTTGCAAATTTAAAATATAGTACCAAAAGAGATTCGAAAAATGATTGAGCTACGATCATAGGCGTCATTTGGGTGGGGTAGGGGACAGTTGCCCCCTCCTAGAATTGAAATATATGCAATATTTTTAATACATTAAAAGGTTAAAGTAATTATTTGCTTCGGGTTAATATTGGTATAAAAAAAATGCCTCCCCTCCCCTGTAATTTGCCTTAACGACACCCTTGGCTAAGGGTCCTCTTCACCTGACTGGTTAGAGACAGGTCAACGGGCTAGGAATAACATATTGTTCAATAGCGACTAAAATTCTCAGTAATTTAATTTTTAAAAATATCTAAAATTCACATTAATTTAGCATTGTTCGATTATTACGTTATTTTAATAGATCAGTTTCGCTCGAAGAATGCAGCTGGAACTTTAATTTACACATTGCCCCCAGGGCATGATGCAAGACACTCAGGTGAGCCAACTCCAAGAAACCATCGGACTCTCAAGTGTCACTTCCCAATAGATTGCGCTCGCGACTGCGGGCCTATTCCACGATAAAAGATAATATGCACCGTGGCTTATTATATCATAATAACAGAATATTTTAGCTCCGCGAGCGTAATTCTCATTTTAGAATCTAAACTCAACTATTAAATATTGAATAAAATAGTTTCCATGTGCTCTGTAGCAAAATTTAATACATATGTGGAATTTGAAAATCTTTTTATAAACGACTGAAATTTGATACAGTTCTTAAAAAAAATATGGCTCTGAAAATGGGACTCTGGTTCGAATCCGGGATGAGAACGGCGTCTCTTTTTCTCATAAACAAAAATAGCTCTAGTTTGAGCTACTAATACGTGGGTGTCAAATTTATTTGTAATAAAAAATCCCCCACGAAAAACTCACAAAAATCTCGCCCCGGTGGCTTTGTGTGTTGACCAATATTTGGCAATTGTGTTATCCCTGTGGGAGGTAATAATATCTTACAATATTCAAAGTATTACGATATATTGAACACTGTTACTATTTCACTCATTGCTAATACTCCACAAAAAGAATTACTTTAAAAATAACTAATACTTAGCGGATGGTGGGGGATGCCAAATTTCGAGCTCACACCGGGCGCCATATGGCCTAAATCCATCTCTGAATAAATATTATAGTGCTGTAATGTATATATAGATGAAAAATAAATTTAATAATGTAATTTATACATCATACAAGTATTGCCTAGCTTGAGATTATTACAATTATTAAAACTGCTGAAAATAGGGTTAACAAATCTTGTGTAAGAAAAGGGAATAATGGATTTTTTCCAAAACGAACATACACGAAGTTGAATTTCACAATTATAAAAAAAAATATGAAACGAACAAAAACAAATAGTCTATTTTTTTATCACTGCATCTTTCAAAAAGTGTTTCTCACACACATACTCTTTTTGCGTAAGTATACGATCTTTACGAGCGATTGACTTCCTACATTTTTCAATTATTTTTTCGTCTTTGGAAGCTTTAAATAAAGACACAGATTGATTATCCAATTCGTATCCTGAAGTGAAATTCGGAACAAAAATGTTCCGCCCATTTTTTCAAACATAATTCATAAATAAAAACAAAACAAGCTTAAAACACGAGGAAACACCCGAAAAAAATAAATTATAACAAATAGCCAACAGGCGAGTATAATTAGCGAGTTCCGTTTCTTAGGCCCGCAGTTGGTAGCGCCATCTACGATACAAATATCAGCATGACATTCAGTGAACCACTACTGCACCGATTCTTTATCACAACTGAAAACGAGAGTTAGCTGAAGTGACCAAATGTTTGAAGCAGGATTTGGGGACAAAGCAACGCGATGTCCCCAAATCAAGGAGTAATTTAAGGACAAGCATTTAAGGACATTTGGGGGTGGGTACTGATTTCAGCAGTAAACATATATTCTCACCTTCCTTAATACCTTTTGTGAAGACTTAACCTGGATATATACCTTAAAACAAACAACATTGTCTTTTCAAATTTTTCAATTGACATTCAAAGCAAAAATTATCATGGTATATCTTAAATTAGCAAATATAGTTTTATATGTAATAAGTAAGGCGCGGATTTCCATGCATAAAATTTAGCTCAAATAATATGCAAATATGCTCAAAATTAATATAAAATATGCACGGAAATATGCACGTACATAGAAATCCGGTCCCTACCCATGAGCGATATTTCGAAATGAATGAGATGACAATTTATTGAAAGTGCAAATGTTCTTGAAATTATTGCGCAATATGTACTGAAATGCATAATAAATATCATATCGTTACATACTTGAATATGATTATGCACAAAATTAATACAAAATACACACCAAAATCTATGACATACGTACGAAGACATGTTTAATAATATGGCATCATAAACATTGGTTTGGGTCCAAGGACGCAGGCCGGGTTAAATCTATGAGGGTGGGGAGGCAAAGGCCTTAAAAAATGGAAATTTTCTACCTTACCTTTTTAATTTTACCTTTTTTTTTAAAAGAAAATCGAAACATAGGGTATGGAGCAATGGCTCTTCCTTGCCTATAATTGCCAGCGCCCATGGCTTGGGCTGGAAAATATTACACTTGGTCTTGACTTGGAAAGTATTACTCCTATTAAGAAATATCGCTACAGAAATGATAAATGATGCATAAAATTATTTTTTTTAACTTTAATATTATCTAATTATATCATTTACAATTGAAACATATTCTGTAGCCTTTTCCTTTTCATTTTCGTTTAAATGTTTTTTTGTTTTTTTTTTTAAACATCGAATTAATCTGATTCGATTACACACGCACAAGTAGGTTAGAAAAATACACACTTTTTGAAAATTTTATGAAAATTTTGCAGAAATATGCCAAAATATGCAGAAATATTCAAAATATGAAAAATATACACACGAAGGCAAAAGATGGGGAAATATGCAAAAACATGCAAGTGCATAGAAATCCGGGCCCTAGTAATAAGTAAATAATCTAAAAATTTACAGCTAAACGCAGGGATTCATACACCCCCAACACCCTCCAGATTTTTTTATACACCCCCTTAGTGATATTTGAACACATCCCCAGCACCCCTCCAGATTTTTTTGATACGCCCCCTTAATGAAATCTAAACACCTCCTCCCCCATTCAGTGTGTCCACTAACACCTAAACACCCCCACCGTAAAAAAAATCTTCTCGCCGAAAATCAGCCAAAAGTTATCCAAAAAACAAAAACGTAAATAATCGATTATCTCCAATCCACACCCCCTAAACATTTTGTACACCCCCAGTTTATGAATCTTATATAAACCCCTGGCTAAACCCTACGGAATATAGCTAAACTAGGGAGGATATAATCGAAATTATAGAATTTATATATATCGACAAAGACGGTTGCATTTCACATGAAATTCACAAATTGGTTCTTCCCAGAGGTTTGAATAATCTGAAGCAAATGCTGATCATTTAAAAGTTTGCCATGAAAATCAACACATGAATAATTTAAGTTTCGCTTTACAAGGAGCATTGCTTTCAGCGTACATATAGATAATGAATATTTTTCACATGTCCATATATTATTGATGGCAGAGAACACTCTTTCAGTAGGGGCATGTGACTCTGGCAAACATAAAACAGCTTCAACTAATTTTATGAAATTTTCACATGATATATATTCCTCTTTTAAACGTTCAAATGTTTCACACCATCATGAATCAATTGTAGTGTTCATTTCATTCCATGGCGAAATCTTCTGTTCATCAATAAACGATTTCAAGTATGTGAATTCGTCATGCAGTACATTATGGTTGCCAGCAAGTCCTACCCAAGATTCCTTTCCTACTGTTCGAAATTTCCAACAATGGCAAATTTTACCCTCAATTCAGCAAATTTTCCTCCCAATTCCTTAAAATTTTACGTTATTGTTTTCCTTTGCGGGAAATGTCCCTTGATTTAGCAACATTGGTGCTTTCCTGTAGCAGATGTTGCCAAGACACAAAATTTTTTATGATGCAAATAATGATGACTTTTGAGCGTGAACAACCTTTTTTGCAAATTAAATCAAATTCAGGGATATTTGAGGATATTATTTCAAATTTGGTGACATTTTGTGTCCCCAAACAATTTCATTATTTTTGGGGACAAAGTATAGAATTCCAGGACTGTCCCCAGGATTCGAGGACGTTTGATCACCTTAGAATTGGCTTACCTGTCTATCTTGCACCATGCCCCAAAGGTGTGGAGCGATAAAGTAACTCCGTGGTCCATTGCACACATTGTGAATCATTGCTTTATGGGATAAACTTCTCCCTTACCCATGTGTATACGATATCAAGATGGTGTTGATGAAATAGCAAAATATATCCTTTTGACGTGCTCGGTCTATGAACTACATTGCAGAAAATGTTTTGCCCCTTTCAAATTTGTTGTACTCTCTAGCCATCCTGGATCGAAAGAAGATTTTCGCTTTGCTTAAAAATATTCGTCGACAGTAAGCTCTCATTGCTGCCATCCATTCCTTTTCATTTATCTAAGGCTGCCTTATGGGGACTTAGATTCACTCAATGTTCCTTTGCACCCACTTATGTCCTTTTTCATAAGTGTTGCTACACGTCTTTCAGATTCCTCTTTCACGTCGAGCCCACAACATTCAATTGAATCATGGTCTTTACTGAAACAATTTATTTGGCTTCAGTCTATAGTCGATTGTTTACACCTACTTCAATCGTAGCAGTCCTCTTCTGGGAATATAGAATTGCATTTTTGTCCCCACTTTCCCTAATCAATGACTGCAGAATCAACGAACTGCACTAAAGGTTTAAAAATATATTTAACAGAAAAGTCATATTGTTAAAGGCACGGACGCTGTTAGCGGGGACAGAGGTGCCCGTCTCCCAATGTTGATATTAAGGTTCCATATTCCTCTCCAATATCAAACAAAATACTTTCTACTGGTATATTATCCTCCTCAATATTTTTATGCTGTGGATGCCGATGGAAAAAGGTAATGTAGGAATGAGCGATGTGCGTTCTGAAACATTCAACGAGTTTTAGTGACTGAAAAAATGTCAGATAAAGAAATAAAATTGAAAATTTTCGCATTGTTGGCTGAAACTCACACAAATGCCAAGATGAAATGCAGAAGAGTCATATTATCGGAGATAAGAGTGTTTTAGCAACTATCCAGGGATATGACATTGATAATAGCTGAGAGGTCAGAAGGCACAGGGCGCGCAATAATGCGGACGTTGGTGACGAGGTCAATCACTGTTTCTGTGTAACAATAAATATATCAATCCATTTCGGAGTTCCATTGAATTCGGCTGCCATAAATATCGTTGGATGGGGAACGTATTCATATCAATCCCTCTACTGGGCATCCTGTCTCAGTCACCATCTTTTTTTTTTCTTTTTTTTTGCTCCAGTAGCTAACTCAACTTTGAAAGCCAGTTTGTACGCGGCTCTCTTCTAAAAATAACAATTTGTCAGTGACGTTTAAATTTTTCTCATCTGAAGTTAATGAAAAAGGTTAGTTTGATCATATAAACTATACTTACTTTAATAAAATATTAAGATATTTGAATTTTTAGTTCTCATGCCCTTTTAATTTATGTAATGATTCATAAGCAGGATTAGTTGTTAAAAGTTTATTGAGAGAATAGACAGAAAAAAGGAACTTGGTATTTAATGTAACACAAAATACAATAAGCATAATATTTACCTTTTTTAATGAAGCACATAATTTTCCTTTCCGGCAACATCGACGTGCTTATATATGTTTAATTTTTTATGGAGAATTGCGTAACTCGCATTTTTCAAGTAAACTAGTGATATATAATCAATGATGAAATTTTATATTTCGAAATAAATTTACAATTCTTATACATAAACAGACAATAAAACCCTTTTATATTTTATGAACATAAATTTATTCTCGAGCAAATTAAATGCAAAAATAACGTTCTTTGCCGCGAACTTGTGTTCAAAATTTTCAGTTTTTATTAAAATTTATGATCTGATGGAAATATAAAAGAATATTTTAGTTACATAGCAGTTTTCATAAATTCACACAATGTCTTGTTTTTTTTTATTGCTTTTTTATTTGTTTGAGAAGTTCTAAACTAACCAGTTCGAATTCCTAACTTATGAAGGAAGTACTTGCTCTTTCATTAAGAATATATGTAACAAACTGAGAGCGGAGAGGGAGAGATAGAGAGAAAAGGAGGAAGGCAAAGAGAAAGAGAGAGCTTTTGAGATGTGAGCAGTAAGGATTTTCATTTTCCTAATGTTATACCTCAAGATAAAATTACTAGTTATTAAAAATAATTTTTATTTTCGGTATGTCGAATAAGATACTTCGAAGATATTTTGGTCGCTTGACAATCCCCCCACTTAATGATCACCATTTAGTCCTTCGATCTTTTGGTGTCCAGTCGTCAAACTATTAGACAATGATGAACGTGACGGTAATTCCTTAGGGTACCAAATTAGACGACTAACATCACTTGACCATAGTGCGCAAACAGTTCCTAAAGCAGTAAACCTCTCGAAATTCAGCCGCGTTCAGCCTTTCTTAACTTCGGTGATCAGGCGGGAGAAGATGCTTTCAACAATTGGCACTCATGGTCCAGAATTTTGACCACGTTCCCATTGCAATGTTAATTGTTGATTGGGTATAAAGAATATAAAGAGGTCGGCAGCAACTGGCAGTTCCTTATACTTAAAAATGGTTTATAGTGGTTAACTCAATGAATTGTTCTGTTGTTGATTGTGTAAAGGGTAGAATAGGATAGGTGACTGCACAAATGATGGCGTATAATCACAGAAAAGGACTACAGGAATCTCAGGGAGGAAATGGGAAATTTACTATCACTCTCCAGATGATGATGTATCAAAGGTTAAATACAACAAATGCTGTATTTAATCTGTATGGGCCATCCTCCTTGAAGCTAATTGCGGACAACACACATCTTTTGTGTAATGCGGGTCTCCTCAAGCAAAACAGTGAGATAAAGCTCAGCAGTCACCGTGCATGTTTTCCAATCAGATAACAGACAACGCTTTTCAAATAAGAAAGGCCCTTGCCTCATTCTCTGTGCACGATTGTTCTTTCTATCTGGTGTTCTGCACGTTAGGTATGGTCGTTCTACGATTATTTGCATCTTCACATCGTTCACAGTGTTCTGTCCTTCTACATTAAACCTCATCAGGTTCGCCCTGCCTTTTTTCGATGTTTGGAACTCAGCCAAGCGTCAAATCATCCTTCATATCTAATTGCATTGGACGGCAGGAACGTGACCTGATCACGGCAGGAGCGGTATTTCATCACTATGGCTTCTCGATAACCTTTTATGGAAATACAGTCTGCAATTGCAAACAACTTTTTCAAACCATTCTGCATACAAAAGGCCTGATAATAAAAGATGAGATGAAGCACCACAGCTGCACTGTGTACTGACATGGGTTCGACGTCGCCAATATGCCTGTTGACATCCCCGTGTAATGCAAAGTTGGCTTCATCCGTCTAGAATAAGTAAAACAACCACTAAGTTTCCTGTTTCATTTTTGCCAAAGCTCAGTTGGCAAACGATTTTCCCGTAGCTGTATTTGACAGTAGTAACTAGTGCAGTAACTGCAACTTTCAGGGCGCCGCAGCCTGAGGCAGCGCCATCGCAAAATATTGGGTTTCACAATCGGGTAACATTAATTTACCGGGAGAAAATTATTTTAAAAAAAGTGGCTAACTGTTATACCAATTCTTTTCGTAACTCCAATACCGTGGAATTAACAATCGAATAGAACACTTGAACATGAAGGGTCTGTTTACACTACATGGCAAGTATCTTATTGGTCAGCAAACCGCGCTCTTGGGAACGGTACTCCTCCCCTCTTCCCTCCGCCTCCATCCCTCCAGTAGCGAAGCGTGGGTCGCTGTCATTGCCAACGAGCTGATGATTTATTGAAAGTCGGTTGTCGCGCCCTCTCCTCTTCCCTACCCGTCGCCCGTTCTGGCGCGAGCCCTGACCAATGACGTGGGAAAAGACTCGTCCGAGGTGAAATTAGTTTCTGCAAACTTCTACTAATTTCGAGAAAGCAGTAGAATTCCTTCTTTCCAGATTGTTCTCTATAAGCTATTTAAAGCTTCCCCGTATGGATTGGAAGAGAGAGAGAGAGCGCCAGAGATTAAGATATTTGACGCCGTTTCCATCTGAAGATTTTGGCCTAGCAGAGTATCTATTGCAATCGCTCGATACGGAAACTTTTGCCTTCGTTGAAAAGTTTATGTGGCTTATTTGTGAAGTTTATTGTGAGTATTTGTAAACTGTATTTATCAACTCGTCTAGTCGTGTTTCTAAGTGTGTAAGTACTGTGATTGAGAGCATTTATTTTCAAGTCAACATCTTGTCATCCTGGCAATTATGCTTGTGAAATCATCGTTATGAGTGAGTAGCCAATTTGGCGATTTGAACTTAATAGTGGCTGTATAAAGCCCTGTGCTCCGAGAGTCATCTTTGAAAATACTTGTGAACACTAGAAATCATCATCTTTATACATTCTTGTAAATATCAGTAATCATCGTCATTGTTGAATTATTGTGCATCTTGTGAATATGTGTAATGAAAAGTTAAGGATTTCCATTGTTCTTAGTCATATCAAAGAACCCGCCTCAGTTTGTACTGTAAATAAAAGAATTTCTGTAACAGCACGTATGTACAGATTAAATATTGCGAGTGCGCTTTCACTATGTCTAAAAAACTCTCTGGAGCGCAAAAATGCAAATTATCGCAAGACGAGGAAGCATCGAATGTAGCATTATTAAAAAAAGTGCCAAAGCTGACAACCTACTTTTCCCCTGCAACTTATTCCTCAGCTGTTGTTTCTAAAGTCGTGAGTAATTCAAATGAAATAAACTTATTTACAACACAATATGAAAGCATTGATCCGTCAACAGAAATAAGCTTAATACTGTCGGATGAGACTTCTGAATCCAGTGACATCATCACAGCGGTATCCTCTTCTAACACTAATGCTAACATTAATCTACAAGCATAGAATGACACACTTTTGCAAAACGTATCTGCGGATGGTAGCAGCAGGTTTGAATGTCTTACAGCAGATCCCTCAACTTGGCCGGAATGCCTTAAAAAGGGGGAGAGAGATGAACTTGTTCTAAAAGGACCGCTACCTCTAACTAAAACTGATAATGAATATCCAAAGAATGACCAAAAGAGGCATTTTTCCAATGACTTTCAGTATCAATGTGCTGTAAACGGCGAAAGGGTAAGGCACCGGTGGTTGATTTATTCCTTCGTTAATGACTCGGTATATTGCTTTTGGTATCGTATTTTTGATCCCAACTCTAAATCACACCTTGGCCAAAAACCAGGAATAAATGATTGGAAGCACATTACAAATCGACTTTGTTCCCAAGAAATCACCCCGAACATTTTAAATATATGACGCAGTTGCATGAAGTGGAATTTCGCTTGAAAGGGAATATTTCCATCGAACATGAATTGTTGACTCAAATTCACACCGAAACTGAAAGATGGCAAGAGGTATGAAAACGTCTTGTATCAATAACCTTGTACTTAGCAGAACATAATATTGCTTTTCGAGGTTCATTATCGAAACTTTTCACAAAGAACAATGGCAACTTTCTAGGCTTAGTCCAAATTTTGGGACAATTTCATAGTGTAATGATGTACCATTTAGGACAGGTACAAAGTGGTAGTTCTTTTCAAGTTAACCTGCTTGGCAATAGAATTGAAAATGAGCTTATTTATCTTCTAGGCAATAAGATAAAACAAGCAATTATCAAAAATTAAAAAAATCCAAGTACTTCTCTGTCATTATGAACAGTGCACCGGACATAAGCCAAAAGGACCAAATCTCTCTCACAATTCGTCATGTGTTTGAACAAGGAGATATTGATTGAAATATAATGATTGAAGAAAGTTTTATTAGGTACAAAGTTGTAAAGAGTCTACAGGAGAAGCTCTTACTAAGTTGCTGTTCGAAGAAATTGAAGAATGTAACCTGGATATGAATGATTGTCGTGGTCAAGCCTACGACAACGGGGCCAATATGGTTGGAGTCAACAAAGGTGTTCAGGCCCGCGTGTTGAAAGAATATCCTAGAGCAGCTTTTACTCCTTATAGTAGCCATACTTTAAACCTAGTAATTTCTAACGATGCAAAGTCATCAGTTAAATCAATCTCACTTTTTGGAGTCCTCCGGCGTCTTTACACAATCTTTGCTAGATCGCCAAAGTATTATTTCATCATCAGTGAACATGTCACATCCAGATAGGGATATGACATGACTTAAAGGTAGTTAAATGAAATTTGAAAAACATGCTGGGAAGCACGAATCAAGTCCATTCAAGCTGTTAGGTACCAGTATGCTGAGATCAGGCAAGCGTTAATGGAATTGTCAGAAAGTGTGAATGACCCAACAATAGCGTCAGAGGCCCAATCACTAGTAAATCACATGGAAGACTTTTCTTCCCTGGTCAGTTTGATTGTTTGGCATGATCTTTTATTTCAAGTGAATCTGGTAAGCAAAACTTTGCAAGCCAAAGAAACTGATATCCCATCAACAATGAAACTGCTCCAGAGATGTGAAAATTTTCTTGAAGCTTTCAGGCAGAAGGATCTAACTGATTCAATAATAACTGTTAAGCAAATTGCCGAAGAAAGCCTTCTTTTCCAATAAAGAGGCGCAGGAGTATGAAAAATCAATTTTCATATGAAGGCTCTGGTGAAGTTACAGATTCTCCAGAAGATTTTATTAGAAAAAAGGTATTCTTGTCCCTCGTCGACAGCGTCTTTTCGTCCCTTAGAGAACGATTAGGTCAACTGAAAAATCACCACAACGTACATGGGTTTTTTTACAGTATGAACAAGCTGCCCGAAAAAGAAGACCTCAAGAAAAGTTGTCAAAAAATTCAAAATTTTCTGACTACTAACGATGTTAGTGACATTAACGGAAAAGAATTATATAATGAAATTCTTCACGTCAGAAGTGTTATTCATGATGAAGATGAGGTAATAACTCCTATTAAGGTATTGCAAAAAATAAAATCCAACGACCAGAAGGATCTGTTTACAAACTTGTGGATAGCATTGCGCATACTATTGACTGTGCCTATCACAGTTGCAAGTACCGAGCGAAGTTTTAGCAAACTAAAACTTATAAAAACTTACCTCAGATCGACCACTTCAAAGAAATTTTAAAATCTTTTGCAAGTGCCAAAGCCAGAAAGATTCCTTTAGATGTTTAACATATTGCATTTGGCTGTGAAGTCAAATAACATTGCATATTGTTAGTTTTTTCCATACCTTAATTCTTCTTCGTTCAGCACTATATTAATATACCATATTTTTTGAAATGCATTGATTTTCTTTAAAACTACAAATCATATTGAGATTTTTTTTTTTTTTACTTCTACCCCAACTCTTTAACTCCCTAATTTTACTTAGGGCTATTTTCTGTTCAATGGCTATATGACTACTAAAAGTAAGCATTTAAATGTGCCTATTGAAAAGTGAAAAATTTTCAATGTTGAGTCGATTATTAAAAGCTTAGTTGGAAGATTTGGGAGATGGGAAGGGGGCCATACGTGTGAGAGGACGCCGTAAGTAATCTCGCCCCGGGCGCCTACAACCCTCGCGGCCTGCTTACTTGCCCAGCACCCAACCGTTTTCCCAATCGCCTCTTTGACATCTGCCACCGTCTCGGAGTAGCTGACCGCCCAAGCGTTATAGATTTTCTGGATTTCCCTTATGAGCTACGCCTCATCACCGCCATGAGAGTTTCCTTCGATGCTTTGGGGCGTCCTCTTTGAGTTCCTGCACATCTCCTTTTGTGGTTACCTACAGAACATTAAGCTATCTCCATCATGAAATGGGGACTTTCCCTTTTATCAAGGTTTCTACCCAAGAACGAACCGATAGGTTGTTTCTACCACCAGGTCCTGCACCCGTCACAGCTTTCTGGGAAAACAGAGCCGCATTCGGCGTTTCACCAATCCTAACTGCCATCAAAGGAAAAAAAAAGTGCCAATTCATTGATTATAATTAAAGAGATACATAAACTGTGACCATAAAGTTCCTTTAAAATTGAAGTAAATGTTTTGTTTGTCTAAATTGTTGTGTGCTGTTACTTTTGTACCCAATCTCTTATTTAAAATTTAGTGCATTTTTTTTAAAAATTTTTCCCAAACGTCAAATATATCTGAACATCTGTAAATAGACATGGCCCAATACTCAGAAATTGAAACTGCCCAGGAATTGCCACTTTCAATGGAGCAACGAGAATCCCCTACTAATGTCGAAAGCGCTGCGGCGTACAGCGATTTTCAGACACACTTAAATCGTTATTCTCTGGACTTTTCGTATTTAAATTTAGACGGTATCACTTTGCAAAGTAATCTTGACCGAAATGACGAAGATTTTGATATTATTTCTGAACGTCTTTACCTCCAGCACAATAGGCTCGACTTCATTCCCCACAATATCTGTAGATTTCCACACTTGCAGCATTTAGATATCAGTAATAACCACCTCAACGAAATTAGCAATGCCATCTTATTACTACATTCATTAAAATCCTTGGTTGCAAGAAACAATTTCCTTGGAGATTATTCTTTACCCAAGAAATTGGGTACTAGTCTTGTTCAACTTGAGGAACTAAACTTGAGTGGAAATCTCATTCGATCGTTTCCGCCCGAAATCCTGGACTTGGTGGGCCTGAAATCTCTTTATTTAGGAGGAAATGAAATTGAAGATGTACCAATTGATATTTGGAAATTAGAAAAGTTTGTATTTATTACCTATTTTACTTGAATTGATTCTTGATTCTTTTTTGATAATTTTGTAAAAAAGCTATATTTCATATGACTTTGTCAAAATTTAATTGCATTTAAAAGAAAATTACAAATTAAGTCCATACCAGGTATGACTGACATTCAGAAGCCATATTTTATATCATTATAATTCTGCAAAAATTGTACTAGAAGAAAATAGTCATTTATTTTGTGAAAAGGTATCTGTCTTCTATGGTACATTCCATGGAAATACAGTTGCTATAGATTTTTTAAATGTTTGGTAACTGTGATTTATATTCTAGCAAACTTAGTTGTGTTACTACAGGTCTTATAGTATGTAATTCCTCTGAATCTAATAAAGATAATTTAAAGTTATTTGGTATATATTGTAGATTAGGGAATTTGCAGTACATAATGAAAATTCTCCTATTTTAAAACGGAATTAAAAAACCAGGGCAACTTTTAAATTAGCTTGGTTACTGATTGACATTTGATTTTCAAGGAGTTAACCAAGAAACAGTAAAAGTGTGATAAAATAGTTTAGTTTCAAATAATCCTTTTTAATTATGACAGACAAAAATACGAAGTGCAGATTAACTATTTGTTAATAATCTTCAAATAAAATGCTTATTTTCTTAATTTTTTCAATTCTTGATATGCTTTGAACAAAGAATATTAGCAACATTCACATGGATTGTGTTAATTTAAGCGTAGAAAATTGGCCCATTCCTTGTAATGTCAAAGGATCATAAAATATAAATTGTCTGTGACTAGTTTCTACTTTGTAATCTAGTTTGTAATCTTTCAGCCATTGAAATGTTTATCCTAAACCATTTTTTAAATACTTAATTTTAATGAACTGTCTACCACCATCTTCAGTCACTACCAGTACTTGCATTTTGTTAAAAGTAAACGCTGAAGTATTAAAATAGAGGTTTCTAGCTTTAAAACGATATATAACACTGTGGTGTTGTTTATATTTTAAAATTTAGTCCCAAGGTTGACATTTTCTGGCCCAGTAGAAAAGAGTTGATTTGTTCAGATACTGGGTGGACCAGCTTAAGTTGATACTATAAAATATCTAAAAAATAAGCATTTTACAAAAAAGTGTTTGAAACAAAAGTTGCTTGTCTTAAAGGGGGAAAGTGTTTTTCATTATCTATATTTTAATTGGGGGGGGGTCATTTTCAAGGTCATTTGAAGGTCAAACTCGCTTTTTCAAAGTGAAACCTGTATTTCTTATTCTGTGTGAAAAAATAAATAACTGTGTTTCAAACTTTTTTGTAAAATTTTTATTTTTTGTAAAATATTTTACAGTATCAACTTAAGATAGTCCATCTTGTATACTGAGAGAGAGAGAGAAATGCTTATAGAGTTAAAAGCTGCCATTAAAAAACATTTTAAAATCTAAAATATTAAGAAACAAAAGCTTCAAGGTGTAATTTGAAAATTATTTACCCAGTTTTTTGGTACATGTAGAGGAAAATTTTTAAGAGAAAGGTGACTTTTTCAAATCTAATTCAGAAAAACTGATTTATTTCTTGTAGATCTGTGGTAGATTTAACTAGTACTTTTCTTATTTGAAGCTTATCAATTACAGCAATGCTTTCTTCTGTAGGACAAACAAATTTAAGACCAGATTTCTTCAAAAGCTTAACTGTTGCTGTACTATGGCTTAGTTGCTCAATGATCTGTCTCACAAATTCGAAGTATACTTTTACGTTCTGAAGTAAATTCCACCAATATCCGTTTTTTAAATCGAATGCTTTCATTATGCTCATGTATGCTTGTTCCCATGTAGCTACGTTTAATTACTGGTAACAAATCATTGTGGCATTATCACTGATACATAAATAATCTGCAAGAGGACTTCTGAATTTTGATGCATCAGTCAAGTTGTTGCTATAATTACGTTTAATTGCGGTTAATGTTGTGATCCTTTTAAACTTGAACCTTAAATATTTTGCAATAAGGAAAACATTGGTTAGTCAAGTATTTCGCTGACAATCATATATGAGAGCTATTAAGTAAGCATTCTAAAATATTTGTTTTTATTAAAACTTTATTTGTGATTTTCCTGTTCGAGCTTGATTTTTTAAATAACAATTTCTTAACAAGATTCCATTAGGCCAATGTGCAGGATTACAAGAAGAGACGGGTTTGATAGAATTTTTTTTCTCGTTATAAATTTATAATTAAATTATTTAAAGGGGGTTGACTCCCTCCCTTCCACACAACCTTATTTCCATTCATATTTAAGTTGTTTCTATTTTATGTGGATTATTTATGGAACGCATTTTTTTTCTTTTTGCATATTTTATTTACTTTTGTTATTTTTTATTTTAGGTTGGAAGTTTTATATCTCGGTGGTAATAACTTGAAAGAAATACCCGCAGAAATGGGTAGACTCCATTATCTTCGATCATTAGTTTTATGTGAGAACCAACTGCAAAGTTTACCTTCCACAATTTCTTGTTTACGCCGGTTGCAGTGCCTTTCTCTTCATAAAAATATGCTTACCACATTGCCACCCGAAATTGTGACACTCAAAGGTCTTGTCGAGGTAACATTTAACCAGTGGTGTAGCGTGACTTAAAAAGTAGGCCATTCCAGTTGTTCACCATGTCCCCCACCCCCCCTTGAATGAAAGTCATTTCATTATGTATATTATCATGATGTTTGGTAATGGCGATATATTTATGAATTGGGACTTATTATTTCTGGGGGGGGGAGGGCGCATGGTAAACATTTTGAGATGGCCCACTTTTGAAATCGTCCTTTTATATATAAAAACATGTTAATTCTCCCCGTAATAAATATGTATGTACATAAGTTGGAGTCAGTTTACACGAACTGGTTGATAAAATATTTTGAAAATGAAAATGTTAACTTTTTGATTGGACAGTGTACTTTTCTAATATTGCATATACGGGCCATATGGACAAAATTTTCACCAAACAGTTATCACCAAAAAGTAACCCTAACCATCGTAATTAGCATTCCTTCGGGGGAAATGGACACAATTTTGTTTCTTCTGCAGCAAATTATAAAATATACATTTTTAACATAGAATTTATAGAATTTTTCTAGGAAATACAGTACTCATGTTTTTAGCAATGATCATCTTACCATTTAACAGCAGTTTTTTTGTGCAGGGAAAACAAAAACCTTTAGTTTAATAGATGCTGGAGAGGCTAGGGAAGAACACATGGAAATCACGGAGTAATTACATTTATGCCAAATGGCCACGGATGTAAAAAAAAAAAACCCTTCAGGTATGAGAAATTCCCATAACTTCTTTAACAGTAGAATTTTCTCTAATTTTCGAAAGCGTTCTCGCACATTTTTAAATTTTTTTTCACTATTTCTAGCACAAAGAAGAAAAAACCAAAACTTCAGAAATCAAGTAATACTATTCATTCAGGAGGTTGTTTGTTTACTTTCAATACCAATAGTAGGGGCTGTCCTCTCCACTAGGCATCCACTTAAACAAGTACTCTGCCAACCTTAAAAACGCCAGATATAGTTCCAAAAGAGCCTAAAATTCTGGCAATACTGCTGGGGAGGCTGGCAACAGAAAAAAGGCTTAGGAATTCGTAATGGCGTAAGCATCATGAATGTGGCAAAAATTTTGGCGATGTGGCCCGTATATGCAATATTTACCAACTTTTCCTTTGAATGTCAAGTATTTTGATATTCAAGCTCAATTTTTTATTATTATAGATATTTCTTAATAGATATTGATTAAAAGTGTCAGCAAGTCTATATTTTTTTGTATGCTTTAAGAATGCTTCTCTAAGAACTTGAAATAAATTGACAACACTGTGCATTATTAAATTAATTGAAAAGGAACAACAAATTAACACATTTTTAAAAATTTAATCGTTTACAGACTGTTTCAATAGCCCTGGGCTATTTTCGTCAGAACGGTCGACGATATATACACAACGTGTAATGACAAATGCGTGTTACAAACGGCGGTTACAGATTACAGGTATAATGAAATGAACGGTAAAAATAGTTACAAACGCATGGGTTGGGGGAAACGTGTCTGGTAATGGAACATCAGAGAAACATCTTTAGTAGTAAACCATAGGCTTAAAGAGAAACAAACAGAATAAAATTATGCTGTATGTGTTAAAATACGCCATGAGACAGTAGAATCATTTGATGAAGATTGCTTTTCTAAAATTTTTATGACCTTTTTCGTAAGAAGGGCAATTCAAGCATCCTCCTTGATTTTTTAATTAATAAATAAGGGAAGGAGACGGGGGCAGGTAAAAGCTGGTTTGTTATTACATTGATGGAAGCAGACCAATGTGCATGAAGGAATTGCTTTTTGAAAAAAATCCCTTAAATGGTTATGGAAATGAAAATATCGGTATCAATTTATATATTCTCCCTAGAACTGTAAAAAAAATAAATCTATCAACATATTTGAATTATGTCAAACTGTTTTAAACAACTGATAGAAGTTTTTTGCAAGGAGAAAGATGCTATTTCTGAAATCAGGGTAAATGTGCAAGCTTTGTGTGTGTGTTCTTGCAGTGTTTCTGAGAGTATGTTTGGCAGAACCCCAGTGTTCTACGATAATCCTGTAAGGCAGTGTTCCTTAAAGTATGTTTCGTGGAACCCTTGAGCACTACAACAGCTCTTACGTGTATACAGTGATGCCAAACACATGAAAATTCTTGATCATGTTTGCTGCATTTAGAAAAAATGTGAAAATCTGTTTTGATTTTAATTTTCTCTGTTTCATAGTTAAGTCTACGGGACAATCCTCTTGTAGTTCGTTTCGTTCAGGAGCTTACGTATGATCCACCAACACTTCGAGAACTCGCTGCTCGCTGCATAAAAATTTTCCGTGTGCCATATGACGAAAAAGAAATTCCAATTAGTTTATCTCAGTACTTACAAAGTGCTTGTCGTTGTGTAAATCCAAGGTGTCGAGGTACGTTTATTAGGTGATTTGATAAATACATTGCTAGGCTATATTATTTAATATAATTTTTTAATAAATTTCGTTATTCGTATCAATTTTTATTTTATTCCATAGAATACTCAAGAGATTTACTATAAACTACAGTCAAACCTCTACTTAACGAATGTCTATTTTTCGAATTTCTCTGTTCGCAATTTTTTTTTGGTTGAATGCTGAATTACAAAGATTGTACTTACAAATTTCAGCATACTTCCTATTTAATGAAGGTTTTTTGCTGGGATTTCACTAACTAAAGATTTGACTATATGTTAAAACATATGTGGGGGGGGGGCTCCCTCCCTTCCCTTCCCATGTACAGCTAATTTATTATAAAGCAGTTAATAAAATAATTAAAAAAACATTCTAAATAATAAGTAAAACTTCACACACCAGAGCAACCATCATTATACCATGTAGCAGCCTATGGTAGCATGTATGTTTATAATGCTGAAGACCTGGGTTTGAAACCCAATAATCCATAATGCTTGCCATTTTTCTATCAGTTCATATTCCAGAGTTCAATTTCCTAGGTGACAGACGTTTGGATTAAAAAAAAAAAAATCAACAGTGACATAACGATAAACCTTGTAGTTAATATCATTAAAATAATTTTTTTGTATGTTTTTTGAAGGTGTTTTACAATTTTTTAAGATATTTTATTCATTTATTAAAAAATTTAATTACTTTTGAAAGTGATTAACAAAACAAAATAGCACATTTCACAGAAATTAATTTCTTCTACTTTAACTAGTTTAGTTTTTTACAGCCCAGTTCTAAAATAGTTATTTGGTTTATGATCTGGTGGATAATTCAGTATTTGTATATTGATAGTAGCTAAAGAAATCTTACTGGAATTTCAGTATATGGATTGAATCCTAACCGAATATTCGTTATATCCGTAATTCAGTCAGCCAATACATGGTAAATCAAACAACAATATAAATTAACGTTTATTGGCATAGTGATACCAGTGCCGATGTTATGGCATGATTAGATGGTGAAATGTTCGAAAGAAAATAAATATTTCTGCGTTCGGTGGGACCTGAACCCACGACCTTCCACTTGCCGGGCGGAGGCTCTGCCTACTGAGCTACGAACGACAATATCTAATCTCTTTACGAACGTATATAAAGACTATTTACTGAAGCCGGTTATTTCGCAGACTATAGTACATGGACTACTTTTTAAACCAAATTACGAAACCGGTATTAAATTGATCGAAAGGCCCGTTGAAGCATATGTATTTATATAAATCGAACACTACGCAGATTAAATTAAACAACAATATAAATCAACGTTTATTGGCTTAGTGATACCAGCGCCGATGTTATGGCGTGATTAGATGGTGAAACGTTCAAAAGAAAAGAAATATTTTTGAGTTCGGTGGGACCTGAACCCATGACCTTCCACTTACCGGGCGTAGGGTGTACCTACTGAGCTATGTAATTTGGTTTAAAAAGTAGTCCATGTACTACACCATTCTGCGAAATAACCGGCATCAGTAAATAGTCTTTATATACGTTCGTAAAGAGATTAGATATTTATTTTATATAAATCGAACACTACGCTGATTAAATTAAACAATGTCAAACAATCAACGTTTATTGGCGTAGTGATACCGACGCCGATGGTATGGCGTGATTAGATGGTGAAACGTTCGAAAGAAAATAAATATTTCTGCCTTCGGTGGGGCCTGAACCCACGACCTTCCACTTGCCGGGCGGAGGCTCTCCCTACTGAGCTACGAAGGACAATACATACTCTCTTTACGAACGTATATATATTGTTGCCAGTTATTTCGCAGAATGGTGTAGTACATCGACTACTATTTAAACCAAATTGCAAAGAAACTGGTATTAAATTGATCGAAATGCCCGTTGCAGCATATGTATTTATTTTATATAAATCGAACACTACGCAGATTAAATCAAACAACAATGTCAATCAATCAACGTTTATTGGCGTAGTGATACCAACGCCGATGGTATGGCGTGATTAGATGGTGAAACGTTCGAAAGAAAATAAATATTTCTGCCTTCGGTGGGACCTGAACCCACGACCTTCCACTTGCCGGGCGGAGGCTCTACCCACTGAGCTACGAAGGACAATACATACTCTCTTTACGAACCATCTCGTTTCACCATTTAATCACGCCATACCATCGGCGTCGATATCACTACGCCATTAAACGTTGATTGTTTGACATTGTTAATTAGATATTGTCGTTCGTAGCTCAGTAAGTAGGGCCTCTGCCTTGAGTAAAGTGGAAGGTCATGAGTTCAGGTCCCACCGAACGCAAAATATTATTTTTCTTTTGAACGTTTCACATCTAATCATGCATAAATCGGCGCTTGTATCACTATGCAATAAACGTTAATTTTGTTATTTGATTTTAATCTGTGTAGTGTTCTATTCATATAAATACGATACATGGTAATCAAAATTCTCCGTACGAACTGTTATTGGAAATAGAGAACACTGAAGCAATTTTTTTGTCAATGAATGTGTATATTCATGTGCAAATGTAACTTCTTGTTACATGATAAACATATGTCCATGCAGCATGCGATGTCATCTCCCTAAACATGAGCATTGTCAACAAGGCTTCATTTGAACATCACGCAAATAGAATCACATCTGCAGATGTGCACTCATTAATAAAAAAAGTTTTATATTACCTATATTCGATTAAAATTTGTTAACAGAGAGTTTTGATCACTCTCATTTACATATTCTTTGGCAAAAAATTTTAATATGCATGATATCAAGAAAAATAAAATTTTTTATTTTCATTTATACACATTTATTGTTATATGTTCTTTTTTCAACAGGTGTTTATTTGATGTTAGAGTTGAGCATATAAAAATTCGTAGATTTTTGTGGCAAGTACAGAATTCCATTGCTGCAGTACTTATGTTCACCTCATTGTTAGCATTCAACCAGCAGTTCACACCTTAACATCTGACTCTAACAGCTCAGATGACGATAGTGATGTTCCACAAAAGTCGTTTGAAAAAGGGTTCTTCTTGGTTAATAAACGTTCTTTTATTTGACCAAATGTGAATTAATATACTCGTAAAGGTAGATTGGATGTGATCGAAATACTTTATTAAATTGTAAATCAAAAGGCTAATTTTTGGTACATTTATACTCCAAAAACGTTTTTTTTTTTTTTTTAAATTTTTTTCTCTGTTTCATTTTAAAAATGTTAATTCTAATTTTGATTGTAAAAATTAAAAAACTTGATATATATTAATAAAATGCCTTTTCCTTTTTATTTGATTCCTTTTTGATGCAGTAATACATTATTTGAATGGATTTTATAATTACAAGTTGATACTACTAGTTTATTGATTTAACGTAAATTTATAATTTTATGACTTTTATTTTAACTTATCTTTCAGCTGAGTATTTTGTTAATAGCAAAATATTTTTAAAACTACATTATTTCGTTTTCTTCTGTAAGAATTTTTTTTTCAGAACTCTTTATACATATATTGAATTGTGAAAATGAAAAAATAAATAAAGTAAATAAACTAACAAGTTTAATCCCCATAATAAAAGTAAATAAACTAACAAGTTTATCCCAGTTATTTTCATTGGTGTAGCTAGGGATTGGCTTAGCCACCTCTAGCAAACAAAAAATTATAAATGAATGTTATGTGCAGAGCATTGTCATATGAGGTTGTATATAGCCATCCCTCTCTACAAGACCTAAAGGCACAGCGTAGAGTTATATGGGCCCGTGTGTCTGAGAACCCCCAATAACCTGAAATAATTGTGATTTTTGCATATACTATAATGTATAAACTTGCACACAAATATGTTTTGCTTGCCCCCCCCCTCCCTCCGAATAACTTTGAGAACTCTACGTTGATGCCTAAAGGCCAGCTATGCTAGTGGTTATGCTGTTCCAAACCTCTACTATATAATTTCACAGAATTAGTTTATCTTTTTGATATCCGGAAATTGTTACTTCTGTGTTCCAAATATGTGCAATATTATATTACGGGCTAAAGTGCAGTCAATTAGGGCATATTTCTGATAACGTTGTGGAAAAACATTTTAGTCATGTTTTTGTAGTTTTCATAATTACCATTTGTCAAATTTGTTCTGTTATTTTATTGCTTTATTTGTTGATAATTTTTGTTCAGAGAACTTTGTTTAAGTTTGTGAAATTATAATCCATATATTTATGTGAGAAATAAAGAATTTGCATTTGTTTAGAATTGTGTTATTTTGCAAAACAGTATAGATAGAAAATCTGTTCAATATTTCAACATTAAAATTAATCAATGTGTATTATTTTCAAGATAACCATTACACTTACTATTGAAAACCTATTAACTGAAGGAAACTCCAACAAAATTAAGTTAAATAGAGGGTGTCCAGGCTAAAAGTATCCAAAACTAATGGCTTATACTGAGAGAAACACGCATGACTAGTTATGGAAGTGCTACACCAATGATAGGGGATTGCTCCAAGTTTGCTATGGTCGCGCATGCGCATTGTTGACAGTTGCGTTGAGCTGCTTTCCACAGCAGTCGTATGCTGACTTGTGGTAAGGAATGCTTAGAAATGGAATCATCGGCACATTTTGTTTCGCAGAACCGATAGTGGCAGGACGCAGTAACATGGACTTGTTGGAGAACTTTACTGTTCCACATATTCGATCAAATTTCATATTTCAGCAAGACAGTGTGCTCCACCGATCGTTCATGGAGATGTTATCGAGATTTGAATAAAATCTTTGCTGGATCTGTAGAGAAGGTCCTACTGCTTGACCTCAGAGATCTTTGGACATGAGGCCGTTGGACTTTTTTGCTTGGGGCTTCAATAAAATGATTGTGTACCAGCAAAAAGTTCGTAATTTGGATGTTTTGAAACAGAGTATCTGTGCAGCAGTATTGGTTTAATAATACCTCAAATGTAACTAAATAACTGGCAAGAGATTGAATAATATTTGGACATCCGCAGAGCCACTAATGGTGATTACATTAAAATTCGTTAATCTGAAAAGAAACTTAAGGAGTTGCCATCTTTAATGCAACTGAAATTTATAACTAACCCTGTGTCATTCTCCCAGTATAAGTCATTACTTTTCTATACCTTTAGCCCGGACACCCTGTATTAATGCTTGGATATAGTAACCGAAAGCTGCGTAATTAGAGGGGGCTCCTGATCAACAAAAAAAGTAATGAGCCACTAGTTAAACATTTAAATGTATTTTGTATCTTCTACTTGAAGTGTGTTATGCATCCAAGCATTGTAGTTCTGTTAGGGCGGTTGTGACTATGTGTTCGTTTTATTTTTTATCATGCTTAGCATGGTTCAGACTCTCCATTGTCAGCAAAAATAAGTGAATGTCAAACCCCCCTCCCCCAAAGATGCTTATGCAATACTTGAACGGCCCCTTACAACAGACTTCATATACATCATGTTCGTTATAACCAAACTCGCATCATGCTCATTTATATCCATCATGCTTGTTATAAACAAGTTCATATCCATCATGCTCGCTATAACTGAACTAACATACACCATTCTCGTTATAACTAAGCGTGCTTGTTAAAACCGAGTTAATATCCATCATGCTCGTTATAACCGAGCTCCGGACAGGTGACTTGTTGGGCAAACTATCCTTTCCTCTGTAAACAACATGATGTGCACAAGATGTGCCGTAGATATATATTTTCAATATGTTTTTAACGTCCACGAATAATTTTCATTGCCAGGTACAAATTCATACAAAACGAAAATTTTAAATAAATTGAACAATTTATTTTGGAAAGAGATAATAAAACCAAAAAGTATTTTCAGGGGGAGGGCCAAGCACCCGTTGACCTCAGGCTGCTTACGGCTCTGTACTTAAGTGAATTAAAAATCAAGAAATTAATGCAAAAGCAAATGTTTTACTAATTATCAAAATATATAAAAGAGCACACAATATTAGGTGCAAAAAATTTCAGACACTTACATTAAAACAAACAATATATAGAGCCATAATCATTGATCCTATATAGCGTCCAGGTAAGGGAAATTGTACATATAGAAATGACTTTTAAAAAGCAATTAAAATTATGTTTTACGGTGAAAAGAAGCGTTACTCTTTCCATTACGACAGCAATTTGTAAACGCACACCACGGAATTAAAACAGTTGCAAAATAAACAAAGAAGTAATGAATAATACTAACAAATAATGTATAAAATAAGAAACAAAAAACACAAGCAAATATTAAAAATTGAATAGAATTGAAAACGAAGAAAAACAGAAACGCACGTTTGAGAGGCAAAGCAGAAATAAACAGTCGCATCGATCGCACCAATGACGCAACAGCCTTCCTCTCTTACAAGGCAAAGTGAACTCTCCCACTTGGATTACCTATCTTCTAAATTCTAGCTATCTTCAAGCTGCGTGCCAGGTCGAATATTTTGAAAACCTACATGCTTCTTGCACCCAAAGATGATTCAACCAATTAGCAACAATTTCGGGGGCGGGGTTAACTCGGACGTCATTACAGACATGTAAAAAACATGGAAGACGACAGTCCTTTGGGTCAAATTTTGCCGTATTCGGAATTTCGTCATAAAATTATCACAAGTACCTTCAATTCACCAGATAATTTTTTCTTTGAGCTACCGGTAGATTTAAAAAACGAAGACAACTTCCAAAAATGGTTTCAGCTTTTTCAGGTGAACACAAAAACGTCGTAGATTTGTCGAAACTTTGCAACTTCTGAAAAATCAATATTTTTGTACCCTAGAGATAATGTGTGTCAGCATTCTGCTTTCAGAAAATCTACAGAGGTATGAAATGTCAATTGCTTTTAAAATACTTTTTTCCCCACATGTACGCTTGCTTTAAACTTACAAGGGAAATCGGTTTGGTGTCAATCCTATTTCTTATCATTGCAGGCACGTGCCAACAGGGGAGGGGGGGTTTTCGCTCTCCCAGTATCGAAAGTGGAGGGGCGAAAGGTGTATTTCGCACCCCCCTGTCCCACTATTGAGGAATACTATTAAAATTTTAACTTAAAAAACATCATTAAACATTGCCACTAATGTAGCAAAGCTGAAAGAATTTTGGATTCTAATTTCATTTTCTGTCAATAAATGTCGGAACTACTACTACTACCTTGACAGTGCCCTCTTGCGTATCTATTGCTTTAAAAAAAATTAGCGTCTCTTTACCTGTATATTTTTTTTCAGTCTTTGTGAAACTACCGACCTTAAGGCGTTGTGCTCTGTGAAATCAATAAAATTGTAAACCGTTCAAATGGCGGTTGTTTTGTAATTCATTTCATTTTAACTATTTAATGAGAAATTATTTTATCTAATAAT
>QLNU02014802.1:7225245-7238246 GCA_006491805.2 Dysdera silvatica | reverse complement strand
ACGGGGAGTGCGGATCGACGCAATTTCACAGTAGATAGATTGTAATTAAAAGAAAGGCGAAGTTCGCCGCTTTTTGCGTCCCTAAAAATTTGGCGCCCCATCCATTTGGTATTTTTCTATGAATAAATTAATTTTATTTGACGACGACTGTTTGGATTTTTTTGAATATTGGGGAAAGGGGGGAAAAGACAGGATGCAACACAAAATTTCAGTGAGGGCGCAAAGCTTGAAAATTCAGTTGTAAGTTCAGTTTTATTTCTTAGTTGAAAATAATCATTTTTAATGTAAATTTATTATTCTCAGGAGGGATTACGTCCCCTTCATGGGTCTGTCCTTGTGGGGGCAAGATTATTTCACGCAATTTTTCAGAATTTCAGATTTAGAAAAAAGGTGGAGGGCGCCTTCTCGGGGAGAGCTGATCGACAGAATTCTACGGTAAATAAATTATAATTTAAAAAAAACTTCCATCTTTTGCACCCCATGAAATTTGGCGCCATAGGCAAGTGCCCGCCTTAGGCTGGAAGGGTCCCTAAAGAATATGGTTACCGCGATATTACTTCAATAAATCATGAGCTTTTCTTTGAAGTTCATTGCCTATTCAGGTTTACCAATATCGAAACTCGGACCTTTGTAAACAAACAAGATTAAAACAACACTTAAGTAATATCAAGCCCCATTAAGGTAACCGAGAAAGGGTACCGCCAAACTATATGGTCCTAGGTCCGGGCCTTCTTAGCCTATGCGTAAATCCGGCAGCGGTGCCTCGTGGCGAAAATTTGGCGAGGCGGGAGTTAAGCCAATTCACCAAAATACATTAACCTATGTATTTACTCAGTCAGTGAAACCGGTTTCTTGACGAGTATAGACCGCAATGCAACTCATTTTGACGCATTATCCCAGTTCTGCCTCACTAAAATAGTGACACGGGCCGCCACTGAAATCCGGTATTGCGCAAGGTTCATGCTGCACCCAGGATGGAATAGAGCGAAAAACGGAACATATAAAATATATAAATTAAGTTATTTTTTCTGCCGCTGATTGACCCGTTCGAATGCACATGCGGGTTCTTCTATTCAGGTGAGGTTTGTGTGAATTTTACGGCGTAAGGGTTATGCTCCCCATTTCGTTGTCGTAAGCCTTTTTAAGGGGCTGATGCGCTTTTGGTCCTTCTCAGCTATAGTTTTGATGTGGTTGCTCCAGGACAATTTAACACCGAGGGCAACCCCAAGGTATCTGGAGATGAAACTCCTCTGGAGCAGTACGCCTTTGTAAAATAAGTTAATTTGTGTGGCTCTTGTTGACATGGTGAACAGCTGGGCGACAGTCTTCTCGCTGCTTACCTCCATTTTGTTCAGATTTGCCCATTCCTCAAGGTGGACAAGTGCCGTGTTGAGAGCATCTTCAAGGGCCTTGATGTGACTACCAGTGCCCCACAATATGACATCATCGTCGAAGAATAAATATGATACCCCTAACGATTTTTTAATAGCTGTCTCGTGGTCATTGATCGTAATCTTGAACAAAAGGCAGCTAATTACTTCTCCCTGTGGCAGTCCTTGTCATAGTTGTCTATACGAAGAAACAGAGTTGTGGAACCTGCACCGAATGAGACGTTGACATAGAAAGCTTTGGATCCACTTCAACATGTTGTCGTTCACCCTCGTTGTTTTAATTTATATATAAGCATCCTAATTCTGTCGTAAGCAGCCTTAAAATCAACCAGGACGGCCACAGTCCAGTACTTACTGTCAAAACCATCTTTAACTGCCTGGGTAAATTTTACAACTTGATCGATCGTTGACCTGTGTTTGAGGTGATTGTCTACGCTCTGAGAAGGGCGGGTTTTGCCCCTAGTAGCGATCACTGTTGGCATCGTGGAAGGCTAGGTATTGGTGGTCGCTGTAGTAGATTTGGAGTTACCAAGGGTGCACCACGCAGAGTCCTGCTACTTTACACCCTTCTAAGATAAATATTAATTTATATTTACCTTAAAATTTTTTCAACGCAAAACTTTTCTTTCCTCCCAATTTCAAACCTTTTTACTTCTCAGTATTTTTTTTTCAAGAATAATAGTTTTTGTTGACGATAAAGTTTTACTGTATTTTTTTATGCACTATAAGTACTGAATACTGATTGATCATTCAAAATTAGGGCTTCATAATTTAGGGAGAGGAAACCTACGGCATGCATGCCCATGGGCATCCATATGAATACTTCTAGGGTGGGGGGCTGAGAAAAATTATTACCTCCTTTTCAAGGCTGTCAAATATTTTAGCGATTATAGAAGATGCTACAAAAATAATTGATACTGCTTGACAATTAGTAATAAGCTAAAAAGTACCTTATTTTAAAATGTGACTAAATTTTTTTAAAGTAAATGCACATCAGAATCAGGGAAATCAAATTTTTGAACAGCAAAGGCGGGGCTCAACCCTCCTACCCACTTATATGGGCACCATGCGTGCCACACATAGCACGGTCTGTGGAGCTTTTTTTAAAATCTGAACATATAATGTTTACAATTTGAAAAGAAGCATTTATTTATTTTCAAACAAAATCCATCCCTATTGAAAAAAAAATTTTTTTTTACAAGCCCTTTGATAAGGCAATATGGATTCAGACATAGCATTCACACTGTTTGCGTTTGGTAGTGTTATGTTGTTGTACATCACATGTCAAATATATAAGGACATTTTCAAGAAAAGGAATCCTTTTAATGCATTAGGAATATTAGATATGTCAGAAGATCTATTTAATTTGTACCAATAAGTGGATAGCACGGCTGCCCATATGAGTACTTCTACTAGGGGAGGGAGGGGGAAGGGCAGTTGAGAAAAATGATTACTTTCTTCTCCAGGCCTATCAAACATTTTAGTGAATGTACAAGATACTAAAATGCTACAAAAATAATTGATACTGCTTGACAATTAGTAATGAGCTAAAAAGTACCTTATTTTAAAATGTGCTTGTAAAACTTTTGAAAGCAAATGCATATGAGGTGGGCAAAATCAAGCGTTTGAACAGATAAGGGCATAGGCATAACGAAGAATTATTGGGGGGGAGGATTTTTAAATGAAATAACTGACGCATTTTTCAAAGGATTCAAGTATAATTTAAATTTCATTATCAGATTATCTGGTACAATAAGACACCTGAAATGTTAAAATGAAGCAAATTATAGTTAATTATAGAAAAATATTTTTTTCTCTTGATAATTATTTATTTTGCCTTTGTAAGCGTAAAAAAAAATAACAAAGACTCACCCTGGGTCATTGTGTGTTGATCAGTATTTGGAAATTGTGTTAGCCCTGGGAAGGGAAATAATATCTTACAGAAACATTTAGATGAAAAAAGAAGTCAAATGACGTTGTGCATATATTTCTGTAAGCATACTTTTCCCACGAGTAAAAATATTATGGGTTCAAGGAACACACAACAAAATTACTGAAGGTTCAAAAAGTATTTCGAACCCACAAAGTCGGCACTACTGGCTAAGGAGGGGCTAGAGCCCCCCTCTCTACCCCCCATATGGGTGCCCATAGCGGATAGTATCACAGGAATTTACGATTTGATAAGTGGCCATAAGCGTAGTTATGTGCAACTACATGGTCTGATTCCCCCAATATATTTTAATAGGGGTTTGAGCTTCCCAATAATCTGCTATCAAGCCATACCGACGAAGAGGTTGAAGAATTTTATGAAGAAATCAAACAGCTACATACCAAGGGGAAACAACATATCAAGCTCATCATGGGGGATTTCAATGCAAGAATTGGACAACAGGAACAAGGAGAGACATCGGTTGGTAAATACGGATATGGGGAAAGGAATGAACGTGGCGATCAACTCATCGAATTTGCAGAAGCTGAAAACCTTAGCATCATGAATTCATTTTTTAAGAAGAAACCGCAAAGAAAATGGACATGGAAACACCCAAATGGGGGAACTAGTGAAATTGACTATATCCTGGCAAACAAGAAATCAATTATTGAAGATTGCAGTGTACTGAACAGATTTAATACTGGAAGTGATCATCGAATGGTGAGATGTAAAGTGCACTTAAATACTAAATTAGAACGACAGAAGCTCAT
This sequence comes from Dysdera silvatica, assembly GCA_006491805.2. Lineage (NCBI taxonomy): Eukaryota > Metazoa > Arthropoda > Arachnida > Araneae > Dysderidae > Dysdera > Dysdera silvatica. The sequence goes on along the minus strand of QLNU02014802.1, from coordinate 7,234,155 downwards.
TAGGAAACAAGTAAGTAAGAGGGTGGATTTAAAGAAATTAAAAGAAAATACCGAGGCATTCAAGTTGGAATTAAAAAATCGCTTTTCTGCACTGGAAGGACTTATTGATGAAAGTGATATCTCAGAAGCAAATGAAAACATTGTTAAGACAATAGTTGAAACTGCTGGGGAAATTGGTGGTGTAACCTGTAAAAAGCACAATAGCAAATTATCTGAGAAGACGAAACAGCTCATGAAAAGGCGAAGAGATATGAAGGTGGACAATCAAAATACCAGTTCCAGGATTGAGTACATAGAACTTTGTAAAACTTTGCGCAAAAACATGAAAGAAGATATAAGAAAATTCAATTGTGAGTTAGTAAGGAAGGCCATTGAAAGCAACAAGAGCCTTAGGGTTGTTAAAGGGAGTTTGTCTATTGGGAAGAAACACATCATTGCATTAAAAGGAGAGGATGGCACTGTAACAAGAAATAGGGAAGAAATACTTAGAAGAGTTGAAGAATTCTACAGAAAGCTGTATGAAAGTAACAGTGGATTAAACGAAGACTCTGAGATAGTCGAAGGAACAGCTCCTAAAATCTTAAAAGAAGAAGTTTCATTTGCAATAAAAAGTATGAAGAAAGGAAGAGCCCCTGGCGATGATGGTATTACATTAGATATCCTAAAAGAAGCTGGAGAATATGTAGAAGACATACTTGCAAAATTCTTTACCAAATGCCTCAACAGTGGTAACATACCAAACCAATGGGATTCTGCAACAGTAATTCTTTTGCATAAAAAAGGTGATAAAGAGGATTTGAAAAATTACCGACCAATTAGCTTGTTACCTGCTATTTATAAAATCTTCACAAAAGTTCTAACACATCGCCTGCAGAAAAAATTAGATGCAGCTCAACCAAGAGAACAAGCTGGATTTCGAAGTGGATTCAGTACAGTGGACCATATTCAAGTATTAAGAGAACCCAATTGAAAAGAACACATGAATATGAACTTCCATTGTGTGTGGCATTTATTGACTATGAGAAGGCCTTTGACTCTATTAAAACATCAGCAGTCATCAACTCTTTAAGATCAACAGACATTGAGGATGTGTACATTGACATGGTGAAACGTGTGTATAAAAATGCAAGTGCAAAATTTCGGTTACATAAAGATACCAAAACTATCAAACTTGGCAAAGGGGTGAGGCAGGGAGATACCATTTCTCCAAAACTTTTTACTTCTGCTTTACAGATGATTTTTCAGCTGATAAATTGGAATAACAAGGGAATAAAAATAAATGGTGAATATTTAAATCATCTGCGGTTTGCTGATGACATTGTTATTTTTTCAACGGACCCATTAGAACTCCAAGACATGGTACAGGAGCTCTCAACTAGAAGTAAAGAAGTTGGACTCAAGATGAACCTACAAAAAACTAAGATCATGTTCAATAATTTCGTAGAGGAAACAAAAATACAAGTTGACAACATTGAGCTAGAAATTGCTGATTCATATATTTACCTTGGCCAGCTGATTTCAATGGATGGCAACATTATGAAAGAACTCAACAGACGTATTAAACTTGGCTGGAGTGCATTTGGAAGAAACAGTTTTATCCTGAAGGGGAAATTGCCTTTGTGTCTAAAAAGAAAGGTCTTCAACCAGTGTGTATTGCCAGTCCTCTCTTATGGATCAGAGACATGGAGTCTAACAGTTGGAGCAATACGAAAGTTACAGACAACGCAAAGGAGCATGGAGAGGTGCATGCTTGGAATAACTAGGAGAGATCGAAAAAGAAACACTTGGGTGAGAGAGCAAACTAGAGTAGAGGACATCATTGTTAAAGTAAAAGGGCTGAAATGGCGATGGGCTGGGCATATTGCAAGAAGAACTGATCAACGATGGACAACAGAAATTCTGAACTGGATTCCAAGAGACCACCGAAGACCTAGAAAACGTCCTCAAACTAGATGGGTGGATGAAATAAGAAAACAGGTTGGGGTGACGTGGAAGCGAATTGCTCAGGATAGACTTGTGTGGAAAGCATTTGGAGAGACCTTCATCCAGCAGTGGATAGATAATGGTTGAATATGATGATGATGATATATATATTATATAGATCAAATAGCTATCAGATATAACTTTCTTTTTTTTTTAATATAATGACTTAAACAAACCTCTTTACGAGATGTTTCAGCTGCTTCAGGAAATCTGGAAAGTTCTATAGCTTTTGCAGCAACAGCTTCCTGAGTTTGCCGATTGACAACAAGAATTACCCTAGAAATGCAGTAATATACTCAGTATAGTGATCAATGTATAATCAAAATTGCAAGAAAATCAAATTCTAAAAGCTATATTTTTTTTATTTCTGAAAATTCTAGTGAAATTAATTTTTATTCTTTAATCATAAAATACCAGAGTAATGTTTCATCTAGGAAAAAAATTAGGGCAGGACGCATGACCTGACAAAATACCTTTTTTTTTTAGGTTCTGTCAATACACGGTCAATATACTCATGATGAACATCCACGGTTACATCAGATTTACTGCTACTAACTCCGTTAAACGCCTTAATTGATTTAGTTCCTATTGCTGCTTTCCTTAAATTTTTTAGTTTTTGTTTGCAGGTAAGCATTTTTTGGAGGATTTTTTTTTTTTTTTTAGTTAAGTATATGCGAAAGGCGAAAGTGTACATGATTGCAATCTAACGGCAATGTTGCCAGATGGCAAGATTAAAAAATCCCTACTTCATACAAAATAATAATTAAATTAATATAACTATAATTTAGTTAAACATTATCCTATACTATATGACAAGTAAGAGTAATAAAATAGGGATGTAAAACATGCTTAATTTAGTGCTTAAAGACAAACAAATTGATTTTAACAAAAATTTGATCTCAAAAATAGGTGGAACCGCTAACGTTTATCGCAGTAGTCCGTGGTTGAAAGTCTGCAAACCTGGCAACAGTGATTTGTTTACAAATATTCGTCTGCAATCTCGTTTTGCCAAAACCATCAGTGTTATTACGAAAATGAAATAATGAAGTACAAAATTTTTACAAACCAACAAATTTCGTCACGCGTTTTGGATTCTAACGTGGGAATTTGAATCATCATCGGGGAAGGATGGTGCGTTATTTTTCTGGCTGGGAAGGACATTTAGGCACAAGGGCAGACAAGTTGAAGGGCAGAGCGCTTAATAGGTTCGGCAGAGGGTTGCGCCCTTCTATTTCGCTTTAGATGAAATACTACCAGGAGGTATATAAAAATTGCATGTGCTGTTCCACATTTCCGCTACTAAAGGAAATTAAATGTTGGTATTCTAAGATTAAAGCAAATAGCCCTTAGTTTCAAAATTCATCTTGCAATAGTTCACAATGTAATTATAATGTGGACTTCATTCACATTGTGTGAGCTTTATGACCTGAACTGTTAACACTCAAATTAACAGAATCATAGGTGCCAACTTCCAAAAGCGAAAAATCTGTAGTCAATCGTGTGTACATGGGCAGGCCACCATTTTTTAAGCAAAATCATACATAATTTATGAAAAAAGGGCACAATGAGGATATTAAGCATTTATTAAATTAATAATAAGAGGATTAAGCTGTATTAAACGCAATATTAATTCTTAAAATTTACAAATGCTGTAGTGCAAGATTTACTTTTGCACATTGTATCACATGATATGCACATGGTGGCATTAAAACACATCGAAATGGTAAAATGCCACTTGCTGTTCTCCTTCAGGGAGTGGATATTTTGAAGCACTTTCAGATCACTTCCTTACATAGCTAATAAAGATGAGGCAAACATTTCGTGATCAGGTTATTATTAGTGAGAAAAATGTATTTCTCAGTCAGTCAGTCTGGCACCGAAACTCAATATGCCAGCAATGAAATATTCTTACAAGTTTTTTAAAACTTTTTCTGTTCCCATGTGAAAGCACAACTCTCGGACAGAAGTTACGAAAATCATATATTCTTCATGACACATCCAAAAATCTATAAATTGCCCCTCCTCTCCCACCATGTAAATCATCTAGTTTGCATTATTACTCATTTCATAATTATTACATCATCATATGCCAATGAGCTGTGTATTTATACAATATATGCACAGGAATGAAGATGCTCTGACTGAAGAAATAGTCTAATTTTGAGAACACACTACCAAATCAATGACTCAGCTGATGGCACTTAACAATATGTGTGATCAATACATGGTTTAAACAGTTTTAGTCTTCAGAAAAGTAAATGTTGCACAGTTTAGGTGAAAATTAAGCAAATTTTAAAATTTGTATCAATTTTACAATAAACTTAAATGTAAATGTTTAATATAGCGCGCCCCAAAAGTTTATGAACAACTATTTCTTTGGAATATCAGATGAAGTATGCAGAGAAACGAATTCAAAGTATTTTATGCATACAGCATATCAAAAGACATATAATACAATATTTAAAGATCATTTAACACACACACATTTTGTGGAAAAATGAAATAAAAAAAAGCGATGTCTCAAAAGTATACGGATAGCAAATTAAAACCTCATTCTAAGGCGCTAAATTTCAAAATTTGCGTATTACTCTGGTTGCTTTATGATTCAATCATGTTTGTAATTTTGCAGCAAATGTCTTTACTTTTGTTAGTTGAAAAAAAATGCCACATATTTTATGTTTTTCTCAAGCTGAGGTGAGCAAAATATGGCATTTTAAAGCCCAAGGATTGAAAATTGATGATGCTGTTGTTAAACAAATGCATCGAAATAGATCTGGTACCTACCAAGTTTTATCAAAAGGTGACAATGTGACTGCAAAAAAAGTGTGGATGACAGAAAAAGACAAGTGATTAACATGACAGGAAAATTTTAAAATCAGCTTCTACTTAAGTAAAGTTTACGTCAAATAACGCATAATTTAGCTATTGTTGTGTCAAAATCTACTGTTCATCAACATTTGCAGGCAAGTAGAATTCATATTGATCGTAAAACGCGTCGCTCTCCATTGCTAAAACCACATCATAGACAGGTGTGTGTTGCTTGGGACAAGAAACGTACACATTAGACGGATGAATAGTTGTGCATTATTTAGTGATAAAAAAAAATTTCGATTTAGATGGTCAGGCTTTGGCAAAACATACAATGGGAACCTCCCACTCTTTCCAACAAGGTGGAGCATCTGTCACAGTGTCAGCGGCATTCTGTTTTAATGGTACCACTAATATCGTGTATATGCAAGGTCGACAATGCTCCGATGATTATGAAGAAATACTTCAAAGTAATTTACTGCCTTTTGGGAAAACGCTAGGTGGTGAACAATGGGTGTTCTAACAGGACAACGCTTTGATCCAGCTCTCTAAATCAAAAGATGGCTGGTTTGAGCTAAATGATGTTACGGTTATGGAGTGGCCAGCTCTCGGCCCCATAGAAAACCTCTTGAGATATTAGAACATGATGTATATGCCAACAGTCATCAATTTTGATCAGTGGAGGAGTTAAAACGGCAAATAGAATGAAGCTGGTCCTCTTTAAAGCCAGACTTTCTTCAAAAACTCGTTAAAGGTATTTGTGACTGAACCTGTAAAACTGTTCAAAATAACAGATACAAAATATAAACTGAAAAGGACAAAATGTACGATGTTCATATACTTTAGGGACAGCACTTTAATTCTCCTACAAAATATGCATTAGTGTTAAATGATATTCAAATATTATATCCCTTATGTCTTTTAATTTTCTATATGCATAAAATACTTTGCGTTCGTTTCACTGTATACTTTATCTGATATTCCAAAAAAATGGTTGTCCACATAAACTTACGAAACACGTTATATTACAATAAACCCATAATTTATATATAATATATTGCATAATTCCAAAAACCTATCCCAATTTATAAATTTCATTAAAAAGTTATATGAGCAATAAGTTAGAAAGTCAAAACATTACAAAAGCATGGGGTAGACATTTGCTTATTTTTGCAAAGAGGAAAAATATATAAAATGGACAGAAATATGTTCACATAATTCTTACACAACGTCTAAGACAAAAGCTGGCATATTATAGACAAAGTGTGAGAGGTGAAAAACACAAATTAGATCAATTCATAATAATTAAACTTAACTGATACCAGTGTTCATCCTAGCCGTTTTTTCAAGGGCACTGCACCCTGCCCACCCTCGAAAGCAAAAATCCTGCCCTACATACATAAAATGGCAAGAAAAGCACCCTGTGTGATCCCTTTGAACATAACTGAATTCCCGAAAACGACTCCTCTCTCTCTCTCTCTCTCTCTCTCTCTCTCTCTCCAACATTTGAGTTTAAAAAGGTACCTTTTTTTCAGTACCTTTCTCTTTTGACCGCAAATTTTCAGTTCCTATGTCGCCAACTTAACACATTGCCGCCCGCTAATGCTTTGCAGAAATTTATTATAAGACTGGCGATTTTAGACCTGAAAATTATTTTGGGAGGCGTGTAATAAAACTGCGATAACTTTTTGAAATTAATACATATTTGAATAAATCTTTTTTTTATTTAGTCATAGTAATTCTAAAAATTTTTTAGTGTATGATATTTTGTAAAACATTTCTCGTTATCAGTCAATCAATAAATACAACCAATACAATCAATAAATCATGCTTCTCACCAAAACGAGATTTCTCGTTTCCGGTCACCAGCAAATCTCAAATGAAAACGAGAAATCTCGTTCCCGGGCGTCATTGTGTTAAGGGGAGCTCATCCCTTCCTCAGGTGAAACTGGATGTGGCGGTTGAACTAGACCTTAGAAACTTGAATTGCACATTCCAAAACGATACACTGCACATGCCCACGAACTAGTGCTTCTGAATGTTTCCTTGGGGTTAGTGTAAGAATTAAGGAAACGTATTTCATCAAATTAGAAACTTGAAATGCACCGAATAAGCCGGCATAAAATAAAGATATATCGGGGAAAGGGTCCAGAAACCCCCTAACCCATCCCTTTTCTAGGCTGCTATTGGAGCTACGACCAGGGATTCATAACTCATAATCATAACATAACTCATTCATAACATAATTATAACGTAACTCATAATCATAACATCAAAATGAGTGTTTTTTGGGTAACGGTTTTCATTATGGTATAGGAATGTATTGAATAACATAAGGGTACAATTTAACGTTACTACGAAAATACGAAACGGAAATGGTATGGGAATATATAACATTATTATCACTGAAAGGATGACTAACATTACTGGCTGATGATGTGGGACTTCCGATACTACGATGTACCATTATTGGAACTGTATGCCAGAGAATAATGTTACTAATAAAAGGGTATTATATTTTTGAAAGTACCGTTATTCCGAACTGTACCATGAATAACATTACTGGTAAATGGTATACTTCTGGTACGTGTGTAAGTACCGTTATCCTAGTTATATGGACTGTATTGGGAGAACCGGAGCACCCCATCCTTTTTCTAGGCTGCTATTAAAGCTATGACTGCGATATTACGTATTCAGAGAGCGTACGTGACTGCATTTGAAATGCCGCATGTCAAAGCCATATCAGGGAGCCCGGAGGCCCCCGGTCCTTTTTCTTGGCTGCTATTAAAGCTAGGAATATGATATTCTGTGTTTAAACAGTGTACGTGAGGGCGCTTGAAATGTCGCAAGTCAAGGCCATAATGCAGGGACTGGAGCTCCAGTCCTTTTTCTAGGCAGCTATTAAAGCTACGACTATGATGTTCTGCATTCAGAGGGTGTACGTTAGGTAAAACTTGAAATGTTGCAAGTTAGGGCCATATTGGGAGGCCCGGAGCCCCTGTCCTTTTCCTAGGCTGCTATTGGAGATACGATTACGATATTCCGTATTCAGAGAGCGTACGTGAGGGCACTTGAATGTCGCAATTCAAGACCATATCGGAGGACGCGCAGCCCCCACCCTTTTTCTAGGCTACTATTGGAGCTAAGACTACGATATTCCATATTCAGAGAGTGTATGTGAGGGCACTTGAAATGTCGCATGTCAGGCCCATATCGGGATCTCATGCCCCTCCATGTCCTTTTCCTAACCTGCTATAAAGCTATATTAAAGCTATGGTCCGTTGGCAGAAAATTTACCACTGGTCCTGTTAGAATTCATGGGAGCTGACGTCACAAACGGGTTGGTTCATTGCTGTAAAGGGAAGGGCGACATTTCATAACCGGTTTTTCACGCATGTTTGTCTGTGCCAAAAACCAGTATACTAAAACCATAGGACTACAATATTCCATATTCAGAAAGTTTAAGCAAGGGAACTTGAAATGATGCAGCATTATTAATAAAAATGACATATCAACATAAAACATCTATTCAGTTTAAAAAAACAAAAAAACAGACAGCTGTTGGCAAATCACATTCCCGCCTACAAACGAAAATGAGCATTGGTTGTTCATTCCTTGGCAATATCAAATGCACAAGTGGAGAGGATATCTTCTCAGATAAAATTATTATAGACTGATAAAAGAAATAGACTGAAAGTTGAACAACTGAACAAAATAATGGTAGTCAAAATAAATGGTTCAATAACTTTCAGTAAGGCAGCACTAAAATGGAAGGGAAAAAAAAAAAGGCTTGTTTACAATCTAAAGAAGAAAAAAGTTCATGATCTGTAATTTTGTAATGAAACAAAAATTTGGATGTGTTTACATTTCAATGATTTTTTCTATTATACATTTTCTTGCAAATGTTTTATTATGGATTATTTGTTACAAAAATATTTATGAATTAATAGTAATTGAAACTGATGTGCATGTAGTAAGAAAAGGAACATATTAAATCTTTTACTGCAGAAAATATGAGTAAGTTAAATAATTTAATTATATTAATATTAAATAAGTAATTATTTTAATATTAAATAATCATATTAATACTAAATGATTAATTATATTAATATTGAATAA
>QLNU02014802.1:7211453-7225145 GCA_006491805.2 Dysdera silvatica | reverse complement strand
TTTTATTTATTTGTCACAATGGTTGTAGCAACTTTCCATTTCACTTAGAAAATACATATATAAACAATAACACTGCAATTCAATAAACCACAAATAACCACAATCCATCGTGACGAGTCACCAGTAAAAATCATACGATTTAACAGGCTGAGGACCCTAACAATTTAATGGCGCAAAATCACCTCTTAGCAAATAATCTAATATTTTTTTTTCTAAATAGATTAATATTATTTATGTCGTTAAGAGTGTTTGTATTTTATTCCAACTCCTTAAGCCCGAATATTCAATGTCCTTGTTATAAAATTCCGTTCTAATTTTTGGTAGTCTATATTGACCTTTTCTCTGGAAGCTCGATTGTTTCCATAATCTATTAATTCAATATTCTCTATATATTTATTTTCTTTTATTCTTTTGAACATTATTTTTAGTATACTATAATCATATATCTTATCTATTGGTAGAATACCATATTTGCTAAACAATATAATTTGATTTAAACTTTTAGTTTTTTCAATTATTTTTATAAATTTAATCTGTAGCGATTTAATTACTAAAGTATTTTTCTTATTTAGATTTTCCCAAATGCTATTACAATAGGTCAAGTGACTGTATATAAATGGATAATATAGACCCAGTAATATATCTCCGGGGACTGTTCGCGACAATTTTCTCAAAATCCCTATTCCCAAACTCACCTCCTTTTCTACTCTTTCTGTCTGCCTATTCCAATTCAAATTCTTTATCAATACCACCCCCAAAAAATCAATTTCCTTAACGATTTCAATTTCTTTCTCATTTAAATAAATTTTTTCTAAATCTTCTATTCTATCAATTTTCTTATTTTTTGTACTAAAAATTAATATTTTTATTTTAGTGTCATTTATTTTCATGTGATTACTTCTAAACCAAAGTTCATATTTTTTAATTACTTCATAACCAGTTCTAGTTAACTCATATTTGTCTTTACCCTGAATAAACACACTTGTATCATCTGCATATAATGTTAAATGACCATTGTTAGATATTTGCGCTATATCATTTATATACAATAAAAACAGGAGGGGACCAAGAATGAACCCCTGGGGAACACCATATTTATTTTTAAGTGAAACATATATTATATAATTAATACGTACTATTTGCTGCCTTCTTTGAAGATAGGCATTTAGAATATTGTTAATTTTGCCTCTCATACCATAATGTGATAATGTGTCTAATAATATGTTCATATTAATTACGTCAAACCCCTTGCTTAAATCGAAAAAAATCCCCATACTAATAAAGCCATTTTCCAGAGATTTTTGTATTTTTGTTATTATATTTATCAAGGCAGTTTATGTGGATCTGCCTTTCAAGAAACCGTGTTGGCTTCTATCCAAAATTCTAAATCTATTTGTGACATCAATTAATCTGTTATATAATAAACGCTTAACACTAAACCTACCGACATTTCATGTATACCTAAATCCTACCATGAGCGGTCAAATGCCCGCTTCAAAAAAAAAAAAAAAATGTATCTTAATATAGAAAGAGATTTTAGCCAATTGGATAGTAAACAAAATATTTTTTTCTATTTAGAAAAGTTTTATTTACATTTATGCATTTTCAGCACATTTTTTACAAATTACAGTATTTTGTATTGCACATTTTCCACATACGTATTTTTTACATTTTATACAAATTTTGTTAGTCTTATTGACTTTACAATATCTTATTTGACAAGCTTTCCGTCCAGATGAATCTATAGCTGTATTTGTTATTGTTTCTGATGAACATTCTTTGCTTAGCTGTCTCTCCTTCTGATATTCGGTCCCAAGCTCTTCTGCCAATTGAAATAAAAGTTCTTGCCTCGATATTTCTTCACCCGTCGTTTCTTTGTATAAAATCCAAGCATTTATCCCGGCTAAATCTAAGATATTGAAAAATACCTGTAAAGGCCATCTTTGACATTTAGATTTTACACTATATTTTCTGGCCATTTGATCGGTTACATCTACACCGAATTTTGTGCTATTGTAAAATCTAATTGTCTCTGGTATACGGGTGTCACCTTTTTCAATTTCAACGGATGAATGCATTGAACTAAGTATCAATACTTTTTTATTGGGTTTAGCTTTGTAAATTGTAAGAATAAAATCATTCGATTTGTATAATATTGTTGAGAAGCGTGTCATACTATCCTTTGCCTGTCTCGCTAATTTTGGTAGCTCTCTTTTATTTCTGCGAATAGTTCCAACAAGCGTAGTTTTTTTTGCTTGAAGTTTACTCGCTAATGACACGCTTGTAAAAAAATTGTCAGTTGTTATATTTCTCCCATGGCCCGTATATGGTTCTGCTAATTTCAAAGTTACAAACTCCCCAAGTGGGACCGATGATTCTCTCCCTTCATCTTTTCCCAAATATGGAAAGCCGTTTACTATATACTTACTACTTACATCGGAAGCCAACCAGAATTTTATGCCAAATTTGTCCGGTTTATTGGGCATGTATTGAGTAAATCTACAAAGTGCTTTTGTTGGAAACAATTGTTCATCTATAGAAAGATATGCTCCTGGTTTATAACAGTTTTGACTGGTTTCGATAAATTTGTACCAAACTTCAGAGATCAAAGTGAACTTATCGTCTTGTAAGCGTTGGCTTCGTTGATTTCTGTTGTCAAACCGAATAAACCTCATGATTTCTGTAAAGTCATTTCGGCTCATAGTTGTCGAGAAAAATGACGGACCCATTTCTTGTTCCATAAATATGATAGATCCATATTTTTAGCCTCACGTGCGCCGCGTGCATATAGAAGTCCAATAAATGCATATAATTTTGCAATAGATAAATTCTGTTTCGTTTTCAACACTCCAAATGCCTCTAATTCCGTATATTTTCTTACATGTTCAATCATGTTATGATCAATAATCAAGGAAAATGCCGACTCAACTCTGCCCTTTATAATATTTCGTTTAGCGTATCCTGTCGGTCCTGATATTTCCTTGAAAATATTATAAATCGGTGCTCTTCCGCGATTAGACCCTTCTTTTATTTTTTGCCAAACAGTTCCGTCCGTAGTAGTTTCAATCTCTTCCTCATTTTCACTTTCGGAACTAACTATAAATCTCTTCCTTTTTTGTCCTCTTCGTGTATTCAAAATATTCTCTTCGTCCGTATCGCTGTCCAATAAGTCACAATTATTTTCCGCTGTATCATTATCAATATCGGAAACTTCTTGGTCATCTTCCGAACAATCCTCGTCGATATTATTTATTTTGTCTAATAAATTGATATTCCTCGAATGTCTTGACATTTTTGGGGATGAATATACAAATGATAAAGTAAAAACTAAAATATCAAAATATAAATCTAACGGGGAAAAAACATTGGGAACATAAATAAAAAAAATTCAAATGTAAATCATATCACAAAATATTGTTGGCTCTGTTCACTTTGTTGAAACTAGCACTTATAACACGTAATGATCTCTATTATATGCTCTGTGAAATTTTGATGCTCTCTGTTCGGATCGCAAGATCGTACTCTCGTACAAAAAAAAGCTAGGCATTTGTTCCAATCGCGCGTTTGTTTACACTGTAGATCCACAATTACATTGTGGACTCGTAAAACAACTTCAGGAATGCGCTTTCCGAAGAATATAGTCGTAAATAACACGAATTGGTCAAATGACCGCTCGTGGTAGACTAGACATGCTATGAAATTTTTTCGGAAAATAAACAATAAAGAAAGTTGTGAATATTGAAAAATGGGTTGTATGTATATTATAGGAAAAGTCAATAAGTTACATGGTGATACAGTAACGTTGTATACAAGAAATTCTAAACGACATTTCAAAAACGGTCATTTGACTGCGCGTGGTAGGTTTAGTGTTAAATATTTTAGCAAATACTGATAAAATTGAGATGGGTCTGTAATTTGTTTTAATGTTCTTGTCACCTTTTTTTATAAATCGGAACAATTTTTGTAATTTTCATTCCATCTGGTATCTTTTCCTGTTCAATAATGTCATTATAAATTATCAATAATGGTTTTAGAAAAATGTTTGCATTTTATTTGACTAGTTTTGGTTTTATTTCATCTACACCTGCTCCCTTATTTATGTTTAAAGTTCGTAAAATTTTCAGTAATTCTGATTCATTTATTTCTCTGACATACATGGTCTGGTTATTTTCTCTTTTTAAATAATGTCTGTAATCAAGTTCGTTAGTTTTATTTTTATCTAATTTAGTATCTATTTCAGTATCAAAAATATGCACATAATATTCATTCGATAAATTCGCCATTTGACGATCGTCCGTTATTAGGATACCCTCATTCATTAGTCCTTCTAAATTTTCTTTTCTTGCCTTTGATTTTCCTATTAATTTATTTAATATTTTTCATTTATTCTTAGCATCTATATCCCTAAAACAGTTTTTGTAGTATTCTTGTTTCCTTGTTAGTATTAACTTATTTATTTTGTTTCTCATTTCTCTATATTTACTCAAATAAACAAGTTTCTTCCTTCCAACAAATCTGGAATATAACCTGCTGCTTCTTTTTATTTCGTTTAACATTTTTTTTTGTGTCCAACCCTTATTGTAACATTTTTCTTTAATTTCTATCCATGGAAATATTTCATTTATTATTTTCTGTATCAATGTTATAAAAATGTAATATTTCTTTTTATCTTTACTTTAATCAATTTTAATTTATTTTTAAATTCGCTCATGTTTCTTGTGCATTAATTTCTAATTCTTAACTTTTTTCATACTTCCTTTCTCTCTTCCCTCTCAAAGTCAACTATTATCATTTTGTGATCACTTAATTGATAGTCATTAACTTCAATAACCACCTCATTAGTATTTGTGAAGCATAAGTCGATTAAAGTTGAAGACTGTGATGCAATACGAGTGTTTTCTTTTACTAAATTTTTCAAACCCATTGATTTCATGTTATTTATTAATAGATTACTATTACTACTCTCTTTTTCTATGTTGATATTGAAATCGCCAATTATAAATATTTTTTAATAGTACTTTCTTCTAGAGAATTATTTAACCAATTTAATAGTTCCATTCAAATAACTTTCGGGTGTCTATATGCCAAAACTATTGATATTTCATTTTGTTATTTTATTCCTATTATTTCGTAGTTATCACTCATATTGATTACTTCTTCCCATAGCAAATAGCCCTCCATTTTATCCCTAATATAAACTGATACACCACCTCCTCTTTTATTATTCCTGAACCTATGGTAACCATAGAATCCCTCGAAATGATTCAAGTCATGTTCTTTCATCCAAGTTTCCGCCACTATCGGAAAATCCATCTGCAATTCGTTATCGTTTAAAAAATATTTCTACTTCTTCTATTTTATTATTTATACTCCTTGCATTTAAATATATTATTATATCTGTAGTAATATTTTTCTTGGTCCAACTATTTGTCATCGAGTATATATAATCTACTTCGTCATTACAGACATTTTCCTCTTACCTCACGAGAATCCATATTCGAATTATTACTAATATTATCATACTCATTTCATAGTATTTCGTTATTATCTATGATAACATCATCTAAATATTCCAATTCAATATGTTTATTAGCTGTCTTATTGCTTTTTACCTTTCGAAATATGTCAACATCAATACTTTCTAAATTAGTATCATTTTTTACATGTAAAATATCATTCATTATTTCAATATTATCATCATATAATCCAATTATGCATTTTATTGCAAAAGAACGACACACCAAAAAGGCAGTGTTATATCGCTTATGAAGAGTAACGCCTTCTTCAACATAGATAAGAAAAATTGATGGTTACATCATTGTAGAGTTTTAAAAATTATTGGGAAAGGGAGGGGAGGGAGTGGCAAGCACATATTATGGACATTTTTACGTTACAACATGTATAAAATTTCAAATTATTTCAAATTATTTGGGGGTACAGGCCCCATTGGCCCGTATATCTTTACGTCTATGCTTATGTGGCCGTTCTTAGTAATTTAATCCTTGTAGCATTAAACAGGAAACCCAAAAGTCATTCTTTTGTTTCCAACCATTAAGTGAGCTTCATCATCATATGCGTAACTAGGGAGACAGGGGGAACTAAGCTTAATAGAAAATTTTTGACTCAATAAAAAATCGGAGCATATGATTAGCACTAGCTAGTGCCTAAGACCAGTTACGCCAATAGGGAAACTTCCTTTCCAATATATATATATATATTATTTAAATATACGTTAATGTTTCTGAATGAGTCATAGTAATTTAGCCCGCTTTTTCCTTTTTAATCGAATCATATCTCTACACTTAAACAAATAATTTTGAATATGTTAAGTGGTTTTGTTTCAAAATATGTTTGTTGTTGTTTGTTTGCACGATGATTTGGAAAATTTGTCCAGCAGTTGTTAAAACAGACCTTATTTTCAGGATAGGTACGGTAAAACCCATAGCGAGAGATAAAGCACCGTTCTTGCACTCCAAGCAATGAAGTATGAGGGATGATTTAAAACATGACATAGTTCCACGAATCAGAAAAGGCATAATGATTTCTGGTGAGATTTTATCAAGAATGGCAGGAATCGGTGAGCGATGAGGTTGCGAAGACGTGAAGAATGCAAAAACATCAGGCTTAACACGCAAGACACGACGGCACGAACAAGACGACGCGAAGAGGGCTAACGATAAGAGGGAAAAGCACAGCATAGCGAGAGAAAGACAGAAACCGTAGCAGTAGAGACTATAAGGACGAATCCGAATGAGTAACGGTGGGCAGAGGCAGCCACGGATTCCGAAAAGAAGAACACTGTCGAGTACTCCGATGCATTCTTTGGAAGCGGACACACCGCCATTGCAAGAAAAAGCGTTGGGGAAGGAAGCAGCAGGGAGGGAAAAGAAAAGGGTAATTAAACCGATTAAATCCGAATCATTGATGCAAGGCAAAGCCAAGGGCAGTAACCAGAGCAATTAAATTCCCCTTCATTATAACAACACCCCTTCCTGGAATCCTATGTTCGGTATTGCCTTAATAAAAGTGCGTTGCCATATTTGTTCTTGAAAATTTAGTGAAAAAAAAAAAGAGTAATGCTCTTTTTATGTATCAATAATTAAATAAAGCATGCCATAGCATTATATTCGCTTTGGGGGTTTGATAATCCCTCAAATAAATTAATTAAAAACCTCTACCTCTGTAAAAATTTTTTTTACATCAGACAGCTAAAGTTAGATAGATTTAGCATGATTACACTTGTGGGCGCACAAAGATATTAGTTCTCTAACGGTTATCAAGAAGTTTCGAATAGTCAGTAATCCACGGTCACTAATTTGCAGTCAAAAGTGATTTCTATAGGATTGCCATAACTTCTATTGCGTTTATTTTTCCTTTATAAGGATGGGCTCTTGATTCCTCTATATGACAAAACACCAAATAGTGGACATTAGATGTGTTTCGGATGCACTAATGAAATACGTTTGATATACACAATTAGACTGCGAAAATCTGGCAACTTTTTACAACGAAACTTCATTAAAAATGTGAGTGCAGATTCTTGCTCCAATCCTGCGCAATCGATATTGCTATGAGTCAGGACAAAGCACTACAAAATAATGATAAAAATTTTGAATAATTATTTTATTATGTTAGATCTACAAGAATGAATACACCTTGCTAAAAAAATAAGAAAACGAACTCATTGATGAAATCATTTAGCGTCTTATTTTTGCAGTATAACTATATTTCTGGGTAGGATTAATATAGTTTTTTTTTTTTTACTCAATTTTTTTTTACTCAAAATAGCCTCTTGATATCGTTTATTTTTCTCTTCCAAATTTAATGTTACACTATAGTGTGTTGTAAATAGTTGCTCAATATGATAAATTGTGACATTGTTGTTCTTCAAATTTACAAAACATTAAATGCGTCCGCATATTTTGTTAAAATTATTTGCGGTTTTGCTTTTGTATTTACTTAATAATTTTTTATACAATAGAAGGCTTCGATAATTTGCGCATTCCAATATCATTTTATCCACAAATTATCTACGTTACCTATTTATTTATGATAAAGTGATTTATAAGAAAAACATATAAGATATCATTACCTATCTCAGGAATAAAACAATTGCCAGTTTGAGCTCAAATGTGGGTATCGAAATTATTAACCATAATAAATTACACACAAAAAAAATCACAAAAATTTGCCCCTGTGTCTTTGTGTATTGACCATTATTTGGCAATTTTATTAGCCCTGAGAAGGGTAATAATATCTTACAACTTTATATACGGAGAAAAGGGGGCGGCGTTCCTGTCCTCGATGGCCTAGCGGTTAGGGCATTGCAGGCTCAACAAAGGGACTTTAGTTCAACTCTAGATCGGGGACGGTGTCTCTTTTTCTCCTATACTTAAAAGCTCTAGTTTAACCTCAAACGTGGGAATCGAAATTATTAACTATGAAAAATATACAGCTCAATCAATGGAAAATTGTTGCCTATTGCATCCAGTATGAGCACATTTTCTGCCTATTGAATTTATACATTTTTTAATAAAGACCCTCGGGCTTGGTGTATGGGTCTGTAGCTTTTTTAGGTAGGTAGGTAGGTAGGTAGGTTCAATCAATCAATTAATCAATCAATCAATCAGAATTTATTTATGCATAACATCTATAAAAATGAATACAAGTTAAAAATAAGACTATTTAAAACACTTGCAACCATGGCACTTTGTTTAATTGACGCTCCAAAATATATTCTTTTAATTTGGTTTTAAATTTACTTTTTGATTTGATTTCTTTAATTGTTGGCGGGATGTTGTTCCATATGTCTATTCCATAATAATTAATATTGTTTTTACCTATGTTGGTTCCTATTTTTGTTTTATTTAATTCTTTTTTGTTTCTTATATTATAATTATGTTTATTTTCACTTATTTTAATCAAAATTAGGTGCTTATTTTCGTATAATCTTTCGTAAATATATAATGCTACTTTTAAAATATATATATTAGTTATGTTTAATATTTTGTTTTCGTAAATCAATTTATCTTTATGCTTACCTGTTTTGAAACATAATTTTTGATATGTTTTATCAAGTAGTTTATTGAGTTTAGTTAAATTTGTTTGGGATAAATTTCCCCATACTATATTTCCGTAATTTATAATACTAAATATTAATGCGTAGTACAAAATTTTTGTATTTAATATTAGTAATGAATTAAGTTTTGTTAGAATTCCATTAGATCTAATTTTTTTCTCAATATCAAACATTTTTAGGTTGCAGTTTAATTGATTTTCGATTGTTAATCCAAGAAATTTAATTGAGTTAACTCTCTCTAGGAAGTTACCGTTGAATTTTATTTTGTTAGGTTGATTAGTAAATTTTTTATTTTTAGTATGGAAGATTATATATTTTGTTTTATTTGTATTTATTATTAAGTTGTTGTCATTAAACCATTGTTCACAGGATGTTAACTTTGCGTTTATGTTATTAATTATTTAGGTTGATTTAGATTTTTGGTGAAGTAGGTTTAAGTTTTTCTAAACCTATGTTCTTTGTATAGAAATCGAGCTTCAGTGGTTGTAGCTGTTGTCTTCGGCAGACTTAGATGGATTCGACTCCGAGTGCGCTTGATTGGGCACAGATGTTGTGATAACACAGATGTTGATGTTGTGATAACACAGATGTTGTGTAACGTGACCTTGAACCAAGGTCACGTTAAACAATTACTTCCTTTCAAACGACATATAGCACAGCCTTGGGATGCAAAGTATGCAAACATATACATATTGTATACAAGCCAGTAATTGATAAATGGAAATTTATCTTCAATGAATTGACAATACGCAGAATTTTTTGAACATTCCCTTAAGAAAATGGCGAGAGAAAAGAAGAAATATGTAAAGGAAGGACGGGGCATGTATTGTTCGTGAGAGCAGGCATTTTCAATAGTTCCCACATATGGATTTGCCTTACGCTATTCAATTAACTCTATTATTTTTTCAATCTGACAGCATTTATTTTGCGTCTATAAAATCCAATAAATTACACAGATAATGCCTTATAACAGCGCAGCCAGGGGTCTAAGGGACTCTAGCTCGCCATGAGAAAACCTTACGGATATTTTTGGAAGTTTTTAGCTTCAGCTCTTTTGAAAGTAAATCAGTTAATCAAACTCAACCTCCCCACTCCCGGAAGCTGAGGTCTCTGGTCACACTAGTGGTGCTTTAAATAAACCCTTGATAAAATAGAATCCTTATATTGTTGTAACTTTTATTCTCTGTAAAGAAGAGCTTAAAAAAGAAAGAAAGAAAGAAAGAAAGAAAGAAAGAAAGAAAGAAAGAAAGAAAGAAAGAAAGAAACAATGCCCAGTTTGATTTTGAATTAGTGGTCTTCATTCTAACTTTAATAACTCACATAACAGAGCTATAGGACAGACCTGGGATCAAGTTAATTGAACTACGCAGATTAAATTGAAAGCCGCCTATTCAAGTCCAGCATGGAGCATGGTCCTTATGTTTTTCCACCTTTCATGAGTCGAAAAAGTCCTTTTTCGAGTTGAAAAAATCCTTTTATTAGTCGAAATTAATTCACTAGATTTGATTCTGCCACACCCTCCACTTTAATGTTAAATTGGTTTTAACATGTAATTGTTTTTAACATTTAATGTTAAATTGGTTTTAATGTTTAATTGGACCCCCGATATCCTTGCACCGTAAAAACTCAACCAACCACATACATTAACTTTAATGTGGAAGCAGTTCTAAATATGATCTTCATTAAAGGTATACCAAAAATTAGTGATGCGCAATAAATATCAACTATCATATGTGTACATTTTTATTGCAAATTCATAATACTGTGTGCAACAAATTTTCAAATAGAAACCAGCAATGAAAGCGCCTTAAATGTCATAAACAATTTGTAATCTAATTCACTCAGTTGTAATTATAATAATAATCCATCTTTCTATGAAATTAATTTCCCTAATTTTCTTAAACAAATACGTTTTTTTATATGAAAATAAGCTATATGGTACATTTAAATCATAGAGATGGTAATTTTCAAGGATTAACATGAGAGAAAATGTGTGTTGTCAAAGCTCACTAAAACACTTTTGACTACGAAATGTGATTAAACACCAAAATTGCATATAAACCATAGGTGTGCCAAATCATTCACTAAACGAATAAAAGAACGACTTTGCTCATCTACCTTAAACGAGCAGACTCATTCCGTAATTCGGTTGTTGACCGATTTGGCATACCACCAATATAAACCACACGAAAATACTTTCCTTCCCTGCTGTTGACGTTTAAACCAGCAAAAAAAAAGGGGGGGGAGTGCAAGCCTCAAAAAGGTGTAGCCAGTTTTCTGCCATACTGTTGATCCCGAATCCATGTGAACGAAGGCGGGAAACAGAAGGTGTTTCGCGAAGGTTAACGGATTCGCGTTAGCATTCGTTAACATGGACATTGAGGAGGAACAACAACATGGCGGAAAACTGGCTACACAACTTTCGCGTGTTGAGAATACAGTAGGCCCCCTTTATGGGTTTTCAGTGCTCGCTGTTTAAAACGTATAATGGTTTGTCAAATAGGGTCCTTTAATAGCACTTGCACAACGAAGTTTCTTTTCTGTGCAACATATTGCTAAACTTCTTGAAAGACAATATTTTAATGTCGTTTGAATACATAATTGCTATCAGAAAAAAAAAAATGTAGTAGCGTAACCACTTGCAGCTACTGTGCATCGTATGATTTTTTTTTATATCTACAGTTCACTGAAACTTACAAAAGTTCCAAAAGTCGTAGTTCTCACAGAAGCTCCGAAAGTCTTAGTTCTTACGGAAGTTCCAAAAGTCTTAGTTCTTACAGAAGTTCCAAAAGTCTTAGTTCTTACAGAAGTTCCAAAAGTCTTAGTCCTTACAGAAGTTCCAAAAGTCTTAGTCCTTACAGAAGTTCCAAAAGTCATGTCCTTACAGAAGTTCCAAAAGTGGTAGCATTGGCTATAACCAGAGACGACGAGAGGGGGCGGGGAAGCAAGGGATGCATCTCGGGGGCCCAGATAAAGTATAGGGGCTCGCGCTGGCTGTATGGGGCATACAGCCTGTATGCGGCCCGGCCCAATGAAGGGATCATGGGGGCCGGTCGAAGTGAACCTGGGTGCCGCTTTGGCTCTCGTCGCCCCTGGCTATAACTAGTGTTGAGCTACAGTAGATTTGCGTCAGTTTGGGAAAAAAAAAAACAGTTGTGAAAATAGCATTGAAAATAAGAATTACGTGTTGATATTTTTCTCTATACTAAATATTTGGGCTCTCAGATACCGGTAGTAAAACTTTTTGCAAATCAACGAAGCAATTATTGATATTTTGGTGACACACTTCTGACCATAACCCATATTTTTTACCTCGCAAGGTGTGAAACTTCGCATTCAAGGTTTTGGCTAAACTTCTAGGTCTGCACAAACACGAAACAATTTATATCACACGAAATTTATACACACACAATTTATATTCACACGAAATTTATACAAACACAATTTATATTCACACGAAATTTATACAAACACAATTTATATTCACACGAAACAATTTATATATGCAACACTCGTAGATTAGTCTTCTTATGTGTATTTCTTTGCTCTTAATAAGATTCACCATGTGTTTTTGTTTAAATTCAGTGGAATTTTGGTCTCAGTGTTTTGCTGCGAAAACATTCATTTTTATGGTAATATATATGTATATAAATTGAATATACAAATTAAATATACAAATTAAAACAAACCGTTAGTTGCCAAGAAACATTTTAAACAGACATACATCCAGGTCACAAAATTCGAAGTGGGAGATAGCATACACATTACCATACAATGGTAAGATGATGTAACTGCTCCTTTATCCCCTTCAATTTATTTTCTATTGAACATACGAATGCGTATATAATTCAATTGAATCAGTCAAAACATCAACAACAAATTTGTTGTTTTTATCGTAACTAAAATATCAGCTTTGTCCATTTATAATCAAATCAGTATCTTTTCGTAAAATTATAACTCTGCTTTAAAAACAAATTGTGGTTAGAAATGTGATACCAGTTATTTAAGAATGTCCAATTTTTTCTTATGGAATTAATTTTTCTATTATTTTCATAACAGATTATTTTAATTTAATTTTCCTTCTTCCATTACTTTTCGTAAAACAAGACTCGATGTTTGCTATTTTCCAAATAGTGTGCACATAAGAATGGGGAAGAATCGGTCGCTGAGTAATAATTCTGTATTCTCAGCAAGGTGGAAGTGGGGTGGAGTGTCCCTATTATAGAAAAGGGTAACTTGTCCCCCCTCCCTGGATACCACATATTAGCGTACGGAAAATGTTCATAAGGGTGGGGTTGGAGCAGTGCCGGATTTACGTATAGACCAAGTAAGCTTGGGCTTTGGGCCCCACGATTTTGGGGGCCTTGCAGAGTCTTGATATTTAAGTTTAAATGCTATTAAAGATCTGCTTATTTATAATTGTCCCATAAATTTTCATTACTGATAAACCTAAATATTAAGATAATAAACTTAAAAAACTCAGGATCTCAATTTGATTTAAAATTACCTACGTCAACTCAGGCTTCATCCTGCCCGTTATCAGAGTTTTCTAAACTAAGGCCATGAATTAACATAAACTTAAATTTTTCTTCCTTATTAAAATTATAAATATG
>QLNU02014802.1:7191856-7211353 GCA_006491805.2 Dysdera silvatica | reverse complement strand
TTCATCTACTTGGATAAAATCACTATTTACAAAGTTCGCATCTGCTTGTGTAATAGCATTACTTATGGAGTGAACCGACTTAAAGAATTCACCACATCTATTAAGATCGGTATTACCATTTACACAGTCATGACCTTTAAACGATATCTCCTAACTGATATTCATGTACTTGAAAAATATCACACATGACGAAATTCTTACACTCGGAAGAAAAAAGCACTTGCCGAATTCATAAAACAATATTCAAAAATTTCGAGGATGCTGTAATTTGACTATATTGAAGAGCCTGTCTGTGATTTATTACTTGCAGTTACAAAGTTCTTGCATCTGAAAAGCGCTTCGATGATTTTCAGCACTTAGTTTTCAAAAGCGATTCTTTTTGCAATTGCGAAACAATTCATACAACAATTTTAGTCATATAATTGTCTTTTTTAACTTGAAATACTCAATTATGTTGACATCATTTTGCGTAACAATATTTTCACAATTGCCTCTTAGCATTTAAAATACATCACAGTTAACAACAGCATATCCGCATTTTAATTTAATTTGCTAATACACAAGTATTTGCAGCGTTTGAATTTTGATCAGCATATTTTATCCTCTCGGATGAATTACCAAAGCCGAAATAAAATCTAAAACGATTGCGCCGTTATTCCGTTGTCTTAGAAACAAGTTTATATAAGTAGTAATAGAGCACTTTGCAACTTTGCAACAAATTTCGATTTTGCTACTATTATACGAATGACAGTTTTCTTTCGATCTCATTTTCATTTGTATACTTTGGCAAAGGATGACGCCTTGTATTGTAAATCGATACACGTATGGTATCGATTACCATATGTAGTAAATGAAAGTTTTCAAAAGGCCTGCATATCAAATGTCATTTGAAGAATAGTTTTATTGGGAAAACATTAGGCGCTGTTGTTTCCCATAAACAAATGTCTTTATATTACATAGCTATCAAAAACGGTTTAAAGTTTGCCCATTTAGTTCAAGGGCAATAGATTTTAGTTTTTGTTCAAAAAGAACTATACTAAGCAAAACATCCTATGCTTAGCTGCAAGGACATAGCCGAACTGGGGGCCGGGGACTGATATCTCCTCCTAAATATTTAAACATCCTGATCGAAAATATTTTTGGTTTTAATTTTTCTCAGAGTAAATTATTATAGGATTTTGTTTTATTTTTATTTTGTTATGCAAAATTGTATATAAAGTCAGTTTACAGGGCCTTTCCTTATTAGGGGTATTCTCCATCATGTAATGCATTCCTTCCATTTGTCTCTGTTCCTCCAAGAAAAGAATATAGATATAACCTACGTTCTTTGGTTATAACACCCCCCACCCCCATCACGATAAAATTTTGTATCTATACATATAAGAATTTGCCGAAATGCAGCTTTGTAACTTCCCTTATGAACTTTCTGCGTTCGGTAATGATTCAGGACTTTTAAAGAAAATATTAAAAGGTCCTGGATCATTAGCAAACACCTGTTTAACTGTATAAAAAAGTTCAGCAACAGATTCTATAATTTGTTATCAGTAAATGGAAGTTCCTTTCGTAGCTGTTGATGTGCATATTAAAAAAACGTGGCAGGAGGACACATTTTCACGTTTTAAAATATTTAGCTAACTTTACACAAAATTAATGCATGGTGAAATTTATAAGATTTTCACAAATAGTGGTTGACATATGCACTCACTGAAAAGAAATGGTAACATGTCTTTAAAAAATATATACAGGGTGTTCCAAAAACATCGAGTCAAAAGTATCTAACCGTGATCCTTGTGCAAAATGGACCATAATGGCCCTTTACATGGGGGGTCGGAAATGAATATCCACGGAGTTATGCATACTTTTATTTCGCAGAGGCGGGATCTATAATGACCAATGGCGCTTACAAACCAAGAAGTTGTCTCCCCCGAAAATTTCAACTCCAGCGCGGGGTTGCTACATTGCATCCTCAAACAGCTTTCCGGGCGTGTTGGCATTTTTTGTGGTTGCTGAGATTGGCGACTTGATTTTATAATTAGCGCAATTTCATAAATAAAGATTTTAGAGCTCCTACGTAGGGCTGGCAACTTTCCTCAGTGGTGCACTACGAACATAGGAGGCCTCAAGATCCGTGGGAGCCCTCTTGGTTCTAAACAAGAAGTTTAGTTTGAAAAATAAATATCTCGAGACTCGCAACACCGATTAAAGAAGTTTACCTAAATAAATTAAGGAGTAAATACAATAATAAGTAATAACTAATGCAATATAATAAGTGATAACATATAAGTATATAATAATATAATATAATAATAATAATAATAATATAATATAATAATATAAGTAATACAATAATAAGTAATAAGTAAATAGTTTGGATGTTTTATGGCGCAAGAGCATCTGGGCTATACTGCGCCAAAATAAGTAAATACAATAATATAATAATAATGAGTAAATACAATTAAGGAGTGTTTCAATTTTTGCTACGAAGGGCAGGGCAGGCAATAGGGGGAAGGGGGGATTGCACAGGGACCCGGTGCGGCCAAGGGAGCCCGGTACTAAAAGGAATAAACCCTCCGCCCAGCATGCGTTAGATCCGTACACAGTACAGTATGTATGTATATATGTACTATACCTGTTAAAAATAAAGTATTTCCATTTTATTTTATCATGGTATGATTTTTGAGCTCAAGGAAAATTATTGTTTGTGTTTGGGGGGGTCAAATATACATAAGAAATATAATTTGACCTTAAAAATGGCATAGCGTTACGTAAAAGGCATTTAAGTTTAATAATAACATTGTGGAGTGTAGTTTTCGATGCTGGGCAGATCCTAGCAAGACATTTCAAACCAAGGGCGGATCCATGATGTTGTTAGGGGGGGGGGTGGAACGGCTTTGGGGGCCCTCACCAGGAAAAGTTTTAGTTTTGGACTGTTAAATAGTTTAGGTAAATGTTGTTATATTACTAGTATTCCTTTATACTCACTAAGATGGTTAATTTACGACGATGAATTGAATTTGATCTTTTCTTTAATTAAACTATATGGTTTAGGGTAGATTATAGTTGAGTATGACAGAAGGATAAGCTAGTAAAGGAGACATATACAATAACCAAAAACGATAATTTACAATGTAATTAATAGAACAAGTTTAAATTTAAACTACAAAAACATCGTAATTATTTTACTTTTTTTATAACAAGCAACTTTTTAAAAAACTTGAAGTTTATAGTGCAAAGTCGAGCCATCTTGGTTTCTTTGAAAATTTGTCAATCACTTTATTTACATCAATATGAATGTCTCTATGGGTGTGTATTAAAAGTCTCTTCTGTCATCCGCGTTCGAAGCCAAGTTTGAAGGCGCTTCAAGGATAAAAAACTACGTTATGCTGAAGTAACCCTTACTGAAAACGTAGTTTGAAAGGCAAGAAGCTTATAGATTCGTGGAAAAGTCTGGATCGCATTTCTCCAAGATTTGGAGACTTTAGTGTAAGACTTTTATTTATTACAGTTGTAACAAACAACATATAAAATATTCTTCATCGTCTTTAATTTTTTTTCCTATTTAACATTGATGGGAGGGGGACAATCTCCCCTCCGCCCCCTAGCTGAATCTGCCCCTGTTTCGAAGAGACGTCGTTGTCCTTCATCAGAAATCTATTAGGGTGAATTCCAAGTGAACGAAGTGTTATCATTTCGTGTTACTGTTGATTGCCTGGCTACAAACCTACCTATTGGCTAAGGATATTTGAAAACGAAGAAACGTGTGGAAAATGTAAAAAAAAAGGGGTAAATCGAAGCCCTTTCACACTTTCTCTCATTTACTAAATCTGTTCCTAGCTTCAGTAATGTACAGAAGGAAAATTCCTAAATTAAAAACTTCATTTACTAATTACTGACCACCCTTCACGACAATTTCTGTCTTTGCATTTCACGACATTCAAATGGTTTCCTCTAATACGTGGCTCTGTCACCATACAACTACCAGCAGCATAGGCGTAGAGTTATATGAGCCCCTGGGGCCCGAGCTCCCCGCCCCCCAGTTATTCGAAATAAAATGCAATTTTACGTATAGTGCAATTTATAAATGTATAGAATATGTGTTTGGGTCTCCCCAATAATTTTGAAAACTCCACATTGATGACTAGCACATGAAATGGCAAAGCTCTTGATTCAATTGGAGTTGGCTCCAGTCGATGCTTGACAAAGGACCACGACTTCTGTTTAAAACGTCTCAATATGCTCTATACAACATTAAAACGAAGGCGTCACAACGCTGTTACTAACCCCTTTAATATATTCTAGTTTAAGCTAAAAGCCGTCAGCATACCGAGAAAAAGCCACATTATTATTATTATTTTCGTTTGCTTGTGTTTTTTGCGGCGCAATGCCAGTAAAGGTTATGCTGTGCCGGTACCTTCAGTTTTGCGAAAAACTAAAAAGAAAAAAAAAACTAAACCCCGTACTACGGTGGGCAAAAAAGCAGTAACCATGCTACGATGCCATTGGGAGTCGAATTCCGGTCAATACGGCATGATAGACGAGTGCGTTACCACTACGCCACCGCGGCACAGTGAACCCACATTTTCCCTAGGAATCCGAACATCCTAAATTTAGGGAACCAATCCTCGGTCCGCAGTGAGTGGTTAGTAGATAGGCTTTTTTATTTTTTATTATTATTTATTTTTTTCGCCTTTGCCTTGCTTTCTTTTTGGTTTTACGGCTCAAAGACTACAGTGGTCATGCTGCGCCGGGACCTACTGTTTTCCGAGGAATCCGAACCTCTTAAGGCCTAGGGAACCAAACCCCGGACTACAGTGAGCAGTGCGATCTTTATGAGATCTCTGAGTAAGCGTTCTTTGCACTGCTGGGAGTCGAACCCGGATTAGCGGCGCACTAGGAGAACGCGTTACCACACTGCGCCACCGCAGGGCTTTTCGTCTTTGGTGATTCAAGCACAATCATTCTTTTCTCTATAAATACAGCTCTAGATTGAGAATATAAGGGAGAGTTCAAGTACTATGTAAGCACTTTTAGTAGGGGGTTGTCGCTATGCTTATTTTCCTATGTTGGTCAATGTTAATTTTTGCTTACCCGGGAGGGGGGGTTGAAATGGCCAAAATATTGCTTACGTAATACTTGAATAGTCCCTAAGTGTGTGAGTGCAGAAAGTATTATCCATCTTACACACCCACGAAAAACATTCATTGGTTGCTTTCTGTGCCGATAAATTTTTGGCACATTTGGCAATAGTGATCTCTCTCTCTCTCTCTCAAGCCTCTCTTGTCAAGACGTTTCTAACGAATGTATCGCGAAGAGTCCATAGGAGTGACACGAATATTCGGGGTAGAGTTGAGAAAAATAGAGGATTAAGAAAAAATGTTGAGGTAAACGTGTCTTAAAAACAATGAAATGAGTCAGGGGCAGAGGCGAATTTATGCCTTGAGCTGTCATATTTTGCCACCTAATCTTACCAAACGTAACTATAGAGGCATGACAGAGATTTTGACGCTTTTCTCAAATCCTTCATTTGACGCCCCCGGCGATTGTTTCAAATTCATCTTTTCACAAGCATTTGTGAATTTTACGCCTTCTGAACCTCTCTCT
This sequence comes from Dysdera silvatica, assembly GCA_006491805.2. Taxonomy (NCBI): domain Eukaryota; kingdom Metazoa; phylum Arthropoda; class Arachnida; order Araneae; family Dysderidae; genus Dysdera; species Dysdera silvatica. Next base: position 7,205,752 of record QLNU02014802.1, on the reverse strand, counting down.
CAAGGCGGCGCCCATGGTAGCTCTCCGTTTGCCAATGCTTAGTTACGCCTCTGAACATAACAAATCAAAATTAGTAATTCAATAGATCACCAAAAAATTCATGCTTTTGCAAATTCCTCGGCAGAAAACTTTTCGTCGAAAATTTGCCGCCATACGCTTTAGCCTACTTAATCTATTAGTACATCTACCGCTGATCAGGGGTTTTCGAATTGCGCGTCGCAGGTTTCAGTCAAAGGCGTCTTGTGATGTACAAGGTCTTTATAATTAAAGTTCCACTTTGAAATGGCCATAAAATGAAAACTACTGGACCAAATGTTATCAAACTTGGTAATAGCTTACAGGAGGTCATGGGATTTTATTTTCCGCAAAAAAAAAGTTCAAAAAGTCAGCCCCAACAGGGAATGGCGCTGTTTGCAATATTTAAGCGACATGAAAATATCGTTTAAAACGTTTTTAATCGTTTCTAAAACGTGTTACAAAGCATGTTGAATGTGGCGTCCACCATTTTCTGAAAGCAAGTTAAATCGCATTACTGCGTTCTCAACAGCAGCTCTTAGCATATCAGGAGGAATGTTGCGGACATGTCGGTGTATCGCGTTTTTCAATTCCGCCAAATTGTTTATGTTATCACCATAAACAGTGTCTTCGAAGTAACCCCATAGCCTTAAGTCTGGTGACCGGAGTAGCCAAGAAATGAGGAAGTGCCGGCATATAATCTGGTCATCCGTGAAATATTGCGTAAGTAACTGTTTGACATATGTACAGACATGGTTACAGGCACCGTCGACTCATAATAATGAGAGCTCTGGCGAGGAGCTCATCTTTTATAGATGAAAAAAAAAATGAAAAATGTGCGTTTCTAGAATTTAAAAAAAATTGACTTAAAAAACGATTTTAACGTTAACGAATGATACTTTTTTTTCGAACGCGGTTTCGTCCTTGATGCGCCACCTACCGGCCAAATTGTGAACGTTTTAAACGTGCTGTAATTAATGACTGTTGGTCATTTTTTAGTATTTTTCCATCAAAATAGAGGAATTTTGCCCTGATACACCACCGGGTGAGCTACGAAATTAGCGGTCATTAGTCGTATTTTGCACCTATAAACTTCCGCCCAGAGGAATAATACGCCTGCAGTGGAAAGTGGGCAAGTTCTGTTGAGAAAAGTTAATTTGAATATTTCAACACTTTTAGCTTCTCAAGAATCTGGAAGAGGTTTCAAAATTACAGAATAAGAAACAAAGAACTTAACATTTATGTAGTTTTACTTTTTCAATGAAACATTTGACTTTTTATTTTTATTGTGCTCATTCATTTGATTAAACTATTTTTTACCTACTACAAATTCATGAGAAAACTGATTTTCTTGTACAAAATAAAATTGTAGCATTTACCTTCTACAAAACTAGTGCAAAGGCTGTTTCCTTCTACAAGACTCATGCAAAAGTTTTTATTTTCTTTCTTTTTCGACAAAACTGATACCGAAAGCCATTTTTCCTGCTACAAAACTGATACAAAAGGTCATTTCTCCTGCTACGAAGTTGATACGAATGGTATTGGTGAGAGTATGATCATTTTGTACGTACATAAACATACGCAGTTGAATCACATTATTAGGAATATTTTCATGTTGTTTCAAGGGAGTAGGGAGGTACATATATTGCCCTATAACACGTATTCTGTGGGAGAAATTTGGCTGTGTGCACCGACCATTTGGCAATTGTGTTATCCCTATAAAGGATAATAATATCTTATATATATAAAATGCTTTCTTACTTCATGTTTTCTGTTCATTTGGGAGTTCAACTCCCCTCCCCTAAAAAGGAAAAATACCTATTATGCCGCTTCCCAAGCAAGTGGTCATTGGGGCCTGTCGAAGTGAGCCTGGGGGCTCGCTTTAGCTATCTGCGCCCCTGCATATAAACAATTAAAAATATTTAACGTTAACAAATAAATTTCTTAAAATAAATTTTGCATTGAAAACTTATAAATTTTAGTATACCTCTCTATAATTTCCCTTATCCTTATTATAAAGTATATGAAGACTCAAACCTATGTAAAAAACATTATGTACACAAGATCTACAGTAGAGAGCTATTTTGAATACATTTTTAACGTCAAAGAACAATTTCCATTGTCATGTACAATTTCGTAGAAGGCAAAAAAATAAAATAAAATAAATAAAAATAAATAAAATTAAATTCTGCAAAATTTTATTTTGAAAAAAAAAAAATCAAGGGGGCTGACTATAGTTCCAGGGAGCTCAGCCCCCTCTAGCCCCAACCTAGCTACGGCTTTGACCTTCATCACCTCATGCCTGACGTTCAGAGAGGTCCAAGTTCGACTAGGCAGTATTCTTTCAATTTCCATCATCTCAACTAGAGGCGTTCCAAAAGGAGGGGTCCTTAGCCCCATCCCTTTCAACATTCTCATGGCGGACCTCCCGGCTTACCTTCCAACTCTTATCTTTCAACTTTTCCATGTACGCAGATGATCTGACGATCTGGGTGATTGCGAGATCCATTGAGCTCCTACAGGAAAGATTGCAGAAGACAGCCGAAGGGCTCTCCCTATTTGGTTCCACTTGGGCACTCATAATCTCTATCACTAACTCCGCAATCCTCCCGATCACCATGAACTGGACCTGTGCCCGGCAATTAAACATCTCCATTACGGATAATGGGATCAAAGTCGTGGACAGTCACCGTTTTTTTTTCGGTGTTCCCTTTGATCGGCACTTCAACTGGCATGAGCACACTAGCCATCTCCCTCTCTGCCCCAAATGTCGTATCAACATGCTTAGCTTCTTGGCTGGACGTCACTGGGGAGTTTCTCCGCGCAGGATTGCCAGCTTTCCAGGATCTTCATCGTGTCGAAAGTTCTTTATGGAGGCGCTGCCTTCGCCTTCCCAAGCTCCACTGCTGAAGCGACTCTTGAAAAGATACAATCCAAGGCGTTGCGTTTTTGCTCCGATGTCTCAGCCTGCACTCTATGCACAGCTCTGCGAGCAAAAGCCTCTACCGCAACCATTGACACGCAGCTCAGTAACCAACTTACCCTAGTCCTGTGTAAGATGGCGTACTTGGCACCAGAACACAACATCTACCGACGGCTGCACACGAGGTCATACTGTACGGCCTGCCAAGCATTATGGACAATTAGCCTGATTTTTTGATGCATTTGCCTCCGCCACTCAAAGAACTGCTGCATCTTGGTTACCAGCTTGCTAGGGGTGCCAAGGAAAGACTCTGTCAGCATTCACGTTTTGAAAGGTTTGTACCTAGATAAGCTTGGGAAAACTTGCTTTACCACCTTTCCAGATCTTTCCAGATAGACGGATCCTTCAGCATAGACAATCAGAAAAGGGGGTTCGTCTTTTGCTATCCCAAGCATTGGTTATGCACTTTGTTTTTATCTCTCATTCTTCCACTCTTCCACCAAAGCGTAACTGTGGCCCTTTAGGAAGCTGCAAACTGGATCCTCCATCAGAGAAGGGAGGCCACCACCATTTTTGCGATTCGCAGGCAGCGCTTCTCAGCATCCAGGCCAATCCGGCTACCTGGACATCTTTCCCTATCATACAAGACACCTTCTCCTCTTCCAGCTGAAGGAACTTTTCCTAAAGGAGAACGTAAAGTTACTCAAGCATGACGTTGTAGAACATTACAGAGCCATGTTTGAAGTCAATAACGTTCCTACCTTCTTTCTAGGACGCTATACCAGAGACATGCACACCAGGCTGCACCGTTTCCGTCTTGGTTATGCTCACAACAACACCTCCCTACAGCGTACCAGGGCGCAGACCAGTTCAATGTGCCTCCAGCGTCAAGACGGAGTTGACAAGACACTGGAGTACATCTTCTTTCCTTGCCCGGCTTACGGTTACCTTCGCTCTGGCCTCCTTTCCTCCTGCAGAGCGTTTGGTATTCACCCGTCAACACGTCTGGTGGACCTCTTGAATTTGTCACTTTTCCTCGTCTCCAGTGTTCCTTTGTTGCTATCTTCCTGGCTAGAAATGTAAAAAACCCGGGAATTTTGGACACATTGGAAACTTTGATGGGAAGAAACCAAGATAGCTAGAATAAAGAAAGTAGTTCTGTCTGCACATTTTTTTCCTATTGGTCGATTATGTCGAATTGACCAATAGGAAGAAAGGTGGGGACGGGACTACCTCCTTTATTCTAGCTATCTTGGTTTCTTCCCATCAAAGTTTCCAATGTGCCCAAAATTCCCGGGTTTTTTACAACTCTACTCCTGGCCCGTCTGGGACGGCGGCTTTGAGGCTACCATGCACTGGCGTACACAGGGGGTGTTGATGGGGGTTGTAACCCCCATTGCAATGAAATTTTGTATATTTAACATAGGAATATGTGAGTTTTAGCTCTGTACCCCACCGCACATTGTGCTCATAATCTCCCTTTATGAACTTTCTATGTATACCCCTATGCGACCATGGTTGCTGAGTATTCTCAGAATCCAGCTGGCGACGTACCTTCAAAACTGACATCTTCCTTTTCTTTCTACGCTCCCTCAACCTCTATCAACAGCTTCCATTGGTAGCAACGCGCTATGTACGCCCTGCCTAAGAATACAGTGCCGCCTTCGCCGCCACCGTTCTCAAGAAACTACTAGCAAAACTTATTACTACCAAAATCAGAAATTTTTGTTTTAATAAAAAGCAATTATTGAATTAATTTGAATTCAAAGTACTTTTTGTAATTCTCCACTAGGGCAAAAAACTTTATTAATAAATACAAGTTATTCTAAAGTTTTCTTCTGCAATATGCTAGTGGTAAATTCGTGATGAACTCCTGAAGTTTCATATATGTTTATTAGGCAATGTGGGCGATTTTTTTCCCCTGTGGCCTTTAACATTTTTTATTGACAAAACAAAGGGCTATCGAGTTGCGTAACTGTCGTGTAACTCGCCCCGAAGAGAATTCGGGTGCAAAGAAAGAAAGGAAGTCGCGTAATAACAAAAGTAGTTTTTAAGTTTGGTAAACATGACATGAAATTGACGTTTTCTCTGATGTTTTTAAGAGATAAAAACTCTCATCTTTCATTGCAGGTTTGAAATTTTTATATATAATATCGAATAATTTAAAAAAGCATTTGTGATTTATTCTAAAATCCGAAATTTAGAAAAAGGACACCTCCAATTGGACAATACTTCAGTGTAAAATAATCTAAATTTTTGATGGTAGCATTTATTAATTAATTTTTACTGGATTTCCATACAATATTGGTTAAAAAAAATGGTACAAAAATTATTACCAAATACTTGGAGTTGCCGTGTTGTCAAACCCGGAATTTTACATTTGATTCTGCAGGTCAAAATGTTGAAAGTTTCTCTCAGGCAGAATTGCTTTCCTTTTTCTTTTTTAGCAAGCAACAGGAGAAATGCCTGCAATATTGGAATAAATAGACAGGGTGGTGTGCGTATGTGTGTATAGATTCCCTCCTTTACCTACTAGAAAACGTTGGTGCCTAGAAAGCAAAAATTACAAATGTGGCTCTGCAGTGACACATCGGTAACACGTTCCTCTAGTATGTCATTATTTCAAGTTTGAACCCCAACATTATCAAAACATGAAAGAACCCTTACCAATTAACTGCTTACTGTAGGCAAAGGGTTGGTTCTGTCATATATATATTTTCCAGTAGGGGCTGCAGGCTGTCTACATCTATCTCTATTTCTGCTCATATGGATAATTCCTTCTGTGCTTAATCAAGTTCAAGTCTTCAGATCATCTGGGCAATGTTAATGTGAACATTTCAAGTACACTATTGTTGAAGTCTCATTAAGCAGTCATTGCCAATTTGTAAGTCTTAAGGTATAAAACTGAGAATTAACCTTTAAATAAAGTCCTAAACCAGAATGTGCTAAAAAGTGTGACTCACGTCGCAGAACAAACGACTTCACTGCAGAATAATTGCGGAGGTTCGACAAATGTTTTCTGCCTTTCAATTAAGAGGGAATTTATATTTCATGGAATTTAAAAACGTATATACTACATATTTATACATACATCTCCTGTGGAACATTTTTGCTCAGCCGAAGGCTTGTTGCAGAGCGTTGCAAAACATTCTGCTTTGGGGAAATAAGGTAAAGTGAAGATAAAGGGGTTAAGAATAGACTTTGATTGAGGTAAAGTGAAAGACAATCTAAACTTCTGCTAAAGTCAGTTCAATAACAAAGAAAAATGCGTCTTGTGGACTGAGCAACAAATGTTAATAAATTTTGATCCAAATTTTTTTTATTCTTGTATTTAAAGGAAATACATTTTTTTGTACTTACATATTTTTTGGTAATTTTTCGAACTTGAGCTTTTTGACTCGTATCTGTATGGGTTAACTTTGTACTACAGTACAAAATTGAATATATTATTGTCCATCCCAAGCAGGGCCAGGGATGTGAAAGTACGTAAGAGCCTGGCAAAAAACTTAATATATAATAAACATGATTTGCCATTAAACATAATGGGTTAGGGGTGCTGATCTGCTAAACTGCCTAGGGGCAGGGGGCCCATAAATTGTGTCTCTGGCCCCAAGATCAACCCAAGTACTAAGAATTTCTAAGGGATATCACATAGAAAGTAGGTCTGTCGAAAAATTCTTGTATCTGAGGCAAAGGCTCCTCCCCACTCAAATAACACTTGTGCTAGTTAAATTATGAATTACACTTTGAGATAAAAGTTTGGAAATTTTTGAAAAAACAGGCCAAGTGATTAAAATATATATATAATTAAACAATATACACCGTACAAAAATATATTTTTTTATTAATTTGCAATATTTTATCTACATAATCTTTCTGTAGTTTTAAAAATGCATGAAATTTTAATGCAAATAAAAAAGGGAACATACATTCTACGAGGCATGGATTCCACTAACTGCTGACAATCGTCACCTGTCATTGTACACCAAATATCATGAATTGTTTTCCTTAAACCATGCATTGCAGCTGATTTCACATTTAGCAGGGGCGGCCACCCGGGGCCCCGTTTGGATGAGGACACCAAACTGAAGTCAAGTTCAAATTTTTTTTAATTGACCCAACGGTAGAAAATCTCTCTAAAAAGGGAAAATTTTAGAGAAATTCTTTCAGATACTTTTGGCCGCTTTTATATGTTATATGGCTTACTGTGCATCTGTGAAAATCTCCTGTTTTCGCCGGAGGAGGAAGTGCCAAAACACAATCCGCCGTGCTAGGCTCCCTGGGTTCAAAATCAACTTTGAGCTTCCTGTGCACTTTAGCACTAGCCCTTTCCATTTTTAACCAAATGCTTTCAATTGGATTAAGGTCAGGACTATTGCCTGGCCACTTGATAACAGTGATATCTTGTTCCTGCAGCCATACCATAGTATTAAGCACAATGCTAATAATCTATAATGCTTAAAATAACCTTTTTCTAATCTTCTGTGCTCCAGGTTTCATGTTTTTTATTAGCGATTAGTTATTTTCAGCAACAAAAGCAGATATTATCTGTTTAATGATGGTAAACAAAAAGTATTTTATCGCAAGGAAGAGAAATTCCATTCATCCTGTGTTTCAAGTCAGGTCAAATTTTCTCTAAGTGCGATGGTATACGGTTTTATGTGTGCCTATGGTGTTGGAAGTCTTTGCTTCATTAATAGGAATGTAAACAGTCCCTATTATGTCGAAATTTTTGTAAATCACCTCATTCCAAATGCAAATTATTATTTTCCATAATTAAAGTACACTTGTCAACAGGATGGAGAACCATGTCATACAGTCAAGAATACTCTGACATGGTTGCAGGAACAAGATGTTACTGTTCTCAAGTGGCCAGGCAATAGTCCTGACTTTAATCCATTTGAAAGCATTTGGTTAAAAAATGAAAAGGGCTATTGCTAAAGTGAAATCAGCTGCAATGAATGATTTAAGGAAAACAATTCATGATGTTGGGTGTTCAATCACAGGTGATGATTGTTAACAGTTGGTGGAGTCTGTGTTTCGTAGAATCTAAGAAGTCACTATAGCCATGGGTGGTTGGACCTAGTACTAGCAAGAAAATTGCCCTATTTTTTGTCTTGGTTTTTAAAATTGCTGTTTTTTTGTCTCGAGTAGTGTGTACATTTCCTTTTTTATTAGCATTAAAATTTCATGCATTTTTGAAACTACAGAAAGGTTATGTAGCCAAAACATTGCAAGTTAATAAATATATATATATATTCTTTTTGTATAGTGTATGGTTGTTTAAATATCTAATTTTTTTTTTAATCACTCAGTCTGTTTTTTCAAAAATTGCCATACTTTTGTCTCGAATTGTGTATGAATTTCTTTTAATTCTAATACCTGGATGTCTGCGTATAATCATAATACAGTCCCACGTTATCTCATTGTTTGTATCCTTTTAGGCTTTTGACTTAAAACAGCTGCCTTATTTGCCATACCCTCATCATTGTCCTTATAGTAATCGTTAGAAAGAAGAAAAGGTATTCTCAGGGGCTGGGCTTCATACAATGACCTCTCGATTAACAGCCAAGAATTCTCCACAAACTAAACCAAATATGCCTTAACATTATGTATTTATTTTATATAAATCGAACACTACGCAGATTAAATCAAACAATGTCAATCAATCAACGTTTATTGGCGTAGTGATACCAACGCCGATGGTATGGCGTGATTAGATGGTGAAACGTTCGAAAGAAAATAAATATTTCTGCCTTCGGTGGGACCTGAACCCACGACCTTCCTGAGTGGAACCGGGTGGAGTCTCCTGGAAGGTTGTGGGTTCAGGCCCCGAAGGCAGAAATATTTATTTCTTTCGAGCATTTCTGTGCCTCAGCGTCATTATCCTCATATCGCAATGATTGTTGACATCGTTAAGTATGCATATGTTTGCAAATTTTAACCTTCTACATTTTTTAAAACGAATGTTTATGGGGGGAGAAAAGGAGAATTATTTGAGGAAATTAAATTTTGGGAAAGTACTTTAAAAGGAATAAAATTTACGAGGGCGAATCAGAAAGTCTTTGCTCCTATTTTTTATTAACCAAAATAAGGTACATACAGGTAATTACAAATATACGTACTATTCTACGTACCTTACACTATTTTTCCACATAGTCCCCACACCGGTTCAGACATTTGTCCCATCGCAGCACTAAATTTGAGATGCCCCTGTGGTAGAATTCCTTCGGCTGACTGTGGAACCACCGTTGGACTGCTGTCACTTCCAGACTCTCCCAGTGAAATGACCGGAGCTTGTCGGCGGTTCTGATTGCATACAGTCCGGACCTCGCCCCTAGTGATTTCCACGTTTTCGGTCCGCTGAAGAAGTTCCTGGCAGGACAGCGATTCACGTGCAACGATGAAGCCAAGACAGCAGTCCGACGGTGGTTCCACAGTCAGCCGGACGAATTCTACCACAGGGGCATCTCAAATTTAGTGCTGCGATGGGACAAATGTCTGAACCGGTGTGGGGACTATGTGGAAAAATAGTGTAAGGTACGTAGAATAGTACGTATATTTGTAATTACCTGTATGTACCTTATTTTGACTAATGAAAAATAGGAGCAAACACTTTCTGATTCGCCCTCATAGTTTCCATAAGTAATTTCCCTACAAATCTTCATTCTAAAGAAAGGCATGAGCTTAATATTTACAGGTATTATGTAATTATGTATCTGGCAATGATTTTAATTGTTATTTAACTTTTCAGGAACTACTTCTCATATAGGAATAACTTAAATGAGAACTATCCCATGACAACGTTAGAAGCTAAAGTTGTCATCCTTGGTTCCCAAGGTAATGGTGCATCTTTACATTGACATAGAAAACTTTCTCTTGCTTCACAACTGTCCTCTTTCCAGTTTCATGCCTTTTCAATCATTCTGCATGATAGCATGATAAGTTTTCTTCTCCGGAAGCTTAGCAGGCTGTGCTGGAAAATTAAGTAGCCTAGTGATATTAATGATTCAGTGTGCAATGAATTTTATTGAGGAAGCAAAAGTCATCGAATAAGCTGAAAATAAATGTTTAATAAGTTTAATTAATTAAATTAATTAAATATTCACAAAATAATTGCTTTTGTTTTTCCTGAAACTTTTATCCATAAAATATATTCCAAAACGTGCGTCATAAAGAATCGACGGCATTTGCGTTTTTTCCCTAAAGAAAAATTGTGACACCTGCTGGATAGAAACTCTCTTTTTCCTCCTTAAGCTATTCTGTATTTTGGACCCAAGTTTTATACAGTTTTTAAACTATAATCTCTTATACAATAGTATAATTTCATATATGTAACTCTTAATAGTACAACTAACTTATTAATTAATATTTGTTGTACTAACATTTTAACATTTTTTGAATCAAAATTTCAGATAAGATATGTTGACTCTCAGATACACTTCTGTCTTGAATCTTGATAAACATAATTTCGTAAGCTTTATCCAGATGTGTGCCACAATTTTCTCAAATGAGGCCCATGAAAAATCCCAAAAAATAATAATACTTCTTGCTCATTAATTCGTAAAAACGACGCTCAGTCTGTTCTTAAGTTATTACAATGGTTTTCCACGTCCCTCTGCTAAAGATATACAACAACTGAACTCTTTAAAATAAGCATAATTCAGAAATATGAAAATTTACCCTCTCTCTTGTCAACATCACCGCATTCTGGAGGAGAATCTCGGAACAAGCTTCCGCTTTATATTCTCTTCCATTTCTAACCTCAAAACTTAAAATAATTTAATATAGATCTTCTCTTACATTTCTATAATTTTTATACTGCTCAAGCTATGTATCACGAAATATTGTATATCGGGTTGAATAAAAATTTATTATTATTATCAATGAAGGAGAGGGGAGTAAGAAATCAGATGGGTTTGTTTTAGTTAATTTAGACAAATGATCTGATATAGTTAATTGATTGATGGTCTTCGAATTAAAATATGCTGATCATCTAATTATCAATAGATGATCACGTAATAAAAATACATTGAAAAGATTGGAGTTGAATCTTTAAATACATTTTATATTCCCCATTTTTCTAAAGAATACGTTTTTCGTATTATTTCAAAAATCAAGTAAAATACTTTGTCTATATAATGTACAGTGCCTTCTTAACAGGTGGGCCTTTGACCCAGATGGGCTCTAAATTGGCAAAGTTTGTGTATGTTATTTTTTGTGTAAGTACTTTAGGTTTGTTTTTATCAACAGCTTATCGTTCGTTAAAGCAACATATTTTTCGTACTTCAAAAATTTGAAAATTAAAAAGTTAGTATAAAATTCAAACCCATAGACTCAGTTGTGTTAAAATAGTCCTAATTACTCCGTTTTTATACAATGGAAAATTGACTTTGACAAAATTTTAAAACAATATTTTGCAGCATTATGTTTTTAGCTTGATATTGAAATACATTAGTTACATAGCTTTTATGGCTAATTTTAGTGTGTGTTTTTGTGTGAGACTGGCTAAAGTATTAGGTTAACGCCAAACTTGTGTTTGTAGTACACAGACAGATAGTAAAATAATAACACTCTTTTCATATCTCATAATATTATTAAAATAGAATTAATTTCCAGCAAATTAAATTGGATAGGGAGGTAGTTTTTAATATATTCTTTCTTTAACTTGGATGGCATATAATAAAATATAATGGACTAGTATTTGATTATTGTTAAGCAACATGGCTGTTATTGTGTGTGTGTGTGTGTGTGTGTGTCGATAAGGCCACCCATACATGCTATGTAGTTAAGCATGTTTACTTCTTAACATATATTATGGATTATTAAGCTTCTAATCTAGTGTTTCTCATCTGCCAGGGCCCGCTACCGGGTTCTGGGATCAATTATACCAGACTGCAAAATTCTCCTGGAATTTGTTATTTTAGGTTTCTAAGTATTTTCCATAAATAAATATTTTATTCTGGAAATATTCTGAGGAAAACAATAGTCGCAAATCCATCTGAAAGCTCAGAATGCCTAAATATCATGTGTGCAGAAAATGCCTGTGACCTAGCCATGTATTTTTTAAAAAATGAGAGTATTCATGATCGGTTGAGAATTTTTAGACATCAAATCTTTCAGCATTGGAGAGAGGGCATACTGCTTATTACATATCGGTTATAAAAATTGCCTGAAAGCCTATTACGATAATGTGCGGTATATCCTCTGTCCTTAAAATTGAATGAATGAACATCTATTTTGCAGTTGCCAGTGACCAATCAGCAAGGAAGTGCATCAGCAAAGTGTATATTAATAGAAATGTGCTGGTTCTCTTTATGATTATCCCATAATTTATTATTCATATTTATGGTAGTTTGAGCTTTAAAAAAGAATGGAAGAGTATTCATGAGTACACTTGTTCGGACTGGGCCCTCGTCGCATGAAAAAAGAATTTACCGAGCCGCGGTTTCATAAAGGTTGCAAAACACTATTCTAATCTATATCTTAATGATGTTAGTAACAATGATAATAAATAATTATAATATGATTTTTTATTAGTTAAATGTATGGGATTTTCTATTTTTTTCCTAGGTGTTGGGAAAACAAGTCTAGTCAATCGCTATGTTGGCCACATTTTTGCTAAGGATGTAGCACCAACAATTGGAGCATCATTCTGCTATTGCAATATGTAAGTTTTCAGATGCATACAAATATTTAAAAAAAAAAAAAGAACTAAAATAGTTCACTTTTTTTTTTTTTAATGGTAGCTATAGATAAGGGAATTTTCTACTTTTAAATTGTCGGCCGGGAAAAACTGTAGAAATCCTCTGTTTCTTTTTAAAAAATGTGTAGTTAATATTCCTATTTATGAATATGTCTCATGATTAATATTTAAAATATAACTGGCATGCATATAGTATAAGAGTAACAATTATTGTCTTGTTTGGTGCAGTATGACCCTCGTCCTTGCACCATTAAAATTCAACTAACTGACGATTATCAATTGATGACTAGGCACTTTCTGCTTTAGATTACTTATAATGGTGTCATTGCTTATAATAATATGTGCAGTGGTGGATTTCTAAGTAGGCACACGAGATACATGCCTAGGGGCAGCACCAAAAAGCTTAAAAATAAAATTTTCCAAACTGCGCAATGTTGAAAATAATGTTTCTTTTTTAATTAATGCCCCATCTCCCCGATGGTGATGATATATAGGTGGCTATTTTAACTTGCCTGCAAATATAAAATCGAAAGACAAAGGGCTATGACAATATTGTTTATATTACAATATCAGATACTTCCCACAAGAGAAGCGAATGTGTTTGTTATTAACATGTGGATATGACCATTAGTTGTTGATTTTAACTTTATGATTTTGAGAAAAGCTAGAACGGTAATGTTTTGCAGGCGTCATTGAAGAATAACATACTGACGTTAGTCCTTTGTGGATTCAAAAAGTGTCTCAAATCCACGAAGTTGGCGAATATGGTAGCAATAATTTTGAGTTGTATCTTATTAATTTGAATAATTATATGAAAAATAGCCGTTACATACGAAACGCTAAGAGTATGATATACTTTCTTTTTTACAAATATTCTTTTCTTTGTAAAGGAGGGAGGGATCGAGGTCTTCTTCTGGTATTCAAGAAAGCTCTGGAGTGGGGGGGTGGCAGAATGGACTGTGCCTAAGGGCGGCAATTTTATAAATCCGCCACTGAATATGTGCTAATTTATATTATTATTTGCGTATATCTCAGGGAAATGACTATGATTTTGCACATTTTTCCAATAGACAAACTGGAGAAAATTGAACTTTCTAATTTCTGTGTTTTTTTTAAATCCTTTTTACAGACACATTGCACGGTAATATCCCGGTAATTTGTAATGCCAAGGGACCAAGGCCTCATTATGAATTATTGAGATTTTCGATTACGTGATACAATTTATCAAGGGGAAAAAAAGAAAAATTTCATA
>QLNU02014802.1:7166680-7181403 GCA_006491805.2 Dysdera silvatica | reverse complement strand
TTGTTACACAAATTGTGTTTCTTTAAAACTGGTTGCAAAAGAGAGCAAGCGAGAAAGAGGGAAAGTATACCATAAATATACTATCGTATGAAAAAAGTTCTGTGACTAAAAAAGTTTAGGAATTGCTGCCCTAAATAGGGTTGCACGTATGTAAATATAATAATAATTCTTTATTTATTCTTTTATGTGGCAAATTTGGTAAGGTAACAATAATTGACAGCATGACTATGCAAAGAAAGGTCTCAAGAAAATATCACTATTATATAACAAGCTTGGGACCTAACAATAATATAATTTAAAGATAAATGTTTGCATTCTGACAAATTGTTTGTACAGTGTTATATGTGAGCTATTATTAATTGGACGTAAGAATAAAAATATACTGTATAATAAATATTGAATAGAGATATTGGAAATAAGATGTGCAGAGAATGGTTTTGCCTATGTGCAGCATGTGAATCGTTTGCATGGGCCATTTCTTGATGTAATATGAGATCATTAGCATTACATCACTTCGTAGTATAACAAAGTATTTCAGCAAATGTCATATATTTTTGTGATATGTAAAGTTTCAGATTGTTTATATTTACATACTATAGCACCCAAAATTAAACTATTTGTGTATCTCATCTGTATGGCAAACTGAATATTCAAATAAAATGGTTTTTTTTATGAAATAAAATCTCCTGTTACATTTGTTAGTTAAAAAAAAGTTCTGTCATGAATCAAGGAGCTGATTAATTGGGGGAAAAAAAACACATTTATTTCACTTTAAAAAAAGTAATATTTTTGAAAATTGTGCTATAATCTTATAAAATTTGAAATGTAAACTTTTGAGTATTGAATATATTCTGATTCGTAAATTTGCAATTAGTTTCCCAACCTGTTAAAACACTTAAATTGGATGTAAATAGACTGTGATGCCAGTTGTTTTAAATTATGGATTCTATATAATCTTTCTTAGGGCATGATATCCATTCATAAAATGACAGCATTCCCTTATTGCCAAACTGAGATTATATTTATAGGAATGCTGATGTCATACTTTGTATCTATTTTATGCATCAACAAAATGAAATATGTACATACTATTGAAACTATGATTGAAGTAAATAAAGTTACACCAGTTACTTTAGTTTTTGTTTCATTTTCATTGTAGTTAAGCATACTTATGGATTGTAACAAGCTACATGAGGTCCATATATTGACCCCAAAAAAATCAAAATTTTAAAAATTTAATTATATTTCACAAACAATTTTTAATAATTTTAATTAAACTGCCATGAAAGTAAATGGATATTTTCAAGTAACCTTTCATAAAATAAGCTCTGTATTTTTATTGTAACAGATTTTTGTGTTTATAACTACTCTGGCACATACTGTATAATATATATATATTTTAAGCAAAAATATTATTGCTATTCGGTTAGTAAAAATATTATGAACACAAAAAGAAAACAGTAAAAAGTGAAATTTTTATTTTCAAGAACTTCAAGTAGAGTAAAATTACTCTCATCCATATATATAATACTATAATTTACAAATTTCTAGTTTATCAATTAATATATAACACATGAACATTGTTTCATGATGTCCAACAATTTGAATTTAAGCCGAGACACACTGAATGATTTTAACCAGAATATCTGATTTTATTACATTAATTTTACATCAAAAATAGATAATTTTAAATGAAATATGCTTTCTTTGTCACACCATGTCCATAATTATTGTCCTCATAACATAAAACTACAAAATGCTTATACATACATGCATATAACAAAATAAATTCATGTATTTCTATTATTTCAAAGTTTCTGATTTTCGCTTCTTCGAAAGTTCTTTTCGACACACTTGCAAATCATTTTTTTTTTTGCAATAGTTGTTTAAAAAAGAATTAGTTGAACATGATAATAGTATTTTAAACACATTTATTGGAACATGACCATTTTCACAGCAATCAACATCTTCAAACCATTCAGTGGTTTCAAGATATTCTAGTGTTAAGTTTACAGCAACTTGTTTTTGATTAGGAAGGTTTAAAAATTCAGTTTCAAATTCATTATTAAGTTTTGCAGTGATTATATAATTGTATAATACTGCATTCACAACAGTACCTTCTGGGTACAATAATTCCCCCTCTATCTGAATTAACTTACATGAGAACTTGAAACCAGACTCTTTTCAATTGTAAGCTTTATTTTACAAAAATCACATGATAAGTGTTTTATAACTGATCTCATACAATACCCACTTAAATATATAATGGCTGGCAAGATATCCTCACAAGAAGAGATATTAGCCTCAGTAACTGAAACTTTAAGGTTTGCATTAATGTTATTTTCGCTTTCAATATTGGTGTTCAATTCAGCATAAATAATCTGAATCCCTGAATTCTCAAAACTTTTTGTCTTTAAATTTAATTTTATTATTGATATTGATCTGAGTTTTTTTCAATTCCATACACCTGTATTATTGAGACATTATATTGTGCACCTCCTAATTGTCTATATAGACTAAAACAGGCTTCCAGGTTGTCTGTCTGAAACTTCCCAGGTAAAATATAAGCCATACCATAATTTTCATGACAATACAAAGCAAGTTTTAATAAACACTGTGTAGTAAAATGAAGGGCTGAGTGTGTTTCGTTTGTCAGCATACCAATATTACAGCCCATGATCTGCCAAGAGTCTAGCCAATGAAGTAATTTTTTTTAAAAACGACTTTTTCATCCTCATTGTCATGAGTAAGAGGAGTTTTATATTTGTCATTTAACCGTATACCTCTATGTGTCATTTTTATGTTTACAATGCTCCACGTAAAAATTCACTTGTTTCACTCCACCTTATTGCACATTTTGTAGGGTTCCGTTTTGCCAGGACGATGTAACATGTCTGCACTCCACTTCCTTCAGAAATTTTAGTGTACTAATTCTTTTCTCTTTTTCAAGTTGGGAAAATAAATACTAAAAAGGGAATTCGGTTACCTGAAAAGATGCCAAGAGTGAATTTCTGGGGGTTCATCTCTGTTCTAGAGAACAAGTACTAGTAATCTTCATTTGCCATCACAAGAGATGAAGGAAATGCTCTCTGATGATGAAAAGTCCACAAGTACCAAGCTTCAAGAAGTGTGGAAAAAGCAAACATCCCTATATAATGACGGAGGAGAATATTAGAGCTTGTATTCAGAAGTTATACAAGGAATACCAAAAAATGGGTAAAAACAAATCAAGGAACATGTAAACAGCGAACATGAAGTGGCAGATTTGGATGCGTGATCTTGTGGAACTATTTAATATCACTCGGTGAGATGTGATGACAATGAAGAGTGTATTACAAGAAGATAAGACGTTCCTTAAATTCACAAAAATGGAATGAAACGATTTGATGTAAAAACAACTTGTTTTTCAAAGGAAAGCACTGCAAAATTTGTACATAACCATACAAAAACATCCTTTGAATGATTTGGGGGTCAACGGAATGGAGGAATATTACAACGATGGCTAAGAAGATTCATCAATGCCCTTAAAGTTGTAAATGACATTCCAGAAAGGGGTATAGCTCTAATAAAGAAATTCAATGAGTCAGTCAGGGATGAACAACAAAAACAATTCACGTTGAAGACTGTTGCGCACCACAGAAAATTCATCACCATGTGAACCAAAGCAGGGGCCACATTCTACAAATTTAACTAATATAAATAACATGAATGTTATTAAGTTGTTCCATAAAAGTCTTGTTTGCAGTTCAGTTTTGTTGAATGGATTTCAGAATAAAAATAATAATCGTTCCTAATCTTGTTTCTTTTCTTCTTCCCAATCTTCCTCAAATTTGTCAGATACCATTTTTATATCAATAGGACTGAGAACGTGAGCAAAGTCAACAGCAATGTAATATTTTAACTTTTGCCTAATAAAATGAAATACCCTAATGTATATACAGGGTGTTTGGAAAATATCTGGCAAAACTTGCAGGGGACACTGAATGAACCATATTGGCCGATATCCCCATGTTCGAAACAGAACGGTTTTGGCTGTAGAGTCAATTTATTGTTTACGACCAGCTCGTTGCTATGTAACCAATTACATGGATTAAAATATTTTTTCCATACAGAATTTAAGTGATTCACCTAATAATACAGCAGAGACAAAAACATCCGGAATTCTCTTTCGGATCTTAATCTGTGTTACGATTTAGTGAAAATAAGCATAAAACTGCATTTTTTATCACATTGAAAAACAGTTGTGAACTACCAAGTAGGTGCAACAGCTGACATACATGAAAATAAAAAACGTTTGTCCAGTGAACCCATATCTGAAAATGAGCCATTCGCCCACTACAATCAATTGTTTCCATCCACTGCATACAAGGCTTCCACAATTGGCAAAATGCGCCATTTTACGAATTTATAAAATTGTGCCAAAGAACGAACGACGGGATCCCTGTATTTGGCGACTTTCTAAAATCACTTAATTTCATCTGAATTGAAAAGCTTAAAATACAGTAAATCTTGGCAAAAGAGATACCCTAGGCAGGGACGGCCTTAGTGGGGATGGGGAGGAGTGGCATAAACAATTATTTGGGGGTCTTTTTTTTTTTTTTTTATTGCTGATCTGAGAAAAACCTCCAAAAGTCTTTCCATTCAGTCTTTTCAGTTTTGAGGAGAGGGTCCAGGCCCCATGAACCCCCTTTGGCTATGCGATTATGTGTGTGTTGGGGTGGGGGGAGCCGGGA
The DNA here is from genome assembly GCA_006491805.2 of Dysdera silvatica. Classification (NCBI taxonomy): domain Eukaryota; kingdom Metazoa; phylum Arthropoda; class Arachnida; order Araneae; family Dysderidae; genus Dysdera; species Dysdera silvatica. Next base: position 7,176,670 of record QLNU02014802.1, on the reverse strand, counting down.
CATGCCCATGGCTGCTAGAAATTGTACTACGCCTGATCAGAAATTAGTTTTTAGATGCCATTACATACATATTCACAACAAAGATAGTAAAATCCCAGACCAAAATAAATAAATAAACAAAAATATACTGCATGTACAATGAAATCAGTTTTCATCAATCCTTAAACACATTTGGAGGTCGCTAAAACCCCCAAAATCGCTAGAAAAAATTGTAGTGCCCACACCTAAGTTTCAGGTCTTAGCGGCCCTTACAAATTATCTGCAAATACGAAAGTCTTGATCACAGACAAAGATTGATAAGATCATGAACAAAGGATCCTGAAAAATTTTTTTTTATATCATACAATGCGTGATTGAAGCACAAATACAGGAATGGCACAGAAGATAAAAAAAACAAATTTTATTCAGAGCTAATTACAAGGGTTTGGTCAAAAGGGACCTGCTATTTTAAAAAGGTCGGTAAATCGTTTATTTGAATCATATTTGCATCATTAAAGGATCATAGAGGGAACCAAAATAAACTTTTTTCCCGCAGAATATATATATCCGGAAATGCCACGTTTAAGCGCTAGTGGCTTTAAGATAGATTTGAAAGGTGAAATTAAAGACAGGCCAAATAAAATGTAAGAAACCTTATAATGAGTCCTGTATTTACAGCAAATGCTCAAAAAAGCGACCACCAACATGAAGACAAGCTTCACATCATCGGTGAACTGACTTTCGCAAATTTTTTAAAATTTCAGGCATATATCGAACATTTCCTGCAGCAACAGACCGTCTTGGGACAAGATCTGGTTCCGAGTCAATGGGGGTATCGTACACAAAGCTCTTCATATGCCCACCTAAGGAAAAATCTAAACACAACAAATCTGGTGAGTGTGGTGACCAAGGAACAGGTTAACCTCTACCAATCCACTTGTTTCCGTAAGTATCATCCTGACATCACGGCTAAAGTGTGCAGGTGCACCATCATTCTGGAACCACTTTCTATCTCGAATAGACAGAGGAATATTCTCCAGGAGTTCCGGTAATGACTTTTGCAGGAAAATGCTGTACATATACCCATCCAAGCGAATTGGTAGAATATACGGCCTAATTAAATAATCAGCCACTACAACAGCTCACACATTAATAGAAAATCTTTGCTGGTAGGCATGTGCTCTTATCGCATGGGGATTTTCATGCTCCGAAACATGAGCATTGTCCGTGTTAGACAATCCCTCACGAGTGAACATAGCTTCATCTGTGAATAACACGCATGAAAGGAAGTTGGGCTGTAGTGCAGACTGTGGCCTGTACCATCGAGCGAAGTCTACACGAAGAGAATAATCGTCCACATTCAATGACTGCACTCTCTGTAAATGGAACGAGTGCTTTCTTTCCTCACGTAAAATCTGCTACACCAATGAATGCAACACACTCAGGTTACACCCAATAACTCTCGTGCTTGTCGAAGGATTTAGCTCAATTGAACGTATGACAGCCTCTTCCATTCAAAGAGTTCTGGAAGATCTTGTCTGGCCCGCATCACGTCTGGTGGCACAAAAAGATCCACTTTCGCAAAGCTGCCGGTGTACACGCTCCAATGTTTGCCGATTCGGCAATTGTCTGGTCGAGAACCATTCACTGTACAATTTTTGCACAGCTAGTCTGTTTCTGTTTGCAGTCCCATACATCATATGAATATCTGCAAGCTCCGAATTTGTGTAATGATGCATATTATTAAAAATGCCAGCGGAGAATGATGCCTTAGGCCAAAACAAGATGTTATGGCTTGACCTGCATTGCGCCCTCTAACACCTAAATGCGGCATTTCTGAACACATATTCTATGGGGGAAAAAAGTTTATTTTGATTCCCTCTGCCACACTTTAATGACCAAAAATATGACTGAAATAAACTATTTAACCGACCTTTTTGAAATAGTGGATCCCTTTTGAACAAACCCTTGTAATTAGCTCTGAATAAAACTTGTTTTTTCATCTTCTGCGCCATTACTGTATTTGTGCTTCAACCACGCATTGTATGGTAAAAAAAATTGTTTCACGATCCTTTGTTCACGATCTGTCATGATCAATCTTTGTCTGTGATCAAGACTTTTGTATTTGCAGGCAATTTGTAAGGGCCACTAAGATCTGAAACTTAGGTGCGCGCATTACAATTTTTCCTAGCGGTTTTGGGGTTTTAGCGACTTCCTAAAGTGTTTAAGGGTCGATGAAAACTGATTCCATCCATTGTACATACAGTACATTTTTTTTTTTGGTCTGGGATTTTACCACCTCTGTTGAGAATATGTACGTAATGGCCGCTAAAAACTAATTTCTGAGTAAGCGTAGTACAATTTCTAGCGGCCACGGGTGTGTCCCGGCTCACCCCCTCCCACACACACAATCGCGTAGCTAAAGGGGGTCCATGGGGCCTGGACCCTCTCCCCAAAACAGAAAAGTGGAAAGACTTTTGAGGGTTTTTTTCACATCCGCAATAAAATAAAAAAAATGACCCCAAAATTTATTTATGCCACCCACCCCCGTAAGGTATCTCTTTTGCCAAGATTTACTGTATTTTACACTTTTCAATTCAGATGAATTTAAGCAATTTTAGAAAGTCGCCAAATACAGAGATCCCGACGTTTGTTCTTTGGCATAATTTTATAAATTCGTAAAATGGCACATTTTGCCAATTGTGGAAGCCTTGTACGCAGTAGATGGAAACAATTGATTGTAGTGGGCAAATGGCTCATTTTCGGATATAGGTTCACTGGACAAAAATTGTTTATTTTCATGTATATCAGCTGTTGCACCTACTTGGTAGTTCACAACTGTTTTCCAATGTGATAAAAAAGGCAGTTTCGTGCTTATTTTCACTACATAGTAACACAGATCAAAATCAGAAAACAGAATTCCGGATTTCTTTGTCTCTGCTGTATTATTAGGTGAATCACTTAAATTCTATATTGAAAAAATATTTTAATTGATGTAATTGGTTACATAGCAACGAGCTGGCCGTAAACAATAAATTAACTCTACAGCCAAAGCCGTTCCATTTCGAACATGGAATACCGACCAATATGATTCATTTAGTGTCCCCTGCAAGTTTTACCAGATATTTTCTAAACACCCTGTATATGTATGTATATACATACACATTATGTTATTATGTTGAGCGTTATGTCAAAAATAGTTCACTGCAACTATATCTTCGCCGCTCAAAAAATGGACCGGCCTTGTGGGGGTGAGGGTCCTGCACACTTACACAAAAAGTACACTTGCTTGGCTTACCATCTACAAGGTTACAAAGACTCTATTTCACGTGTTAATATATACTTTTCAATTGCTATTTTTTACTTTGGATACCTACTACGAAAGGTATTTTACTGTTATTTTTAGTTCAGTATTTTTATATGTGTGTTTATTTTATTTTCGTGTGTTTATAATCTGTTTCATTTCAAATTTCTTTTCAGTAAATCCTCTTCTCTAATGGGCTGTTGGGAAACAAGATAGGCTTTTCAGCTCAGGCTATCTTTTAGAAAACATCCCATTATTCAGACCTCTAGTTTTATTTTCTCTGCTTTTCTTTTTTATTCTTTTTCATTTTAGTTTTATTATTTATTTCTGTGTTTTATTATCATTCCGTATTTATTTTTACTGTATTTTGTTTATTTACTTGTGTTGCTTATTATAAGTTTATTCCTTCTATTATGGATTCATTGCAGCTTATAGGCATAATCATAATTAGAATTATAAACATATCGTTAAATATAGTATGATTTATGTTACCTTTTAACTTTGTTTTTAATTATATATATATGTGTGTGTGTGTGTGTGGCCTGCAAAAGGGTTGCTGGTATCTAACTGGAAGGAGACCCACACGCTGAACGTATGTGACGATGTGTGGAACCGGCCAGGCCAGTAACCTAGTGTCCTACCCCGCCTTCAAGTGGTGCAGGCTGAGCTTTCTATTTATGAGGCAAATTAATATTTGCTGCACGGATAGAAAGGCGGAAGGGGAGGGCTAATTCACCAACCCGTCTAGCCAGCGTGGTGAAATGATGGCTAATGGAAGTTCTGTGTTCAAATCCCATTCAGGCAGAAGCCATTTCCACCATTTTTTTACAATTTATTCCTTTGGCAAGCCATATATTGCATAAAATAATACACACATCTTTCTGCCTCTAATACATATTTTTGCACATTTTTAAGATGTCAATCACATTTTTAAGCACACTTTTTTGTTTCTCCTACGTTAATGCAAATAGAATTTTTTTCCCTTAAGACTATTCTTTAAACTTTTCCCCTTTCACTCGGTGTATCGTTTCATTTCACAGAACCAGACTTCCCTTTCTGAGGCTCGAATCTCAAAGAAGAAAAACTCCTGTGCCCAGAAGTATACTTGGGACCCTGTGTAGTGAATCAATTGGTGACATCACTGATGCTTCTCAGCCTAGAGGTCACAAGTCACCTTCACAAAAAACCATTTTCACCATTTTTTCAAATTTTATCCCTTTCAAAAGCCATAATTTGCATGAAATAGAACACATTTTTCTGAACCTACTCCCATCTTAAAAATATGCATTATTTTTAAGTTAATTTTTAAAAGTCATGAAAAATTGCATTTTTAAGAATTCTTTTCATTCTAACTTTTTATCTTTAATGTTAATGCAAATTAGTTTTTAAACCAAATTCTGCCCTTAACCCCCCCCCCACTTTATTTCGGTGTGTCTATTCATTTCATACAACAAAATTTCTGTTTCTAGGCTCTGAATTAAAAATTTAAAAAAAAAAAAAATCCCAAGTCGGGAATAGCATTTCTTTCTCTGTATAGTCACTTGGTTACGTCACTGACCTCTCAGCCAAGAGGTTCCGCTTTCTAGTCCCTTTCAAGCAGAAGACATTATCACCATTTTTTTAAATTCCATACATTTAACAAGCTATAAATTGTGTAAAAGAGAATACATTTTTCTGTCCGCCATGCATATTTTGTCACATTTGTACACATTCATTTGTTAGCATTAAATCATTTTTCGAAAGTCATGCAAACTTGCACTTTCATACACACTTTTCCCCCTAAATTTTTTAACCTGCTGTAATGCAAATAGATTTTTTTTTTTTTTGCATTATGCCTGCTCTTAGATTCCCTTTCATTTGGTGTGTCGTTCCATTTCATAGGATAAAACTTCCTTTTTTAAGCACAAAATTAAAAAAAAGCGGAAACAATTCCCTTTCCAGAGATCATAATTGTGACCCTATGTTGTGACACGGTGACATCACTTGCCCCTCAGCCAAGAGGTCTCAGGTTCGAGTTACCTACACGCAGAAGCCACTGTCACCAATTTTTCAAATTTAATCAGTTCAACTCAATAAGCTGTAAACTGCATCTGATGCATGGTTTTGCACATTAAAAAAAATGGATATGCCATTTTTAAATAAATTTTAAAAGTCATGCAAAATCGTGTTTTAAGCAATCTTTCCCCCTCTAACTTTTCTTATACTTAATACAAATAAGAGGTTTTTTTTTTTTCCTATACCAGAAACTACTAAATATTTTTTTCCCATTCGTTTGATGTGTCGCTTTGTTTCGTAGAACCAATTTTCTTTTTCTTAGACTCAGAACTGAAAAAAAATTATTCCATGCCAAGAATCATACTGGCAAGCTTGTGTAGAGAACTGGTGACATCACTCGCTTCTCAGCCGGAAGGTCCAGAGTTTGAGTCCCAATCACACGCAAGCCATTATCGCCATCAGTCATAGGACACTTTCTGTTTTCGAATTTCTCGAGAAATACCCTCAATGAATTATGCAACTTCAGTTATGTAAAGAACATGCTTGGACTCAAACTTTCCAGTAGAGATTCAGTCAAGGATGTATTTAGGGGACCGACAACAGATCAAAGAAAAAAAATATTTGTAATCACCCTGTATCACAAAAAAGTGGAATAATTCATAACTTTCAAAGAAGATTTTACTTTCTATGTCCAATACTTCTATGAATTTTTGTAAAAATAGTATGTATGTCCATGAAGATAAGAATGTTCTTTTGAAAATTTTCATTTTTTTTTGGCATATTTTTTGCTTATGGAATCCAGAGTTTTCAACCAAGTTTCACGAAACTTATATAAAACTTGGCAACGTAAAAAAAAAAATATACTGAGAGTTGAAATGAATAGATGGAATATTTGAAGAGATATAATTATTTATAGGTAATAATTTTAAACTGTTTATGCTCAAAAGATAATTTTTTTCTCTTTCATAATTCGGCAACCCGTTATATGGGGCAACTTATATAAAAATTTTAGTTGAATGTCGTACAAATTAGGGAAGTTATCGGCGATACAGTGAGTTGCATTTCAGTTACTTTCTAAAAGTAGCTGGATGATAAGGGATTTTCCACAAATTGTCATTTAATTTATTGGGCAGCCCTGTGTTCTAAGTGAACTTGTCCAATATTATACTTACAACACTTTTTGAAGGGAACAATAGGTACGTGCCGGAAAGAGGTGGAAATTCATTCTGCAAAAAAGTCACATTATTTTGGATCTTCATATTTCTCTGGTTCTTTTTCTACTCAATCAAGTTATGCAGTGGGGGCCACACGGGGGTTTGTAATCCGTAATCAGAAGGATCCAAATAAGCGTAACCAGCTGAGGGGAAGGGAGATTCAATTGCAGACATATACAGAGATATGCGGCTGATATGGGTGCGTCATTTAACTTTTCTCCACTAGAGCGCTGAAATTTTATGCTCGACCTATTGGATTATGGGGCACATTTCACTTATTGTACATTTTTGTGTACAGGGACTGTATAAAAATTTAAATTTTGTATTTCTTCGAAAAATAATCCTCTGCAATTTTAATAAATTTCATAAAATTCTGCACCTTTTTTTTACGCCACTTTCCAATTTAATACATATGTCTAGAATTAGTATTTAAAGAATTGGAGCTGAAGTCAATGTTTTTGGGACACCCTGTATAGTGTATATGCATAGTGATATGTTACACATTTTTAATGTTTATTATATTATTTGCTATTTATGCTTCTTCTAATAATTTCTTTCCTGTTGGCTATTTTAATCCTCAATTACAAGAAGCAAAGTTTTTAATCTGAAAAACTACAAGCAAACTAATGAAATTTTTCAAAATAGTTTATTCAATATCAATAAGCAGTTTATCATATAAAAATATACTTATTGATGGAAAAGTACAATTTATTAAAACGTATTTTAATAATATATAATAAACAATATTCATTAAAAGAAGGAAAGGTATTCCTCTCCAAGAACAGAATTATGCTTCAGCAATTATTCGTTTTATACAATACAAAAGTTATTTAACAAGATTTGTTAAGACATGACATATAGAACAGCGGTTCTCAAACTTTTAACACACGGAACCCTTTTTTTACCAAATAAGTCATAGAATCCCACTATAAACATATAAGGGAAACCTAAAGAGCTATTAGTTATCACTGCTTGGACCAAAAACATAACAAAAAGCAATAAATATTGGCGCAGTATAGCCCAGATGCTCTTGCGCCATAAAAAAGCCAAACAATCAATCAGCAATAAATACACCAGTGTAAATGGTAGGTAATACTTTCCTACTGTTGATGGGTATTACTTATGTTATGGTTAGTTAACCCTAGGTGGTTGTCATGGAGGAAAATGGCAGAATTTACAGATTTTCTCTGAATCGTCGACAATGTTTTACAAATTGGTTGGAGAACCCCTGGAGGGTCTTCGTGGTAGCCTGAAGTTCTGCATAACACACTCTTCGTGAAACACTGATGTAGGAAACCAGTGGCATAGCACGAGGGTGCCACCAGAGGAAAAGCTCCGGATGCAAAATTTCAGTATCAGACTGGTGGAAGGAAGTGCTAACGGGTGCAATGCTCAACTTGCCCCAGGCGCTAGCAACTCACGCTACGCTGCTGTAGGAAACTTGAAGGAACTTTTGACTTTTTATCAGTTACCAACTACTTAAAGAAAACAAGTTTTCGAAGCGGTGAAGAATTTTATTATGATATATAAAAGTATACATACAGTGAAATCTCAGCTACCTTAATACCTTTGATCCATATCCGGCTTTGTTCATATTCTTGTCATTCATACTAGATAAATACTTTGTAAACATTAAAAACAACCATGTTAAAATTAAAAATAAAAGTATGTTTAAAAACATAACAAATTGAATTAATTTTCTCAAATTTACTATTCATTGTCTGTCAAATGTTCAGGAGTTAAATGGTCTAAATTTAATACTTTGTTCCATGGAAATAGTGTTATGACTGAATCATAAGCTTTCTATTATCCTATAATAAACAATAAATTTCCCGTACTTCTCAAACCCCCAATTTACTAGCCCTGTTAAGGTGCCCACACATTTTCTGGCTGCAGGGCTGCAGCTCAAATGTGTTTCGGAATCACGTAACTTCCACTCTAGTACATATAAGATCTCTGTGATTGAAAGTACCAAAACAAGAATTGAACCACAGAGATCTTATATGAATTGAACGAGTATCGAACATGTTATGTTTTAGTGAAACTATCGTTCACTGCGAATAGAAATATTCAACAAACAAAATTTTTATTGTATTATGTAATACTAATAATATTTTGTGATTTTATATATGAAAATAAAAAAGTAGCGTATTTTTCAGATTTATAGCCTGAAGGTAATTAAAAGTATCCCAATAAGTAGCGTGTCGCCCAATTCGAAATTTTTGTAGCGAGGGCACTTAAAACATCGCCCAATACCATACTTGTAGCCCAATCTGGCATCACTGCTACGGCATGCTTTTTCTGATTGGGTAATTTGTTGTACCATGTGTATTTTCTTAAAAATCTTTTGAAGACAGATTAAAATTAAAAACGATGAAATTCAATTTTCGCCATTTGTTAATTGCAAAAAAGTGTAAGATCATAAGCATTTTCGGAAGCATATACAAATTATATTAACTAGTATGTGCGTTATTGTATGCAACTAGACTAGAATAGCTTGCCACTCTTTATGCGCTCATTCGCAGTGTTTATAATGATGCTCAGGAAGACATAGAGCAAGGTAGAATTCTCAAATTAAAAAAGCATGGTATGAGTGATGTAACTATTGCTAAATATGTAGCATGATCCAAAACTGTTAAACAATTTTTGTTAGAGTTCTACAATAAAAAGGAATGTACTAAGCAGAACTGTGCACAATGCATTAAACATGAATCCAAAGCTGTTCAATGTGTAAAGTTCAGCAATGCATATCAGTATTACTTCGTTCGGTTACGTATTGCTGAACTCAATTATTAAGTTTTAAATCGTAGGTCAAAGCAAAAATCTTCATTGCCTCACTGCCCCATCACCCGAATGTGTGAAACCTGTCTTATTGTGAAACAGTTTGTACATGAACTATTATTCGCGCCTACATCACTTCTTCACAACCTTTTCAACAATCCAGAACAGTTGAGTGAAACGTTGTTTGGATGTTCTTCAATCCATTCGGGGCAGATTAAAGTCACCAAAAAGAAAAGAAAAGAAAAAAAAAGAAAGTAAAAATGTAGACTGAGATCCTATCTGTACATGGTGCGGAAATGAAAACAGCAATGTTTCTTTGATACATATATATATCTATTTGAGGGTGACAGAGCTGTCCTTGGGGTGTGTAGGTGAAAGGGACGAGCAGGAGCAGACATTGATTGATATTGTACGATGACCGTCGATTTCCCCCTCTTTAAAGAAAAAAAAATCTTTCACAATTGAATTTTCATTGAGTAGGGATAAACAGTTTGTCACATATACACGCGCACACATATTCGCGAGTCGTATACGTGTGTTTAAACATCGACACTCGGTAATGTATTTAACCTCCCGAGTACACAATGGGTTTCTCTGCCTTAGTACATACAAAATTTCATCGCAATGGGCGTTATAGCTCAAATCAGTACCCCCTGCATACGCCACTGGTTGCGTTGCATCCATTCTGGTTTGTCATTATTTCCTTAATTTAGTTTT
>QLNU02014802.1:7129242-7166580 GCA_006491805.2 Dysdera silvatica | reverse complement strand
AAAAATCCCTCACTTTTCCAGGTTTTCTCCTGACTTTTCCAGCAAAATTTCCTGACCAATCACAAAACTTTCAACCAAATTTCAGTTCTGGGGAAAACGGATTCACGTTCGTGGGAAGTTTAGCTATTCGAAATAGAAGTTAAGAAAATTTTTCGACTTTTCCAGGTTTTGACCAAAAAACTTTTTCCCCGGACTTTTCTGAATTATTTCAAATTCACTGACAATTTCAAGTTGCGTGGGGATGTTGACTACTGGACTTAAGTGGATTTTGATATAATAAATGTGACCACAATTTTTTGTTTGTTTGTTTGTGGTTTTACGGCTCAAGGACTACAGTGGTCATGCTGCGCTGGAACCTACTGTTTTCCGAGGAATCCAAACCTCTGGACCTACAATTTTCCGAGGAATCCGAACCTCTTGGACCTACAGTTTTCCGAGGAATCCGAACCTCTTAAGGCATAGGGAACCAAACCCCGGACTACAGTGAGCAGTGCGATCTTTATGAGATCTCTGAGTAAGCGTTCTTTGCACCGTTGGGATCACAATTTCTTACTTAACAGCTTAAACTAATTAAAACAATACATTACCAGCGAGAGAAGAATGAAAAAGTAGACTGGTGTAAAACATGTTTAAAATTACCACAAATTTTCCATTGCACGTGGGATTACCATATTTCTCTGCATCAAATTTTCGGGGGGGTGGGGGAAGGGAGGTTCTGATTTGACATCAGAATCACATATTCAATAAAACAATCTAAACGTAACTTTCAGATGAACGCCTATCAGTGACATGATCATGATATTTTTAAAATATTTTTTCGCTTTTTTTTTAAACATCCAACAATGAAAATGCCTACAGGGCATTGAATATGACTATGATATAATTTTTCAATAATAATAAACAAACAGACTAAACATGTGACTAATAGGAAAACAAAATTGACTTAAGTGAAAATAAAACCACATCACGCTTTACATTCACATTTACATTTGACTGAGCAAATCCCTTTCATGAGCAATAAAAATAAGCATATAGTAAAATACTTCTAAAACAGCAAAAAATATAACAAAACAAAAATAAATCTTTTCTTCTCAATCGTTGCTATCTCCCGACTTTTGTGAAATCATGTAATGCAACTGAAACTTTGCTGCAAGAAAGAAAAAAGTACATTTAAATTCAATATTATTTACACATACAAAAATTTCTACTAATCTAACTAGTTTATATAATGAACACCATGCTTAGAACCGATAAGACTACATACACCAGCTTTAAAAAAATTATTTTTGAACGTTTTACTGTGTCAGTTATTTGATGGGGACAGGGACACACACATAGTTTGTACGTAATTTTACATCTCAAGGTTTAGAATCAAAACTTAGGTCATTCGGGATGAGACATCATTTGTGTTTTTAAGACGAACAAACAGTAAAGGTCATATTGTGCCAGAACCTACAGTTTTCTCCAAGAAATCCCAAAACCTCTATTGTCTACGGCAGCATTTCTTAACCACTGGGCTCTGGCATCAATTATACCGGGCAGTAAGAGATTATTCTCATGGAAATTTTCATTTTATTTTTCTAAACATTTATTATGAATAAATATTTAATCGTGGAAATATTCCGAGGAGAATAATAGTCGCAAATGCATCAGGAAGTTCAGATCCAGAATGCCTAAATAACAGCTTTGTAGCAACTGCCAATGACTAAGCTGTGTATTATTTTTACATATGGGAGTATATCAATTGTATTCATGAATGATCCAAATTCACGACGTCTTGAAATTGGTTGGTTTCAGTTGCTGTATGTAATGGATTTTGTAAAGATACCTCTTTAGGATGATCCTGAGTAACTGCCATACATTCCCACATAACATGCCAGTTCTTTTTGAAATTTCAAGGGCACTGCATTCCCCATATGCGGAAGTTGATGATTGTGTGTTAGATTCGTGTTCGACCTCACACACAACTGCGGTGGTTGTTTTCTGGTTTCTCGCTTCTTACACATGCTTCCAAACCACCAGTGTCTTCAAACTTTTTTATGTTAGCTATTAGTGAGGAATCATTGATCGCTTTCCATTTCTAACAGCCCGCATCGAACGATAGGTATGCAAAGAGATGCCCTTCCACATTCGGAGTTCTGATAATACAGCTTAATTAAAAGTGCTTTATCTCTTAACAATAACATGCCTCACCCTGGCGAAACGTTTGACTTAGGCAATAAATGTTAAGTGCTGAAAGTTTACTTCAGTATTCACTACGTTCTAAATTTATGCACCTCATGACAAAATCAGATAGATCGATATTTGATGTCTCACACCGTTTGAGGAGCAGCAGCCAGCTGATCTGTTTAAACAGTGACAGATAGCAGCCCTGGGACTGCTACAGTGCCCCCTGTCAGTGACAAATATAACTATTCCGACAATAGAATATTTCGTTATTAAAAAAAATCCCATGTCCTCCTGTCAGTGGTAGCTCGTCGGGTGACGTAAGTGAAGTGGCACTTCACCTAAAGAAATTGGGCGGTTGAACAGTTTTTTTAATTTAAATTCCAAATCCTTTTTATTTTTTTGTCAAATTTAAAATTTGATTAGAAAAATAAAATTTAGAATTTTATTTTGAGCCCACTATTTTTTTTTGAATTTAATTCCTTTAATATAATTGGAATTACATTCAGGAACAGAAGGCTACGTTTTTAAGTCAGCGCTTTAAACGCGTTAAACGCACCAACGAAATGTTGCCCGCCGAGAAAAAGGGCCGTATGAAGCGACAATAGAAATTCAGAGCTTCGCTTCAAAACGGAAATGTTTTGCGAACATGGTTACCATGGCGATGGAATATTTACGGCGAAAGCAAGTACTGTCAGAGAAGAGAAATTTTTATCGCATCATCATGTCAGCTAGTATTGCCAGATCAGAGGTTTTGCATGGGGAAAGAAGTAAAAATTACCAAAACAGAGGTATGGCTTGATCAGAAATAAAAATTGAGATTTTTGATTACCACAGAGGTTTCTAGAGGTAAAAAATTTTCTGTGGGGTGTGTTACTGGTCAAAGAAAAAAAATTAAATCAAAGAATTGAATCAAACTTTGATTCAAACTACAAACAGTTTAGTGTTATATCTGTTAGAATTATTTAATTACCCTGAAGTATTTCGAGGCACGTTGAGTGGTAACAGTAGTAGCATATAATTTCGTTGTGTTTTTGTTTCTTAAGGGGACACAGGACCTTTAAATCTTTAAAAAATCGATTTTTTATTTATTAGTTTAAAAAATAATATCGATTTTTGGCAGTGTTTTAAAACAAACCGCATCAAAATTCTTCAATTACTTCTTGCACTATTGTATAAAATAAAAATAACTATTACATGTTACCAAGTTCCAACTTGAACGCTCTTTTTCTCAAAATGAATTTTTCATATCATGCAGTCATTAAACTGAGGACACCAGTGTATCTATCATTCACATGGTCTTAAGTTCAGATATGCGCACTATGCTGCAAGTTCTCAAACCGCCTAGAAAAACAGCATTTCCGTTACTTGATTCTTTAGGTTAAACCTAATAGGTTCCTTTACAATATGACGTTTACCTTAAATGACCAGGTATGTATTTTATTAGAAACCCCATTCTCCAGTTGGAATAACGATGATAAAAAAGATTTTTTAAGTAAGGAAAAGCCCATGCCTGTGTTAAATTTAAGTAAAGTTGCAAAAAAAGGACAAAGTATATAATCGGCATTTTAAGATTTCGTGATATTCGGAGTTTGAATGGCTGTGTGGGAGTTATTATTTAAATAAACTTTTTTGTATGCCATGTTTAATCATTGGTGTTAAATCAAATGTGTGGAATAAGAGTGGTTTCGAATGATTTTGGTAACGTTACCCGTGCTCTTCACAAACATGAAGGTTCTTTTGATCGTGTGGATTGTACATTATGTTTTTCAAACTTAAAAAAAAATTTAAGTGGTACCGAGGATGCTTTAAAAGAATACTTTAGGCAATATATATTAAACGCTTCAACGAGAATGTGCAGCTTAATAGACGTTTCATTCAATTGCCCGCCCATTCGTGCTGTTCTTTACTTGGGGAAGCAAGAATTAGCATTTCGTGGTCATCACGAAGACGTAACCTCCAATAATCGTGGGAATTTTAAAGAATTGTTAGAAAACTGCATTTCGATAAGCCCTGTGGACATTCATGAGCACTTTTGAAAAATCACACCCATGTTTGCCGGCAATTCTAAGACTATTCAGAATGAAATAATTGACTGCATTTGGCAATATATCAATGAACATATCGAAAAAGAAATAAAGGATTGCATTTTTTTCTATACAAGTAGACGATTCCACAGATATTGTCCAAAAATCTCAATGTAGTATCATAATTAGGTATGTTATTGCTGGTGGAAAGTTAGTGGAAAGATTTTTGGGATTTTATGACGTCAGTTCCAATCGGACTGCCGAAGCATTGTTTAACCTTGTATCAAGATGCCTCGAAAAATTTAACTATAAATCAAAACTTATAGGAGAATGTTTTGATGGGGCAAGCGTAATGTCAGGGCACTTAAATGGTCTTCAGTCCAAAATTAAAGAAGTAGCACCAGAAGCAGTTTTATTGATTGTTTGGCACATCGTCTGAATTTAGTGCTACAACAGCATTTCACAGTGTCGCATATTTTTTGCAACTGTAAGCTGCATATCTGCATTTTTTCATCATTCTGCCAAACGAACTCACATGGTCGATACAGTCGTCGGAAAACGAATTCCTACTTCTGTTATTACGCGATGGACATCAAACTCTAAAATGTTGAGTGTTATAAATAAAGAATGGGATTCTTTAAAAGAAGTATTTACTGAGATTATGAACGATCCAACCTCCGATCAAACTTCGCTTAGGCAGAGTGTCGGCTATTTAAATATATTTAACGACTTTGAATTTTCACTTTTGGTTGTTTTTAACCATATTTTTGGACTTACGGATGTTCTCTTCAATGTACTACAAAATAAGTCATTTGACATTAATTTTTGCATCTCACAAATTAAAAATACGCAAATGGTCTTAAACAGCAAACTAAATGAGGATACGTTCATAGAAATTTTCGAATTAGTGACTTTGAAAACAACAGTTCCAACTGAAAATCGTAAGGGACAAAAAAAAAGTGACGCTCGCACGAGATCAAATTTTTGAAAAATATAAAATTTTACATTTTATGAAATATTGGGTATTATTTCATTACTTTGCCGCGAAATCAAGACCCTTTGTCATGGTGGAGATCCCATTCTCTAATCTCCCCAAATCTATCCAAGTTAGTGAAAA
Source organism: Dysdera silvatica (assembly GCA_006491805.2). NCBI lineage: Eukaryota > Metazoa > Arthropoda > Arachnida > Araneae > Dysderidae > Dysdera > Dysdera silvatica. The sequence goes on along the minus strand of QLNU02014802.1, from coordinate 7,161,270 downwards.
GAAAATTCAACTTTATGGCAGCATCAATGCCTTGCAAAAGGGTTTTCTCAAAGACTGGTAACATTTTAACGATGAAAGAAATCGAACGATAAAAGATCGATGAGAAAAATAATGATGAAAAAAATCGAACGAAGAAATGATGAAAGAAAAAAAATGGATGGAAGAAATCGGTTAGAGCCTCTTCATGTCGAAAGATGATTATTCCTAAATGCCAATTCATATTTAATGGAATAGATTTTTTATCCATGTATATTAATTAGTACAAGTATTAATATTTTTACATTACTGAGCTTTACACATGAAAAATTTCCGAACCTGTGTGTAACTACGTCCGTTGAGAATACACATTTTGTATCATTATCCTGTTTAATTAGTTCCACATTGTAACCTTTCAGTATGTTTTACCAATTAATTTACAGCAGTGTCAATATTTTTTGCTGTATTTCATTACTTAGAATTAGTTTTTTAAACTTTCTTTGATTTTTAAAATCGTGTATTTTTTAAAATATCTAAAATTCAGTATTTTAAAACCTCATTTTTGCCCCTTTAGTTTTGTATTTCGTATGTGTGCATTTTTTTTCACAAAGGTTTATTATTTTTATGGAGTTGGCACGATGTTCTGTTACGGATTGAGCATTGAAATGTGTAATCGTTAAGTTCCTCAATTCCCAAAACCTGTGAAGTAAAGCATACGTTCCAGTCACCGGTGATTGGAATCTTATCCGGTTGGAACAGGTTATTCAAAAATAACAGTTTGGTCCATCACTAATGCAAAGTGACAATTTTGAATCCATCGTAATGCGATTTGATGCCTGGTTACAAAGGACAATTTCCCCGTTACTTAAGAACATTGTTCCTCGACTGCAGCGTCACCTGGTGGCACATAGGGCAATTAATTTTTCAAATGTGTGCATTAAATTTTTACGGCATGTATATTAAACGTACCGCTTTATTTCATCCTTCTATCACCGTTTCGGAGTTATGTAATTTCAAAGTTAGGTAGTCCTTTCTGAAACACCCTGTATATACACGAACATGGTGGGGGGGGCTAGATTTTCATTTTGGGGGGAGTCAAGGACAGAATTTGCCATGGTCTTGGAATAACACCCTTCATTTATCATGAAAGTTGGAATTTTTTACAGTGAAAAAATATATTTGAGGGTGTCATGACCCCATGTCCAACCCTGTATACACACACACACGTTGCAAAGCATTAATTAGACAGAAGCTTTCGTGGGAGTTATGGAGACATAAATAATTGTAAGTGTTAGGCAATTAATTAGGGCAATTATTGCAACAATCATCCTATATAGTAAAAACCTAATTTCTTAAACACAGGTCATATGATGAATGTGCATGTTATTGAAAAACGTAGAATTTAAGTAGAATACCTTTAGTCATTTCATCGATATTTTGCTCTTTACAGTCGGTCCCTCGATGTCCTGCCTTTCCGCAATTATAACAAGTGGCTACTTTAATGGCATGTGCCATATTGTTCAAAGCATTTGTATTAGCTGCAGCCTGATAATTTGCATAACACTGCGTTGCTGATGGTGTAACCATTGACGGTGCAGTTTGCGATGAGGAAGCAGATTGTGGTACAAATGTCTGAGTGCCATACAACATTTCAGGTGAAAGAGCTGACATTCCATTTGGTAAGGCATACGTGAAACCATGTCCAAGGGTTGGTAAGGTTGGCGGTTGAATAAAACCATTTGCAGGAGTGCTAGAATGATTTGGGAGAAAAGGAATAGAATGAGGGAAAATATATGGCAATCCGTATAAGGGCAGTGAGACAGGTACTGGTTGTTGTTGAGGTGTTGATGCTGGAGACAGCGATGGAGATGGAGCAGGGGATGGTCTGGGCACATTTCCAGTACATAGACAAGTGCATGTGGGTGCTATGTTTGGTCTTCCCGAAGAATCAGATGATGCAAGAAGATAAGTGCAATTTGGGGAGTACAAGTTCTCCAAACCTTGAGGCAGCAAAGAAATTTTAGGTGGGATATCAGTGTCAAGCGACTGAGACCCCTTTGGAAACTGTCTGCTGCCAACACCGTTTGCAGTAGAATTCGTGACAATGGTAAGGTTGGCACTTTTATTAGAGGCAAAACTACAAGTAGGGCTTGGAACAGTGGCTGAACCAGATGTTACCACAGGAAATGGACACAGAGAAGTAATGGGTAATCCACTTGTTGCTGAAGTCAACAAACCATCAGGAGTGCCAACAAGAGACCGTGTTGTTGATGGCGATGCATGAGGCAAAAAAGTAAGTGCACTTGGCAGTGGAACTCTGGAAAACTGCTTATCGAAAATGACCCGTCCTGGATTGACATGCATTCCTGCATTTGTCCGACATTGCACTGGTACAAATGACAATTTCTGGTGTTGAAGCGGTGACATCTGAGGTACTGCAGGTGCATAGCCTAGGGGCAATGGAACCACTGGAGGAATAGAACCCCAACCACTTGTGTCACGTCCACTCTTAACGAAAACTTCTTCGGGTCGTTTTGATAAGTTATCTTGCAGACGCTGTTCCACAGATTCTTCAATTTCTGAAAGTTTGCTCCGACTTTTGGAAGGTGTGCCTGAAAAACATTAATACGAACAAATTAGTATTAAGAATAGAACTTTTTGCATATGATAGATTTGGGGAAAAGTTATTTTGCTCTGTTAATACCAGGAATTAATACTAAGATATTTTGTTTGATTGAGTTTCATGTACTGGTTGGTTTCATTTAGTCAAGAAAGTATATCGTAGTCGATGCTATGGAAGGGAAGACAGTGCAAATTATTGCTAATCAGAACTTGGTAATATTGAATAGAAAATATATAAGTGCAATTGTAAATAGCTGTTAATTTATAAAATGTAATTGTTATTACTGAAAATAAAAGTTTCTGGGGAAAAATATATCTTATTTTTATGAATATGAAGACAAAAAAATGCTATATAAACCTTCAAACAGATATTTTTTGTTGATTTGAGCATACTTATTGTCGTAAAGATACGTACGAATCGAAAGCAACTACAGTAAACACTAAGTTGTCATTTTAACCCGCATCAGTTCTTCTTGGTAGGATAAAAGTCTGTCGCTTCTAGCGTTAAACAGCAGGTCTAGCCAACCAACCAGCCTGGGCCAGCAAAATGAATTGGTTCAATCAGGAGGATGGGATTAAGGCCACCTCCCACAAGATGCTTTCATCCTATTATGTGTATACATGATGTTACTTAGAAAGATATTTATTTTGCACTCGATAGACAATAGTTGATGAAAGTACAGTTGTAAATTGTTGTTTTATTCAGTTTTGAACCTACAACAACTTAACATACATACACTGACTTGATTATTTATTTTATTGCAAACTCGAATAATAATATACACCAGAATAGTTAGTAAAATCATTCTACCTTTATCGAGAACAACCTCTTCTGAACTGGAATTGCTTGAACTGGTATGATTGTATATTTCACTTGGGGAGGGACTTTGAGGTGGGCTGCAAGGCTCCGATCCGATGGGTGAACTCTCATTACTCTCTTCATGAAGAGGCATGTTACTCTTCATTGATGTTTGCGAATTCAATATTGAATTACGGCAGCCTGGTTGTGTATTTTCCATGACATTCGAAGGTAAAAGGGACCTTAAAAAACACAATAACATTACGTTTACAAAAATTCAACAAGAACGTGCAATAGACCAAGCAAAATGTTACATTCAAATTTCTATGTCCTCCTTTATCGAGAAAAATTAAATCAGGTACAGATATATACATCAGTTATAGTATCATTCAACATTGAAACCCACCTACCTTCCTTCGTGATTTTTTTTTTTAACTTTTGCTTTAGGATCAAAACTTACATCATTGTTAACCTAGCTTAAAATCATAAAAACATTACAATGTAATCAGCATTTGTTGTAGTAGATCTCACTGCCAGAAAATAAATTACATATAACCACCAAACTCTGCCAAAATAAAAGTATGACCAAGAGACAAAAGAATTTGAAGGTTCGTTTTCCCATAGTTTCTCAATTCACATGTTAGTGTTAATAATTTTTGATGCGACTTTTTCATCTCTTTGCTTTTTCAGAGAAATTGAACACCATCGTTTGCATGTTTTACTTCTCATGACTGTGATCTGAGTCATCTATAATGGGACTTGAGACTAAACTTAACCTCAAAACAATAGGTTTACACAAGAACTGATTGAAAATTGAACATGGTCTAGTGAGCCTGAAAATAGTTGTAATAACTACTGGAGTACTGATAGATTATTAGCATCCAGTATATAACATAACCTTTACCAAGGAAATTGGTTATGGAAAAAAGTTTCGTCTATGATATTAATTGGCATAAAATTAACATGATTATAATATATAAATTAGTTAGTCACTTTATATTTTATACAAAAAGGGTTATTGACAGGTCATCCTTCCCCATAGTGAATGATTTAACAAGACTGGCAAACATAGAATCATTACTTACTTAGCATTAGTGAGAAGGAAATAGACATTAGACAGTCTATATATGAAACTTCTTTATACATAGACGTTCTCGTGAACTCATGATTCGAAGTCCTTGTTCATTACATAGGAAAAATATCAAAATAAACATGCTCACTATATATATATTTATAAAAAAAAATATGGAACCCTGGACTTTGCCGTAGGAAAGACCTGCCATATTACTTGTTTATATATTTTATACTGCAAGTCATATGGGATGGGAGACAAACCGCTTAGTATGATTTCTGAACCACAATAAATTTGGGATTAAAAATGGAAGTCAAATCCAATTAAGCAAGGGGTGGGAAGGTCTAAAGTTAGTGGTCATAACCACTGGGGTGCTGAGAAGAAAAAAAAGGAAGATTTAAAAAAAAAATCACGTGATTACACCATTTATGTGGCTGTACATTTATTTAAAATACACCCATTACTTTTAAGGAAGGTAAAATGTTCTTTTTTTAGCAAAACATCTCAAAACTAGTTTAAACAATGAGTATACTCACCTAAATGTATCCAGTAACCTCCTCAATTTTACAGCAGCATCTTTGAGCAACCCCAAGCATTCCAGTTCTTCAAACTTCATATTTTGTAGCTTGAGGGTAAATAAACAGAAAGAACTATGTCAAGACAAACTAAATATGCACATATCAAAGTTAAAACATTTACCAAAACAATTTGTCTTCCCATTTTGTACCAGTACGTCTCAGTCCTCTAAATATCGGTCTGTGATGACCGTGCCATTCCAGAATGGAAATTCCATAAATGTTATTAAGGGTGTCGCCAGAGTTGAGAAACATCATATGGGTAATTACAAATACTGTAAATCAATTTAGTTTAAAAAATATGATTTCATGGATTTCAGCTGGGTTTTATAATTTTTATTGCTGTTAACTATTGGTTCTGTAAGTCTTGCGTCAATTGAGTTTTGTAGGTAGAAACAGAAAATAGCTATTTGAAGGTTACGTTGGAGGGATTCCGTAGGATCTATAATACATATCATTGAGTTCTGAGCCAAAGATTTAAGTGACTGAACTTTTATATCGACCTATGATGACTATTTAAAGTTGATGTGATAGTGGGGTAACAATGTCTGAGAATGGATAGAATATCCACCAGAAATAAGACTTCACATATGACTGTGAGCGAATGAGCCACTGCAGGCCTAAGGCAATGAAACTGCAGTTGGGTGATATTCTTTTGATTAATTTTAGTTAAGTGTTTGTGGAAATCTATGTTAGAGTTTATATATTGTATTACTAATAATTACATAGGAGAGATTGTGTTTCTTACGTTATTTTAAGTTTGCGTGTTTGTTATTAACAAATTGTCAGATCAAGTTGGGCTGTTAACATAACTATATTCTGAACATTGTTCCAATGTTTAATAACCTGTGACTATTAGTCTATGAGTTAGTGAAGTTACTCCTTGGTGTGAGGTCACGCTATTTTGGCAACTCTCATCTGTGATACAGATGGGTCAATAAAGTCGTTATAACTGTATTTGCTTAACATATCATTCAATGCTTGTTAAACTTAGAACTTACAGTGAACTCACTGCATAACACATGGTTACTAAGGTCCCAGCTATAGTATTATTGGGAATTCAATTGAAGCAGGGGGTGGACTGGGGAGAGAAAACAGCCCTGGCATTTTTAATTATGGAAGCCCACTCTGATAATGATGACCATCTCCTGCTGCTGGTGCGGCGGTGCTGCAGTCCCTGTACTTTCTAGGACATCACGCTTTCCTTCTTCCTACTGCATTGGCTTTCATGATTTTCTTAGCCATGCTAGATTATTCCATCCTTTCTACATGTCCGAGCCACCTAAGCCTTCTTTTCCTTATTTCTGTCATCAACTCAGGGTCTCCATATAAATGGTATATTTCCCTGTTTCTCCTAATTCTCCATACTCCATTTTTATTAACTGCCCAAATATTTTCCGGAGTATTTTCCTCTCCCATATTCTTAGCACTTTTTTGCATTTAGCTGTTAATGTCTATGTCTCTGGTCCGTATAAAACTACAGGTCTTATTATTGTTTTATAAATAGTAAGTTTTAGTTTTCGTGAGACGTTCTTGGAACTTAGTACTTTCTCAAATGTGACGTAGCACCAACTATCAGCTGTTATTCTTGCTTTAATCTCTGCATTTTTTTTTTTATTTTATTTTTTTTTGTAATTGTCTGTTATCATAGCTTTTAAATATTTAAATTGATACACTCTGTCAAAACTACTACCTTTTATTCTTTTTTCCAAGCCATTCACATTCTGAAACCTTCTTTTATCCCTTGAATTAATCATATATTTAGTTTTATCTGCATTGATTGTTAATCCTAGCTCTTTAGCACTATTTTCAAAATCTTGTAGGGCTTCTTTTAACACAGATGCATCCTTGCTTATAAAGACTATATAATCTGCAAAAGTTAGATGTTGCAAAAATTGTGTCACTTAGGTACACGCTCGTTTTTCTTATAGCGGCTTCACAAGCGTTAAATTAAACAACGTTGAAAGGGCATCACCTTGCCTTAGACCCTTCTCCACTCCGAATTCACTCGACAGCTGTCCCTGAATCCTTACTTTGATCTTGGTATTCTTTAACTTTACTAAATAATTTTTAAGGAAATGTGTAATTCTTTCAAAACTTGGAAAAGTTTATTTCTTTGGACGCTGTCATAGGCTGGTTTAAAATCAATAAATAGCTGTTGTATGCTGATATTAAATTCGTAGCATTTCTCTAAGACTATATTTAGTGAAAATATCTGGTTTGTAATCCGCATTGATTATCATCTACAAATTTCTTCTGCAGAAACTTCCAGACGTTTTGAAAGAAATTTTTAAAATATCTTATACAACATTTAGTAATGAGATTTCCCTGTAGGTAGCACAGTTACTTTTGTAATTTTTCTTATGAATGGAATGAATGATTGCTGATCTCCATTCTATCGGCATGTCTTCTTTCTCCCACACCTCTTTCACCAGCGAATACATTTTATCTCTCAGTTCAACTCCTCCGTATTTGATTAATGCTGCCTGAATGCCATCTTCTCTAGAGCTCTTATTATTCTTTAAAGATCGTATCACTTCATCTACTTCTTCTCTTTCAATATTAATTTCTACTTGGTCTTGGTTTGTCTCTTGCATTTTTTTTTTATCGATAACTCTATCTTTCTCAAAGTTCAACAATTCTTCAAAATATTCTGTGCCCACTATTTAATATTTTGTGACCTTCTATTAAGTTTCCTTCTTTATCTTTACATAGTGAATTTTTCGATTAGAACCCTCTCTTTAATACAACAGCTTTCTTAAACACATTTCTTGTCTCTTATCTTTGGTGAAATTATTCTGACTTAAGCAGTCTTTTCTCATTCCCTTTTAATTTTTTAAGTAGGTATTTGCCCCCCTTTTAACAATTTAAGAAATTTTCATATGTTGATCTTGTTTTCCTTTGAAGAATTATTTCTCTCACCGTATTCCTTTCTTCTAGCACTTTTTTGCAATCATCATCAAACCATTTAGTTCTTTTTTCAGGGTTTTTGTATTTGATGATCACCGACGCTGAAGTCTTAATTATGACCTGAAGTACCATCCATTTTTGGTCCATTTATCCTTCCTCTGGTATATTATTGCCAGTAACTAAATTTTCAGAAATAGCTTATTGGAATTTATGTCTTACTAAAAGGTTGTGTTTAAGTGTTTGTATATTAAATAATTTTTCTTTTTTTGGGGAAGGACTTACTGGTGTTTGCGGTCCTCTGTCTATATAAGATTCGGACTATAAAGTGGTTGAAGTCAATATCCGCTCCTCTACATGTCCTGACATCTGAACCATATCTACGCTCTATTAGGAAGTTATTTACTTCATTTTTAGTGGTACCGTTCGGTGAGGCCCATGCAGCTTTGTGGACATTTTTATGATCAAAATAGGTACTACTTATAGTTATGTTTGCAATGTCAATGAAGCAAAACCAATGAATCGTAGCTCATTATTTTTGCTATAGTCATGAAAACTATGACACCCCAGCGCTGGTTTAAACTGATCTTCTTTTTCCAGCTTTGCGTTTATATCCTTTAGAACGATTTTCACATCGTACATTGGGATAGTAGGCTTGTTCAAGTGTTGCATAGAATTCTTTAGCTTCATCCTCTGAGAGTGCATGTACACACATCAAAGCGATATAGAAGAATTTGGATTTCAGACGTTAAGTACACATTCTTTCATTGATGACCTTAAATACAAGAACAGACTGCTTTATTTTTTGGAAACCATAAATCCGGTGCCAAATATATTGGTACTCCCTCCACTGCAAAAAAATTGTGTAATCTCCGGAATCACTTATGGCTGTACCTCTCCATCTGATTTCCTGTAGGGCTGCGAAATATATTTTACATTTCTTTAGTTCACCTTTCAAATTTTCTAGGGCTCCAGCTCTATATAAACTTTGGACATTCCAAATGGTCATCGATACAAATCCTTTGTGAAGGCAACCTTATGCTTTTTTTTTATTATTCATCTGGTTAACGGCTGTTGCTATTTCTCCATAAAAGCGTATGTAGAAAATTTTGAGGAAAAAGTGGAAATCTAGAATTCAAATGAATATATGTTGCTTTATTTCTCAATTATTCCTAATTTGCTTGGACTCGTTGAAAAAAAAATAACTTGATACGACGGCCCCAAAAGCAGAGTTTCATGACGGCCTACCAGGCTTTAGCCCGGTGACTTCTATGGCCAGTCTGACCCTGAATGGAAGTATTAAAGTCAAGTCACACCAGTTAGGAAAACACTGGATATTGGGTGCTGTGAAAAAAGCCTTTGGGCCACTTAGCATCTGGATCCGGGATATATATTTTTTTTTTCTGATAATATTATTCAGATCTACTCGTGAAGTTTTAGATTCTACTTATCTGTGTGAGTTAATTTTTATAAACGTTCCTAGCAAATATTTGGGTTTGTGTGGAACACGTGTGACAAGTAGGCCTGACAAGTAGTACAAGACGTTCAGTGCTAGTGGCTCAAACTATGAACAGCTGTCCTTCGATGAAACTGAATCGACTGGCAACTAATTCGCTCTGCACGACATATCTAGTATGCAATAAATTCTGACGTCCAAGAATTTGTGTCTTGTGCGCACTTTTGACCCTTTAATTGACATCCAGTATTTCTATGGTGATAGATTTAATTAATCCAAATTAATTCCCCGTCTGAGCATTGCAATTTTTACCAATGATAATATAACAATCCATAAACTCTATATCAATGAATCTTACGTATAGTTTACCAAATATGTGTGAAACAGAATGTGTAACCAAAAAAATGTATTTTTTAGGCAAATTTAATAACGCATTTATAAAACGAATACCGTGGCTAAACTTTCTATATAACTTAAAGCTTGAATATTTGGTCTGTTTAATGGTTTTGACTTCCGAGTTCTGAAGTTTGACAAGCATTTAAAAAAAAAAAAAAAAAAGTAAGTTGCGAGTCACACTATAGAGATAACATGTTAAAATATTTTACTGCTACAAATATATTTTAAAATTATTAAATTTCACTCAATGAAGAAAAGGAAGTCTTATTTCAAGTTCTATTTAGTAAAAGAGTTGAGACTTAGAGAAAGTCCTATTTAGTAGTAGTCCAATTAAGTTTGAAGTTTAATTAAAATAAAAAAGACACGTATATTACAAATTTTAGAAATACAATAAATATATGATACTGCCAAGTGGGGCATACAATCAACATTAACTCACAACAGCTCTCAATTTAAAATGATATAGTTAATTAAAATTAATTCACTGTTCTAAATTTAGCGAAGATGTCTATTAGAAATTTCACACATGAAAGTAAATAACTTCTTTCTGTTTTTCAAGCAAATTCACTGACTTGAACTCTAAAATTTGCAAGTCATACTCACACACCTCATCATGCGATGCCTCTGTAAGCATCTAATTGGGGGATAGCTGATGATATAAGCATAAGTGATAGCTATTATGTTGATAAAGAGACCATTCTTTATGAATTATCGTGGGCTCTCCCTCCTCCTCAGCCGGCTGTCACCCCTCCCATTTAAGTAAGCTTGTTCCCCCCCCAAGTCACTCGTGTATAATTCTCTTTGTACTCCGTCAGGAAAGGATGAGTCTGAGCTCCGGACTGGGCCAACGGGCAGACTTTTGGGTTCCAGGCTGGGCCTAACAAAACGGGCCTATGCAGGGCTCTAATGTACAGTACTCTTAATGTTCAATTCCCATTGGCAAAAGAGCAGCAAACTTTGGTGGAGAAATGGGAGTTATCCTGGAAGATCCTGAAAAACTAACGAATCATTATTCAAGAAAAGTTGCAATTTTACGCGACTCCGAAGGTGTTTCACCAGAAAACGTCACCCCACCCCAATTACATTTATGGTGGTGGACTGTACATCTGCCATCTCTTCTCTAATGTTTGGTGGCTGGTCAGTTGTTTTCCAGTGGCTACCCAGTCACTGGGGTACTGGAAATGAAAGAGTAGACATGATAGCAAAGGCAGGAAGCCAAATGAATTAGCCAGTCAACAAAATTGGGCTAATAACAATCTACTCTTACATTGAAAAAACCCTAACAAAACTTCTGTCTTCTAACTACAGTGAAATAACTCAACGAAACGTATGGTCTTTCTTACTTACAAAACCCTTACCAAGGAAACGTCACAGATCCATTTCAGTAGCAAACTCCTGCCATCACAGAATATGACTACCTCCAGTTACACCTTTTTAAAATCAGGATGGCAGACTCACAAACATACCTACTCAGCAATACCAATGCCTCAATGGACTCAGATCGCCTTTTGCTGTGTCCTGCACTTTCTGACACAAGAGCTAAGATTGGCTCCAATAACACTTTATATTGGGCTGTGTGGTGTCAAAAGGTCAAAAGCAGGCTTTGGAAAAACAATGATAGGCTAAATATTATAATAATAATAAATAGAAAATGAATAAAGTGCCTCATATGTTGCGAATAGTTGCAGTTACACTAGAAGGAATGTAAGAAACTATACCCTAATTTATAGTAGACAACTGTCCCAAATTCTTGCATAATCAACAACCACCACCATACAACTAATTTTTTTTTTATCAGCTGAGAGAAAATTTCAAGACAAAAAGAAATTTATCAATTTAGATGGATAATGATTGCCGTGTGGCATTTCGAAACCGTAAATTGTCAATGACAAGTCTAGATCCAATTTCAAAACAAATTGGTGGGAATATTATAGACAAGGTCTTTTTTGTTCTTGTCCCATATATTAACGAATTAAATAACAAATCAACATAGCGCACAATATTTCTACATCCCGTTACTCTAGAATGCCAGCTTACAATGAAACTACTTGCCATAACAGGTGGTATTTATGATTGCTAAAATCGACTTCTTCACCCCATCTGTTCAGGCACTTAAAATCCTTAACTGGGAAAAAAAAAAAAAAAAAACCACGGGTGTATCAGGTGCTTAAATTTCTTAAAGGGCTAATCCTTAGGGGGCTTTTACAAAAAATCTTTATTTCCTCATTTTTTTGCAAACATTTTAATTTCCATCTTTTACCCTTCTCTTGAAGTATGTTTCTTAAAAGTTCCCCTCCATGTATTCCTTTGTTTACCTTCTCTTCTGCTCTTAAGGGTCCCAGTCTAATGCTTATCTACAAATATTTATAGATTGTGAATTGACGTCTGAAGCTAAAACTGAATGCAGCATTTTACACCTCTAAAAGCGTTACAAAATTCATACTTCTTCTATCCTGTAATGTCTCAAAATGTCCCAATATTCATGGATCTGTTCTTTAACCAGCAGTTTCTCCAGTGTGCAAGTGTCTGCGGTAAGGACATTGTTGCCATGTTCATTGAGAAACCGTTGGACCCAGGGTGAAGCAGATCGAGAATTAGTTTCTGAATTTGTAGGAGACATGTAAGGCGAATTCAATGGAGAATGCAGCGGAGAATTCATTGAGATTGTTGCTGAAGAATCAGACTGCATGCCATTCCTAAAAAAAAGAAACGAACAGCCATGTTTCAGTTTAATGAATGTTCAAAATGTATATAATCGTATTTCAATAAGAATACACATTAATTCTATCTTTACCTTCAAATTACGTTAATTAATTTAATAAAATCATGGAAAGAGAGAAGAAATGCTATTTTTACATTAATAACTAAATGAAAGTGATGAGTACTGAAGAAGAGATTAAAGACAAAGTATTCAACCTAAAAATATGGCTTCTTACCAAGCTACATTCATATATTTAAAATTTCCTTAGATAGATCATTAATATAGTATGTTCATAAAGTTGTGATGGGGTTTTTTCAATGAATATTGATGCCTAAACCTCACTAACTTTGCACATATTGACACACTGTACATGTAAACTATTTATTAATGTAGACATAGTTAGATCCTAGTTCGAGCCTAGGAGGAACGATGTTTCTTTTCTCCTATACTTAAAAAACTCTTAAACTAAGCTTAAACATGGGTGTCAAAACTATTATTCATAAAAATAATTACCCTTTTCTTTAGTACCATAAATGCTGAACAGAAATGCAACGTTTATGGGTGATTAAGATCATATATGCAAGTTAACCTTATTTATACAGTTCTAGGTCTCATCAAAGAGTTTCCAAATCTCTTACAGGAGCCCGAGCTATATGCGCATGAACATATAATTGCGTTTCAGCCCTCTTTTAGCATTACTGCATATAAATGCACAAAATCAGTGAATTTTAAGAGTATGTCTTTCAGGGGTTTCAGTAGGGGAAACTCTTGTACTTAGGGCCAGCACGCTTTATTTTACAGCATTTTTACTCATGGGAGTGAGTGGCAACATTAATTCAAATTCAAACAGCTCTTTTTAATGAAAGCAAGAAGAACATATAGTTAAAGAGAAACTAAAGTTAATTATGTCTACTCTGGATTAATATATACATGATGTTAATCACATTTAAATAGATGTAATTATGCAATGAATAATTGTGATATGTAAATGTAACATGTGGTCTGAAACAAATATTAGTAAAAGGAAGCCCTGATTTGATGATCAAAACTAAATTTTTGCACACGAACTTAAGTCTTATTTTTATGACAGTATAAACTTTACGTTTTAAATGTATGATAGAAAATTTTTGTAATCATTTAAAGAAAAGACTGAAATACAAACAAAGCTTTGTTTCTGCAGGTCTTCGGCTATGGAGGCCATTTTGCTAAAAACAACAACTTCTACCAAGGGTCAAATGTTACTATGTACAAACGTTATTGTAATGTACCTAAGTAAAAATGTTATTGTTGTGTTGTTTACTCCTTACAAATATGTGGGGGGGGGGGAAGCTAAATAGGGGGTTTATAGCTCAAATCCAATATTTTAAAATACATTTACATATTTTTTATTAGGCCCATGCCATGATTTTAATTATGCATTTTGGGTACTAAAATTCATTACTGGCATTTTTATATGTTTAAGGGTTCCCAATAATAACAAACAATAAAACAAACAATGGAACTTGACAAGATCAAATGGGACATTGTAGGACTCAGTGAAGTTAGAAGAAAAGGTGAAGAGTTGGTGGAACTTAAAAGTGGACATTTGTTTTATTATAGAGGAACGGAAACTGGAAGAACAAGTGGTGTTGGCTTCTTAATCAACAAAAGAATTAAAGACTGTCTTCTGGAAGTTGAAAGTACATCAGATCGAGCAGCGAGGCTCGTTGTTCAACTAACCCAGCGATACCAACTTCAAATAGTACAGGTATATGCACCAACATCAAGCCATACCGACGAAGAGGTTGAAGAATTTTATGAAGAAATCAAAGAGTTACACACCAAAGGGAAACAACATATCAAGCTCATCATGGGGGATTTCAATGCAAGAATTGGACAACAGGAACAAGGAGAGACATCGGTTGGTAAATACGGATATGGGGAAAGGAATGAACGTGGCGATCAACTCATCGAATTTGCAGAAGCTGAAAACCTTAGCATCATGAATTCATTTTTTAAGAAGAAACCGCAAAGAAAATGGACATGGAAACACCCAAATGGGGGAACTAGTGAAATTGACTATATCCTGGCAAACAAGAAATCAATTATTGAAGATTGCAGTGTACTGAACAGATTTAATACTGGAAGTGATCATCGAATGGTGAGATGTAAAATGCACTTAAATACTAAATTAGAACGACAGAAGCTCATTAGGAAACAAGTAAGTAAGAGGGTGGATTTAAAGAAATTAAAAGAAAATACCGAGGCATTCAAGTTGGAATTAAAAAATCGCTTTTCTGCACTGGAAGGACTTATTGATGAAAGTGATATCTCAGAAGCAAATGAAAACATTGTTAAGACAATAGTTGAAACTGCTGGGGAAATTGGTGGTGTAACCTGTAAAAAGCACAATAGCAAATTATCTGAGAAGACGAAACAGCTCATGAAAAGGCGAAGAGATATGAAGGTGGACAATCGAAATACCAGTTCCAGGATTGAGTACATAGAACTTTGTAAAACTCTGCGCAAAAGCATGAAAGAAGACATAAGAAAATTCAATTGTGAGTTAGTAAGGAAGGCCATTGAAAATAACAAGAGCCTTAGGGTTGTTAAAGGAAGTTTATCTGTTGGGAAGAAACACATCATTGCATTAAAAGGAGAGGATGGCACCGTAACAAGAAATAGGGAAGAAATACTTAGAAGAGTTGAAGAATTCTACAAAAAACTATATGAAAGTAACAGTGGATTAAACGAAGACACTGAAATAGTCGAAGGAACAGCTCCTAAAATCTTAAAAGAAGAAGTTTCATTTGCAATAAAAAGTATGAAGAAAGGAAGAGCCCCTGGCGATGATGGTATTACATTAGATATCCTAAAAGAAGCTGGAGAATATGTAGAAGACATACTTGCAAAATTCTTTACCAAATGTCTTAACAGCGGTAACATACCAAACCAATGGGATTCTGCAACAGTAATTCTTTTGCATAAAAAAGGTGATAAAGAGGATTTGAAAAATTACCGACCAATTAGCTTGTTACCTGCTATTTATAAAATCTTCACAAAAGTGCTAACACATCGCCTGCAGAAAAAATTAGATGCAGCTCAACCAAGAGAACAAGCTGGATTTCGAAGTGGATTCAGTACAGTGGACCATATTCAAGTATTAAGAGAATTAATTGAAAGAACACATGAATATGAACTTCCATTGTGTGTTGCATTTATTGACTATGAGAAGGCCTTTGACTCTATTAAAACATCAGCAGTCATCAACTCTTTAAGATCAACAGACATTGAGGATGTGTACATTGACATGGTGAAACGTGTGTATAAAAATGCAAGTGCAAAATTTCGGTTACATAAAGATACCAAAACTATCAAAATTGGTAAAGGTGTGAGGCAGGGAGATACCATTTCTCCAAAACTTTTTACTTCAGCTTTACAGATGATTTTTCAGCTGATAAATTGGAATAACAAGGGAATAAAAATAAATGGTGAATATTTAAATCATTTGCGGTTTGCTGATGACATTGTTATTTTTTCAACGGACCCATCAGAACTCCAAGACATGGTACAGGAGCTCTCAACTAGAAGTAAAGAAGTTGGACTCAAGATGAACCTACAAAAAACTAAGATCATGTTCAATAATTTTGTAGAGGAAACAAAAATACAAGTTGACAACATTGAGCTAGAAATTGCTGATTCATATATTTACCTTGGCCAGCTGATTTCAATGGATGGCAACATTATGAAAGAACTCAACAGACGTATTAAACTTGGCTGGAGTGCATTTGGAAGAAACAGTTTTATCCTGAAGGGGAAATTGCCTTTGTGTCTAAAAAGAAAGGTCTTCAACCAGTGTGTATTGCCAGTCCTCTCTTATGGATCAGAGACATGGAGTCTAACAGTTGGAGCAATACGAAAGTTACAGACAACGCAAAGGAGCATGGAGAGGTGCATGCTTGGAATAACTAGGAGAGATCGAAAAAGAAACACTTGGGTGAGAGAGCAAACTAGAGTAGAGGACATCATTGTTAAAGTAAAAGGGCTGAAATGGCGATGGGCTGGGCATATTGCAAGAAGAACTGATCAACGATGGACAACAGAAATTCTGAACTGGATTCCAAGAGACCACCGAAGACCTAGAAAACGTCCTCAAACTAGATGGGTGGATGAAATAAGAAAACAGGTTGGGGTGACGTGGAAGCGAATTGCTCAGGATAGACTTGTGTGGAAAGCATTTGGAGAGACCTTCATCCAGCAGTGGATAGATAATGGTTGAATATGATGATGATGATGAATAATGTTTAAAATAAATTAAGAGACATAAGAAATATATTAAGTATAAATATCAGTGAACATTTACAATTAATTTTTATCAAAATTTTAGTCAAATTTTAGTAACTCTTGAAATTTTAAGCATTTAAATTTATTTTAGATGCCTAGAAATCTAGATGGAAAAAACGATCCAAACTGTTTGCAGAAAATGTGACTGTAGCTACAGAAGCTGTTTTGAGGTATGGAATTTCAGTTCGTATGACAGTTTGGAGGAGGTTGTATTTTTATGGCACAAGGACAACAATGGTCATTCTGCGCCAAGCAAGGTGAGACCGTACATATGATTTATGACAGTTTAGAGTTTCTAGAACATTTCAAAGGCAAATCAAAGTTTGTATAAATAATGAAACAGACAACACAAAATTAAAGTACTCTTATAGAAATAGATGTGTTGCTTTGACAGTTTTCTCTAAAAATGAAGAAAGAAATCTTGTAGAATATTTGATTATCGCAAGTCATATGCATCATGGTTTATAAAAAGCTGGGTTAAAAAAGAACTTACCTTTGACTATGCTAAAGCTAATAAAGAGAGATACCCTGCTGCTTGAAATAAAATTGCTCAAGCCGGTAAACAGTGATATTATGATTTTATGGGGAAAAAAAAAATCTTCTCTCATTAAGGAAAGCTCAGCCAACAAGTTTAGTAAGAGTGACAAGTTTTAACAAACTGTTTCTAGTTTGTTTTTTTAACTTCAAGAAGTGATACAATAGTACATGTTAATTCCGGAAAAAATATGTAAGGTAGATGAAACCGGGATATGTACAGTTCATGTTCCGGAAAAAGTTATTGCTTCCACAGGTGCAAAGCAGGTTGGTAGTATGACTTCCAGTGAATGAGGAACAAATGTAATTTTAATTTGCTGTGTAAATGCATTTGGGAATTCTGTTCCACCTATGATGATTTTCCCCAGAGTACATGAATGAATCTGCAACCGCATGAATAAGTCTGTGAATCTCGTCAAACATGGAGTTAACGAGCTTGAGCCTCACTAACTCAATGAGGGGCTGAAGGTGCATATAGTCGACTGTTCAAACCATTTATAAAAACCAAAGCTCTTTCAGATTCCCAGATCCGGTGAGATCTTTCACACTTTTTTTTTTTAATTCATTATATAGTGAACACTTGGGTTTTCAGCACAGGAAAATCTTGTTTTGATAAGTTGTTTTTCTTTATATAAATACTTTTAAGACACAAATCGAGCAATTATCTAGGGCAAGACACAGATTAACATGACCTCCAAATCACAGTATGTCGAATATACAATGAAGTATGCTGGAAGTTAAATCTAAGCCAGTGAGTCAAAAAGTTGCTACTGTAACCTTTGGATCACATTTAACACACACACGAAAGTAAGTCATTCAATTTTTAACTTTCCAAGAATGTTTTACTTTTACAGCCATTCTTTTATAATTTGTTTCATTCACTTCACAATAATTATCAATGAGCGAAGTGCTATATTTCACATCTCAGTTGTAAAGCTTGTTTAACAATTAAGCTTTAAAATGGAAATACGGTTTTATTAAAATCCATGAGAGCGGTCAAAAATCCCTGTACACACTGACTTTTAAAATATCATTTTTTCTTTCTTCTTGAAACATATAATAAAATTTATTTTATATACAGACACTTATAGCTTACCCGTTTTCGGGGATTTTCCGGTGTGAAGAGTTCAATGGAGATGACCGCTGTCTAATATTGTCCATCCTTTTCGTTGGTGAACTTTCTGATATATATGAATTATAAATTGTGATAGATCCAAATCGAGGATTTTTAGAGAAGTCATCTGAATTTCGAGTATTCCTGGCTAAACCAGAACGGCTGTAAGCAGAGGTCAGGAAGAAATTGACCACATAATCAGACTGTGCAACATGGCTTGGCAAACGACTGCTTAACTGCCTAAAAGTAAATTTAACATTAATTAAAAACAACATAATATATAAAACCTATCATCTGATGATTTCTATTTACATATATTTTATTTGTATATTTAAATTTAACGATGTAAGAGAGCACCACAGGCAGCAATATAGGGTTTTCAAAACTATTGAAGGGTGTTACAAGCACATATTATATACTTATTTATATTACAATATATGTAAAATTGCAATTTATTTTAAATTATTGAGGGGGATAGGCTCAGGCCCCATATAACTTTGCGCCTATGACCGCGGGTCATCTGTGACAGAATTAAAGTATTAATGCAGCCTCCAAACAAAACTACTTTAAACACACAGACGAGTTTACTAAAAGTCAAACCCAATGAAGTAAATATTATAACTCCTGCTGTTATAACATTATCTTTTGTGCATTCCAAGCCAGTAGAAGTAGTATTAGTCTCGATGTACAATCGGTCAGTCAACACTTTCACACTATACGAAAAAAAGTCATACAAATTGCTAAATATACCATACCATAACAACACGCAACTTCAGGATAATCAGTACAATAAAACCCAAAGCACAAAGATTCTTACAGGGTAACCAGAAAAAAATCTAGACAAACTTTAGAGCCTTCTAACTGAAATAATAAGTAGTAGTAGTTTCAATTTTTGCATCACGTCTCATGCTTTCGAAAGATAAATAACAAATTCAAATTTTGTACTGTTCTCTAATAACTTCCATGTTTTCAACAATGTCAAATAAACGTGCTGCTGTTCTGGAGTTGTTTCGTAAGATCTTTGTCAACGTGAAATTGTTCGATTGCTCAAGGTTTCCCAGCAAACTGTGTCTGATGCCATTAAGCGCTTCCACAAGCTCGGCCATGAAGGCGACAGCCCCAGAAGAAGAAAGTGAACTGTCAACACCTCTGGCAACCCTCAGATCATTTGGAAGCGAGTGAAGCGAAATCCACAGATCTCAATATGAAAAATTGCTCATGAGACTGGAATGACATGTGAATCAGTGCGACAAATAACTAAATTTAAGCTAAAACTCAAGCCCTACAAGCCTGAAAAAAAAAAGTTTAACCACTGATGTTCGAAAACAAGCAAGTGAGTCCAGCTTCAAAGATCACAACAACTTAAACGCTGAACTGTAGGTATGCTCTGAGGATGTACATTCTTCAAAGATGAAAAGCTTTTTACAGTCAAGCGGGCACACAACCGCCAAAATGACAGAACTGGTCCACAGAGGCTCCCGGCACCTCAGCCATCGTTAAACACAGCCAAAAACTGCAGTCCGTTATGGTCTGGGGTGGAATTTATACCAGAGACAAGAAGATACACACAAAAGGGGGTAAAAATCAAAAAACAACATGTACCGATGTGACATTTTAGAGACCACCCATACTTGGGGCCCAGCAGCACTTCGGCGATGCGGAATAGACCGTCCAAGAAGACTCTGCGACAGCTCGTAGAGATAAAATAACTCAGCAGTGCTGTAGGCTGCATTTCCTGAGTTTCGCCACTTCACAGGAATGGCAACCATATTCACCAGATTTAAATCTGATGGATTACAATGTGTGGCACTTTTGGAAGCTAGGACTTGTGCTAAGCACCACAAACGTTAGAGGTCACTGACACTTACCACAATAATCAAAATGCATTATATGTAAATTCTGATATCTGGAGTAACTTCACATTGTGGGCTTTGTTAACTATTGCCACTTAGATTAGCAGATCAATAAACCTTTCGCATATAATTGTTTTTTACATTATTTTAATTAACTGGAGATCGACTCACTGTGTGATACATTCAATAAATAATGCATGGATAAACACAACAGGCAACAGCACACAACAGGCTCACTTAAGCTGACATTTTTCAATGGCTTTCAGCAATCATAAGAAAAGCGTTCAGAACAGCAAGTAGTATGGAGGCTTAGTAACAACGAGCAAAATTATGGATGTTGTCCGTGAGTTGGTGTCCTCTACTGGCTAATAACAAAAGAATGTAATCGGCATGAGCACAGTCATTTATGCTTTCCTGTTATTGGCACCGTTAGAGGACACCAACCATAATGGATAACACCCATAACCATGCTTACTGTATCAGCCCCCACACTTCCTGTTATGAATGCATCTCCAATTATGGCTGAAAGCCAACAAAAAATATTTAAGGCTAAAATTTTTACAATTGTGCCTATTGTGTTTATCAGTGCATTATTTATTGAATCATTTTAATTATTATGATTGGCAGCAGAACAATAGCCAATCAGTTCAGTATGGTTCATCCTTGAGTGCAGATCAATTTCTTTTATCTCTTTAGCAGTAGTCATTGTTTTTCTCAAAACACATCACAACAATATTATCTTGGTAACAGAAAATACGGAGAAATATGAGAAAAATTAAACTTTGTTTTATACTTACGAGATGTAATCAGTAAGAGCTGTTGTAAGGTTGTCATTTAAAACTTCTTGCTTGGTACATGTTGAGATGATATCTATCATCATTAAAAAAAATTAATCAATCTCAAAATTAAAGCACTACATTGCAGATAGACTGCCTTATTTTTAAGATGTAAATTTATGACTTTCCATTTCCTGGAATACAATAATATGACCACACTACTTTCTGGACTTGTAGGGGTTTCCGTAAGATTAATTTTTTAAGAACCCTTATTCTTTGGCTTTGACCAGAGCTACAGAAGTGTGCTGTCCCTGAGAAAGGCAATAATATATTGATTGAAATGATAGGTCAAAAGAACTTAAGTGAGAGACATAGAACACGGGAGCTTGCAAATTTAATCTCAATACTTCTAGCCTATCCCCTCAACCTTAAAAAATTACGTAAATTTACAGAATTTTCCATATTATCAGGATAAAAAGCAGGAACACCATACAACAATTATGTCTGATGGAAGGCTATTGTTGCATATAAAAACCTTCTCAAGCGTCTTACTTCTGCTATTTTACCAATGTTTAACCTTTTTACATAAAATTCCCCTTACCGGGTATTTTGTATCTTACTTAGTAAATGATGGCCTCTAGTGTAATATATTTTTAGTAAATTTTTGGATGCATTGCAGTAAATAAAATGGAGTTGCCGCCAACACTTGTGTCAAAAGATGATGTTGGCTCTAGAAGAAACTCGGGGAGGAGTACTCAAC
Source organism: Dysdera silvatica (assembly GCA_006491805.2). Taxonomy (NCBI): domain Eukaryota; kingdom Metazoa; phylum Arthropoda; class Arachnida; order Araneae; family Dysderidae; genus Dysdera; species Dysdera silvatica. The sequence continues at coordinate 7,139,406 of QLNU02014802.1, read as the reverse complement.
TCACTGCAGCTCACTCGTAGCTTGGTAACATCTGGCACCTTGGCATTGATAGAGAAGGATAACCAAATGTAAAAGGTGCTAATCCTATCATATCCCAACCCTACATCTCAATCCAACTGAGCATGTATGGAATAAAGTTGAAAAGAGAATCAGCAAATGGGTCTATTATTACCAAACCTTCAGAAATTAGAAGAAGCAATTCATCATATTTTAGCTAATATCCCCATGAAACACATAGGGATATTAAAATCTAAAATGTCTAAAAGAATTCAAATTGTATCAAGGGCAACAGGCAGCCTAAAGAAATACCAAGTAATAATTTGGCCACTTAGTATATATGTGTGTGTGTGTGTATCACAATCATCAACCATTTTCAATATAATGCAGGATGGAGGTCTCTTATCTCACACACACACATAGTAGTATTATCATAATAATTTGACACCCATGTTTTGAAGCTCATACTATAGCTGTTTTAGGTATAGGAGAAAAAGAGACATCATCCCCGTCCTGGAGTCGAACCAGGGCCCACCCATTGAGCCAGGAGTGCCTTGACTGCTAAACCAATGAGAACAGGAACAACACCCTTTTTTCCGTATATAAGGATGTAAGATATTATTACCCTTCTCAGGGATAACACAATTGCCAATATTATGGCCGACACACAAAGCCACCGAGGTGAAATTTTGTGATTTTTTTTGTGGGGGATTTTTATTATAATAATTTGACACTCATGTTTTGAAACTCATACTAGAGCTGCTTTAGGTATAGAAGAAAAAGAGACATCCCCGTTCTGGAGTCAAACCAGGGTCCGACACTGAGCCGAGAGTGCCTTGACTCGAAACGAACGAGGACAGGAACAACACCCTCTTTCTCTGTATATGAAGATGTAAAGATGTAAGATATTATTACTCTGTGAAATATCCATTATAGTATAATGGATATTTCACAGTGTGGCCAACCAAAATGAAAAATTAGAAAATTTTACGGACATGGCAGGTAAAATTAAATATTACACATGAATTTCAAGCATATTTCCCGATTTTCCTGAATCGCTAAAAATTCAAGTACATTTCCCGATGGCTGGACACCCTGGTATATACCAATTTTGCACTTTTCAAACTTTGGCCATATGTAGGGCCCCAAGGTTTTTTAAAACAACAAAGACTTTAAAAATTCATTAATGTTGAAGAATATTATCTGCACAAATGTGGATAGCAGGAATATTTGTTCTAGTTTGGAAACAAAGTAATCTTTTGTCCCCTTGAAATGACCTTTAAAAACTCTTATCCCTAAACTAAAGAGATAACTGTACAGTTTTTTTTTCCATATGTACTCCCAATCAGTAATATTTAATAATTTGTTTAGCCTAAAAATTATTAAAAATCAAATAAGGTAACTTCCCTTACAAAATGTATTTGGCTTCATTTTGTATACAATGGTATTTTTCTCAGTCCCTAGAGTATCATTATGAACAGATTTCATTTATATATATATATATATATATATATATATATATATATATATATATATATGGGTGATTCACTACCCCATGTACAAACCATAAGGGGTTATAGTGCTCAAGACAGATAATGTTTGTTATAGTAACTAGGGTTGTAAACCACTTATAGTGCCAATTCTAAAACCATAAAGCATGCAGAAATTGTGACATTCAGTGTGTGAGAAGCGCATGCCGGACAGCTTTAGAACTGGCGCTGTGAGTGGTTTGCGACCCTAGATTCTATGGCAAATACCATTTGATGAGTACTATCACCCCTTAATATTTGTAATTCGCAAATCACTCCGTATATGTATGTATACAGGGCTCAACAATTCACAGAAAGCCATATTCGCCAGACAATAAAGATACTTGCCTGCCTCAATAAGAAAACTTAGGAAAAAAAAGAAAATTTCCTGGTAGCCAACTGAAAAAATGTAGTTCCCAATGGCGACCAGATTTGTCGAGCCCTGTATATATGTCCCACAGCCGTCCGCTGCCAAAACTACCGGCACTCGTCAAAGCACCGCTTCGAAGCAGCCCCGGTAGAAGGCACTCCATAGAAGGGTGACGTGAGTCCCACCTATTTGGCTGTGGTGATCGAAATTCAGATTCTTCATTACACTGTAGGTCCAGTTTGCCAATTCATATGGCCAACATGATGAGCTTAAGGCAGCTCCCTCTGTGTTTCGTTCACCATGCCCTGTGCGATAACAGAGGTACCTCCACTCTGCAGTGGATTGAAAATGGTTGTTGTTGATTGATACATATATAATAAAAAAATGTAAATAACTAACCTGGGAGATATGGAATGCACTTTTCTTTATGTGGCGAATATGTTTCATGTGGAAATATCTGGGTGACCTACGAATGAAGACAAACAAAGCTATGAAAAAATTCCTTATTTTTACTGGAAAACCATCTTCATTTGCTATGCATAATGAGTTTTTATGATGAGAGTAACATCAAAAATTACCTTTTGATGGAACACAGATATTTCATGAGGTGTCTTAAACACATCGACAGTTTTACCTGACATGAGGGCAACCTAAACAGATCAAATATTAATCAAAAATCTGATTTTTTAAAACGCATATTTAAAATTCTTGCATCATTTGACACGCCTGATAATGCACACAAAAACACAATACAATATTTAATGGAAATAATTTTTAATTTGTTAGTGAGAGAAGAACAGCACTGGACTTACAAAATGGTAGGCAAAACAGAACAAAATTAACGATTTTCAATTTATTTTCAATTTTTTAGAATTTTCATTTAAGATATGGTTAAAACTTGAAAAGGATCTACATGCAACTTCGTAATGACATATTAAAAAGCAAACCTACCCTTATACGAACAGACGTCTTTTTGTTGGATGGCTTAACTTTAAGACTCACAATCTGACCTTAAAAGCAAATTGAAATAATATATGAATTATGACAAATTATTATTAATTCTGCAAATTTCATTGTTAATTATTTAAACCATTTGAAAAAGGTTACAAATAAGTAATTACTTGGACTAGGAGAATTTTCCGAAGTTTTTGGCAAACCATGAAATTCATAATCCGAATGATGATGACACACTGGTGTGTTATTACAGACATGAGGTTCAGGGATGAAAACTGGAGACACTAGACTCATTGCCGGCAACAAATTCCCAAGACCATTTCCACCCTCATCTGGCATACTCTGAAAAAATAAACAAAGAGACAAAAAATAAAAATACTTAAATTATTACAAATAAAATTAACAAGCAATTAGGTTCTTTTCAATTATATACTATGTCTTGTCACAGCCACGGCCAGGATTTAATACTTTTTTGGGGGGAAAGGGGGTTAAAAATTACATATCATACACCATAAACCTGCTCCAGTGGCTTTGTGTGTTGACCAGTGGCATAGCATGACTTTGGACAGTGGGCAATCTTTAAAACAGTTTGCTTATTAAAACTGGGTTCCAAAAAAATTTGCTCCTTAAATCTAGGTTCCAAAAAAAAAATTTGCTCGTTAAATCCAGGGTCCGAAAAATTTGTTCGCTAAAAGCAGTTAAATTGTATTGCGCTTAATCATTATACCAAGCAAAATCCATATTTTCCTAGCTATATACAGAAATTTGTTAAATGCAGGCGCATTATAAGTGTGAACCCTACTGTAGGGTAGAGCGGGGCACAGTGGGACAATTGATTTATTTACAAGGGTGAAAATGTGCTACATTTTGCCAACTTGTGTGGCACCATTGCACAAACAGATCACAACCATCATTCATTTTGGAAGGAGGCAATAGCGATTTTCGTTCTCATCTGACCTGTTGGGAAAATTGTATGCTTTTCTGTATTTGTGCACTAAATTGTCATCCAATAATCAATATTTTTGCATTAATCCATAGATTAAAACTTCTTTATTGCATACGTATGATGGTTTTTCATTTTATTTGCTAGTGGTATGTAAATTGTTAACTTTTTGAGTAAGTGTCCCTCGAGGTACAGCGGGACACCCTTGATGGGATACACTGGGACACTGTCGTCCAACAAAAATATCTCAGATTCTCCAAAGTGGAAACAAAATTATTAGAATTTATGCTTTTCGATTAATTATTACCTAAAGATAACCTTTTCAAACTACTTTTATGTTGTGTAAACACGTAACACCTTGAATTGAACTGAAATTGTTAAAACTGCATCAAAGCTATATAAGAAGCATATATTGGGGGGGGGGGAATACATTAGCTGTTTTTGCATAAACGATGTTTAAAACTAATTCATAGAGCCATCTCTGTTATACAAATTCTATTAAGCTTGACGCAGAAAAAACGCTAGCACATTATGTAATTAAGGTTTTCATGTTATTTGTTAGGCCTAACAATTCTGTTGTTTACATTGTAGGTGCGAAGAATAGTGCAAAGGGAAAACAAGTGTAATTGGATTAAAAGGTTTGATGGGAAAGGCTGAAAAGGCAGTATTTAAGAATAAGGAATCATTAAGGGGAAACAGCAAGAACTTTTGATATTCCTAAAGAGCACCCTGCAATGGTATGTGCTAAAAGCAAAAGATGTAAACTGGGAAGAAAATCCAACAGGGAAAAATGTTCCATTTAAACCAAATTATGCAATTTGACAAATCATCACAACTTTTGAAGAGGATATGTTTACCAAATAGTTTACCAAAATTTCAAGTTTACATCATGGGCTTCCACCAAAAGAAGAACAAAAACTAGCATATGTATATGCAGTGGAATTGAATAGAAGTATCCTATTCTCAAAACAGCTCGCGGCTGGCAATTGTGAACTGTCACCGCCTTCAAAAATTCAAATTCGCTTCACTATTTTGAGTGTCATTTGACTGTATAAAATCTACATGCAGGCCTACAGCATTTACGTTGGATATTTCATCTGCCACTGACGAAGAAGTTACACATGTCTGTTCATTATTTGTAGTACCACAGAAATATTTGCCGATACTTTCATATTTCAGTATAGGATGTTGTTTTCACTTGGACATTGTTTATTCTATAACAGGTTTTATTGGATCTATTCTAAAACTTACATGACCGAACAGTACTGCCTTGTAAATTGCGTTCAATGGAACTGACAATATGTATTTATAGCAAATGGGTAAAATGGGGGGGGATTTTATTTTTAGGTGCAGAGAAAGGGGTAATTCAGGTCGAAATTCATTGTTTGGCTCCCTGTTAAGCACCCTAATAGGTGAAATCGGAGTTCCCTATGTGAGTGAGTGTCAGTTACTGGAAGAAAGAAAAAACAATTCTTAATGCTACTTTTTTTTTTAAATAATGAACTTAACACGGTTTGAATAGTTAGGTGCACCACATGCACCCAAATTAAAAATTTACGTCCCTGGATAAACTTCCATGTGCACCAGTCAGGGTTGGCTTTCTGCTGGCAGAAACTGGTTACAACCGGCTTTAACCGGCAGAAAATGGGAGAAACTGGTAGAAACAAAAGTGCTTAAAATAGTGTTGTATTATTTAGTAAATGAAAGATTACAAAATATATGTTTATTACAATAATTTAATATATCGTAAAGCTTTATAGTAATTGTTTCAATAATTAAAATGTTTTAAAATGATCAAAAAGTACTTGCATAAATCAAAGGTTTGTTACAAAAAAGGATCCTTTAAAGGCCATATTATTTAACTTATTCGACCTGTTCTGCCCTATTTATCTATTTTACCACATTAGACCTTTGGCTATAAAATAAAAAGCAAAAACACTAACAGACTGGCTGTAAAAAAAAGCCTCAATGGTTTATGACTAATCGAATAAGTTGTATTACAGTGAATGAACCACACTTTTTGTTTTTAAGTCTGTTGTAAAGCATGTGGTACCTGTTTAGAAATATTTTAGAAATCATTACAAACAAAATGCTTAGACAATACTGCAAAGCCACAAATACCCAGCAGTATAAGGTGGAAAAACCACGTAGATTTCTTGGAATTATTCCTAAAGAAACACCCATGTTACTCGCAGATCATGAAAATGATATGGATGATAAAGGTGCTGTTCAAGTCATAAATAATCAGATGATTAATAAAGATGTAAAAAGACTTGTTGTGGCTCTTAAAACCTATTGCTGTTGCCCTGTTTGAGATTCGAAAAGATAATTTTTCTATTGCAGCTGCATGTGAAATTAATCCTAAGTGATAATGATAATCTCATGGAAATGAATCAAAAAAGGGTAAGAAGTAAATATAATCAGGTAATAACTCAACATCATATATGCCAGTTTATATGCTTCACCCAAAGTACATGTGATCTAAATTCTCACATGAGCAGGAAGAAAATAGTGGAAATTCCTTAATGTCATTAACCTAAATTTTGTGCTTTACATTAAAGCTTTTTGAACATACTACTCCAATAAAATCTTAGAAAATGTCCAGACTTCTATGTGGTGGTATAGTTTAAAGAAAACTATAAATGAAGATTTTGTACCTGTTTGTTTATGCACCGACGATATTGCATACAGTACTGGTGGGCTTGGAAGAATATTTTTCTTAAGCTATTGGTCTATTCATAATAAATTAAGAAATTGTTTGAATTAGGAAATAGCATGAAAATTGATCTTTTGCTATAGACTGCTTTATCGAAAAGATCAGCCTGAACTTAAATGCTAGTGAATTTGCTATGATGTAACCTTTGAATAAATACTATACACATTGTAACTAAACCTATTTTACTTTAAAATACACTCCCTTTTGCCATTTGGGGTATTTTGGTAAATTTTAACGCATAAAATATTTATTTTCTGATTTCTTTCGATTATTGACCAGTTAAAACCGGCATGACAGAAACTAGTTTCTGCCATGCTGGTTTTAACTGGGTATAACCAGTGATTTTAACCACCTTGGCAGAAACCAACCAACCCTGGTACCAGTGCACCTGCTAATTTCAACCCTGATATATATGGAATTGTAGCTCTGTAACCTCCCCTCGCAACACACCTGTATGCCTGGAAGTATTACAGTATTCCTGGTTCTATGTGACATTTCAGAACAGTGACTAAAAAAATTAGGGAAGGAACACAAGAATGGAGAAAATTGACTCAAAAGTGCTAAAATTAAAAGCATAATTGATAATACAATCAAGAAAAAATAATGCTATAATACAACATATTTGCAAAAGAAAATCATTTAATGAAAAGTGTGCAAGATTTTTTTTAAAAAAATTAGTTAATTGTACAAATATAGTCGGGGAACAAAAAATTCAAGGGCACGATGGGAAAACAGAAACAAAAAAAAGTTTAACAAACTTCAAATGTAAGAAATATAGTAGAATTGTATGAAACAGCTATATGTACAAAGCAGAATAAAATTAAAAATAGTAAACAGGTCCTTTGGCAGAAATTTATAAAACTTGGCAAAAAAAATTAATATTTTCCTTTTCGTGTTACCCATTGCATAGCCTTCCCAACTTCCATATAAGAAAATCGATCTGTTTTGATTGACAGTTTCATTAAAGATCATTTCCTCTATATTAGACAATATAAATAAATCTTTCACTCAGTGATGTAATGGAAAATCTTCGCCCCCCCCCCCACCACCACCCCGCAATAATTTTTTGAGGGCCCCTTTTTTGCAAAAATTAATTTTTATATGTATGAAAACAAAAAATACATATATATATATCATCATTATTTCAGCCGTTGTCAATCCACTGCAGGATGAAGGCCTCCTCTGCATCTTTCCAACGAAGTCGATCTTGTGCATTTTGCTGCCACTTGTGCCCAATATATTTAATTATTTCATCCACCCATCTCGTCTTTGGCCTTTTCCTTGGTGTGTAGTGTCCAGTGGGATCCATTCTAGAATGTTTTTGGTCCATCTGTTGTCAGTTCTTCTAGCAATATGGGCTGCCCACTTCCATTTCAAACTTTTTACCTTCGCAATGATATCACAAACTTTTGTTTGATCTCTTATCCAACTGAAGGTCTTTCGATCTCGTCGCGTGATACCAAGCATCTGCCGTTCCATGTTCCTTTGTACCACTCGTAACTTTTGGATACCTTTGGCAGTCAATGTCCATGTCTCACAACCATAAGTCAGAACAGGTAGGATGCATTGATCGAAAACTTTCCTCTGTAAAGAAATAGGGAGCTTTTTTTTAAAAATTATTTGTAGCCGGTAGAATACTTGCCAGCTAAGCTTGATACGACGTTCGATCTCTTGATTTATGTCGCCTTTCATCGTAATTCGTTGACCTAGGTACATATAATTTTCAGCTTGCTGTATTTCTTCTCTCGAAATAAAGATTTTCTTAGTTTGTATAAACTTATTAAACATGATCATGCTTTTCTTCAAGTTGATTTTTAAGCCAGATGTATCTCCTTTCGTTCTTAGATCTTCAATGAGTCTTTGGAGCTCTTCTGGATCTTTTGCAGAAAGCATGATGTCATCGGCTTATTTTAGATGGTTTAAATAAGTTCCATTGATGTTTAAGCTTTTTTGATTCCAGTCTAATTTACAAAAAACTTCAAGGCAAGCTGAAAATAGTATGGGCGAGATTGTATCTCTGTATTATATACCTTTTCCTAGGTAAATTTCAACTTTGTGTCTGTTTATAGATATAGTTGCTTTTGCTTTATAAAATATGGACTGGAGTAAGCTAACATAAGCTGGGTTCACACCTTGGTTACCTAGTGCATTTAAAATATATGGTTTGAAAATTGAGTCAAAAGCTTTTTCGTAGTGGATGAAGGCAATGCATAATGGTAAAGTGTATTCATTGTGTCTTTCTATTATTCTCTGAAGAACCTGAATGTGGTCAATCGTACTATAGCCACTTTTAAACTCTACTTGTTCTAGAGGTTTGGCATAGTTTAATGTTCTATAAATTCTATTTGCAGTGATTTTGCTAAAAAACTGTGTACATAATAGGGAGAAGGCTAATTGGTCGATAGTTTTTAAGATGATCTTGAGCTCCTTTCTTATGCAAAAGAATAACATCGCCATTTTTCCATGCATTAGGAATTTTTTGTTCCTTAAGACATTTTGAGAAGAGATTTGCCAATATTTTGTGAAGCGTTTTACACCCAGCTTTTAACATTTCAGCAGAAATGCCATCTTTTCCTGTGGATTTCCCATTTTTCATTGATCGTATGGCATCTGTTACCTCTGATACTAAAACATCCGGCATTTCTTCTGTAACTACAATTGTTGGCAGATTTTGCTGATCGTTACTTTTATAGAGGTCTGTGTAGAATTCTTTTACCCTCTTAAGCATTTCCTGGCGTGTTCTGCATACTGAGCCATCATTACACTTTAAGGGAAGGATTTGCTTTTTTTTCCATTTATTAGCTTGCGTTTTGCATTTTTTATGCCTTTATTTTCTTTAATTGTTTTTGTACCAACGAATTTCTTCCTGGATATGTTTCCTTATCGTCTTGCAAAATTTCCACATATTCCACTTCGTTAGCAATTATTCCTGTGTTCTTCTAAGACCGTTTTTCCATTAGATTTAAAGTTTCTTTAGAGATTTTCATTTCTTTAGATTTCATTGTTGGTGGTACTAGAGGCTCGGCTGTTACAATTAAGTCGCTGATAATTTTTTCATTTTGTTCTGTTATATTGGTATCTTCCAAATTTTGAAATAACGTAAAACGATTTGACACAGCCAGTTCAAATTCTTTGCTTTTTTCAAGCAATTCCTCATTGTTGACTTCCACTTTTTTGGAGAGATTTATCATTTTACTGCATTCTTTACAGTAATCTAACTTAACTTTAACTCTCACCATTGTATGGTCACTTCCCACATCAAAACGATTAAGGACCGTACAGTGACTGAATATATTCTTATTGTTGGATAGAACATAAAATATATATAACTGTGGGAACATTCCAAACCAATGGAATTCTGCAACAGTAATTATTTTGCATAAAAAAAAGGTGATAAAGGGGATTTGAAAAATTACCAACCAATTAGCTTATTACCTGCTATTTATAAAATTTTCACGAAAGTGCTAACACATCGCCTGCACAAAAACTTAGATGCAGCTCAACCAAGAGAACAAGCTGGATTTTGAAGTGGAGTCAGTACAGTAAACCATGTTCAAGTATTAAGTGAACTTATAAAAAGAACACATGAATATGAACTTGCATTGTGTGTTGCATTTATTGACTATGAGAAGGCCTTTGACTCTATTAAAACATC
>QLNU02014802.1:7114949-7129142 GCA_006491805.2 Dysdera silvatica | reverse complement strand
TTGGAAACTGTACTTATTTTATATTTTATCTAAAGATTAAAAAAAATCCTTATTAACTAAAAAATATAATTTTTTTACTCATAAATTTTATGAAAAATAAGCGACAAAAGTGGGGAGGGGCCTGCTTTGCGGGGGTTATCGATATGCCACTGCTTTCACTATATAAAAACCTGCAACCCGTGTAAATGCCACTACCATAAGCCTACAGTTATATGCACCTGTGGGATCCGGGCCCCCTAAATATTAAAACAAATTAAAATTTTACATATGTAGCAATATATGTATACAGAGAGTATTAATACATAGTTATAACAACTTTGATTTTAGATTTAAAAAAAAATTAACACTGACCCAGAGAAAATCTGGTAACACGCTATCACCTGGAAGGTGAAAAATCGTTTGCGACTAAAAATTTAGTTTGCGCTGTGAAATGGCATACAAAAGGGACCTGTGGCTTGAAGGTTATATATTTACCCTTTCCGAAGAGAAATATTCATATTCAATAATTAAAAAACAATGCAACAAGCATAGTTTTCCAGTTTCAAAATATAAAATAAGTGATATTATTAATGTAAAATAAAAACCTTCAGGCTTAATGTCAAGAGGAAAAACAAACCAAAAGAAATATCCCAAAATGGTTCATATTTCTTCTAACATTTCTAAAGTGCAGTCTACGGTTTTACTAGAAAATCCAAAACCTCAAAGAACTATTGCAAAAGCATTGCATACATTAGTAGCAACTATAAATAAAACAAGGTCACACTGCATATTAAAGCCTTGCCTCTGTTGCTGATCGCACTAACTTCCTTCTTGGGTTTGGCCGTGATGGAATAGCTGGAATAGCGTTCAGAGGGTTGCTTTTACTTAACGGGGAGTGGGGAGGGATCCCTCCTTATGTTCATTCTTTATCTAAGCGATGTTTCTTATGAAATACTTAACTATGCTACATCTTTTTTCTTTTTTATTAATGTGCCTCGTTTTTGCTCCTCTTCAAATCTGCAGTCGTTATGTGTAACATCATAATCTCTGAGGTCTTTAGCGCAGGGGTCAAAATTAACTTTTTAAATCAGGTGCACAAATGCACCCAAGTCTTACGACTTAGGTGCATTAAATACTAGTTAAGTGTACAAGTAACTAACAGAATAGAAAGTAAACCTCAACATTAAAAACGGGTAAAATGTAAGTGAAATAATTACATTAAAACATGTAAGGTAAAGAATGCAACTTTTCAAAATAATTGAACATTCGTATGTAATAAAAAAAAATTCAAAGCAAATGCAGATACATTGAGAAAATTATATAAAATTAGTCCATAGGTCACTGTTCTTGAAAAATAAGCATAAGTAGCCATAGTTTTGAATAGTTAGGTGCACTATGTGCATCCAAAATTTACATGCATGGATAAAATTTCATGTGCACAGTGCACCCACTAATTTCGAACCCTGCCTCACAGTCTCTATCAGCTCTCTTAAACTGCCATAATTTGCATTTGACCTGGTTTTTTTCCCTTCAGACAAGGAATGAAAGGAACGAAGAGTGCCATTCAATGGGCTATGAAAGACGGTTTGAATGCCTCCGAGTACTAGTGATGAAGATGTGAAGAGAAGATGAAATTATTTAATAATAGAAATTTACACGCAAATACTGAACCAATATGTTACTAATTCAGGTATAACTTGAAGACTATTTGAATGGGCTGTGAGGGGCTTGCTATAAAGCGAGAGGGAGTCTCCCATCTCCTTACCCTTCATTGATTCAGGTACAATACTAATTAAATAACCTAATTTACCGGAAAAAAACTAGGTAAGAAAAACGTACACCTACTCTGCACACATGAAAGGGATAGAGCTACACTTCAAAAAATTCTTTCCCTTCATTTTTAGAGTATAGCATGAGTTTTGGCGATATTTCGAATTTGCTTGGCAACAAGACCTTTATATGCAGTGTTCCCATATAACGATTAATAAAGATTTGAATTTAATTTAAAAAAAACAGTTCATCATCTGTTACCTCGGTATATTGTTTAGTGGAAGACTTAGATGCAGATTGTTATATGAAAATCATTTTGCAGAAAATAGATGGACAAAAATGTTGCAATTGACGAAGTATGGATTTATTTAAATGATTGTAATACAAAAAGATCCATTCTTGAAAAAGAGGCCCAAAAGACTCAACAGTCTGGATTACAGAGGGAAAAGAAACTTCCAGTAAAGGATTAATGGTTATTGTTGAGATCTCTTATAACTGAACATTAAAAGTAACGAAGTTGAAAAAAATGCAAATATCAACTCTACATATTATCAAAATAATGTTCTGACTCCTATTTTTAAAGAAAATATTCCAAAAATGTATCCTACTGGCTTTCAAAATGTTGAACTCCATCAGGACAAAGCGAGCAGCTACACCTCCAAAAGTACAACCGCATTTCTAGAAAAAATGAGACAAGAAATTGGAATCAAGTCAATACCAATTAGCCATATTCCTACCCAGTCTCCAGATGTAGCACCGATGGCTTATTGTGCATTTGGACTTTTAAAACAATCTCTTTCAAAACGCCGACCCACTACCTTGGATGGACCGTGGAAAGATGTGGAGGAGGAATGGGACAAAATTCTGCTTGTAACTTTACAAAAAGCTCTACTACCATAGAAATCTAGATATAACATGAGGCCTTGGAAAACAATGGTACAAGTCCATTTTTGCTTAAAATGAGATAAGAAAGGATTTGTATTCCATCAGACCATCAGTTTCATTTTGGCTAACAGTAACGTGCAAGCCAAAAGGCAACCCCAGAGGATATTTCCATGGACTTAACTCAAAAATTTCATTTCTGTGACTTATACCACTGTTGTTTTCAACACCTTATATGATAGTTCAAAGACAGGGCTATCAGATAGAATACATTAGAAAATATTTTTTTATTGTATTTTATTTACGCTGTCAAAGTCATTATAAATGTGTGCACCCCTCCCAATTTTGAAACCTCTACACTGCTGCCCACAATACACAAACTCGTTCAAATCCCTATTACATACAAACTCATAACCCATGTAAACTTGTACTGTACAATAGCACAGCAATTCAAAAAATATGAGGAGGGAGGTACACAAGTAGCTTAGAAGACGCCCATGTGATGTGGCTTTAGAGAAAACGTGTTTTGATGGTTAACTGTGGGGTGGGGGGAGCTTATGCCCCATAGCCAGCCTTTTCCTATGCACCTGGTACTGTGCAGAAACTATCCCAACCCTGAAAATTCCCACCACATAGGAACAAAAACATTTCCAGCCCAAACCTCCACCGAACTTCTCACAGCAAACTATTCTTAAACATTAGGTAAGGGTGGGGCAGAATTCATTCTGTGTGGTTTCTATTTCTGTCTTTAAATCTTCCAACTGGCTTTTAAGTTAGTTTATCGTTAAATTATTGCTATATTTACTTGTATTTTCTACAGTATTGCTATCTTTAGGAACATGTAAACCGTTGTTGTTATTAGTGATTTCGTAAGTCTGTTTATTTTATAATACACGAATATGTGCGCTTCTATTACAATGTGTGCACACTTGAATAAAAATTGTTATTTTAAATACCATACCTCATCTCGGATGACACACATCTGCCGAACGTACGAGTCGATGGTATTACACAATTCTTGCATGTAAGTTTGCTGTTCATAGGAAAAAGCCGGGTGATGGGCGACCATCGTCAAAAGTAAGGAAATTTCATCAATAAATTTGGGATCGGACAAAACCCCGGCTTGGCCCAGATTATCAATTTTGAGTTCATCAGCAATAAGTTTAAAAACCGAATTTGAACACATTGTATTTGACCCGTGGAGAAGACTTAAGTATACCAAAAGCCTGCTTCGTGTATGGGGATCTTGGACGTTCTTGATTTTTAACAGTTCTTGGACATTGTTCGCCCTGGTTTCATCTTCTTTGAGGGAGAAGAAATCGTGGCTAGCGAATTCTTCCAAACACGTCCCACAGAAGCGAAGTTCTAGTGGACAGCACATGTTTAATAGGCCACACATTACCTCTATGCGTTTCGATCCCTTCAGGGATTTAAACCATAGAAAAATTTCTTCTTTGCAAACCATGGCGCATCACCAGTAAAATATTTTTAACAGATTTCGGCGAGATGAGGTGCAACAGGAAAAGATTCTTTCGCCTTTTAATTTTAATGGCGTGCTCCCCTACTACACCACCTCTCCGCCATTACTGCCAATGGCAGCATCCGGGAGTTCGAATATCCATAGTCGAACCAATCATGTTCTACCGAAGTTGAGTTCCCCACCTCCCCCACAAAAAAAAGAAGGTAGTTTCACTTTTGGTTTGTTAATAAAAAAATATTTAATGAAGGAAAATTGGTGAAATTGAGTAAATTATTATCTTTATTTTAATAAATATGTCGAAACAACTATCAATTTCCTGTAAAATGTTTGAAATGTAAGATTTTCCACAAGTAATCACGTGAACCCCACAAGATACCAAGTAGAGCCCAAATAATCGCATCCTGATAACTAATAATCAGGTATTGATAATACTGTCAGCTGCAAGATAAAAATACTTCGGAAATTTTAATTTCCATTTATAGTTCTACAAGTCTGACCCTAAAAAAACTGGGTATTTTGACAAATAAATTCATTGTAAAATATTTAATTACATTTTCTCCCAGAGAAAATGGACATATGTAATTTTGAAACTGCAGTTTTTCCTTTACACACCACCTTTATACTCAGCGAGCACTGAAAAATAATAGAGAGAGCGCAAGTCCCAAAAACGTGTAGCTAGTTGCCGCCATGTTGTCGGTCCCGCTGAATGTCATTACATGGAAAGCAATAATTTTGTTTTGGATTTTCGACAATATAAT
The DNA here is from genome assembly GCA_006491805.2 of Dysdera silvatica. Lineage (NCBI taxonomy): Eukaryota > Metazoa > Arthropoda > Arachnida > Araneae > Dysderidae > Dysdera > Dysdera silvatica. The sequence continues at coordinate 7,124,273 of QLNU02014802.1, read as the reverse complement.
TTTTATTTTAACATTTATTTTTTTCTTGTTTGTAAACTAAATTAAAATATTTGAATTTTTACTATGAGATGACAAATTACTCGAAATTTGGTGACCGCGTTTTTTTTTTGTTTTTTTTTAATTGAAATCTTATTAAACAAAACAGTGTGTTTCGTCCTGCATTCATTAGCATCACTGGGCTAAATAGACTTGGGACCGACAACGAGGCGGAAAACTGGCGACACTTTTTTCGCCTGTTAGTGATACTACAGTGGCTATAAGGGGTAGTGTGTCGTTCGGCATAGGAGGAGAATAAATATTTGGTTCCAAAATTTCATGACACCGCATGAGGGCGCTACCTCTGCGGAGCACGTTTATTTACCATCACTTTTCATTTCGTATTGGTACGTTTTATTTGTTTTCCGATTTTATTCCATTCTTCGTCGTATTTTTTGTACTAAATTTAATTAAAAGGTCTTTTCAAGACCATTAAATCATTAAGATTTAATTTTCTTTAACTATTCAGAATGAATAGTGAAGGAAAACGCCGAAAACAGAGTCACTGTTTTGTGCCTGGATGCACACTTGGTTATAAATCAAATAAAAACAAATTATCTTTGCTTTTGGTTCCTAAGGATCAAGAAATGCTCACAAAGTGGGGAAAGGCCATATCTAAAGCAGATAAACTATTGGACAATACTTGTTGTGTCTGCGAACTTCATTTTGAACCTTTGTTCATTGACAGATCCTATAAAACTGTTATTGAAGGAAAAGAAGTATTGACTCCTAGAGGAAAATCCATGTTAAAAAAAGATACAATTCCAACAATGTTTCCAAATCTGCCACATTATTTTACTAAAAAATTGCCAGTTAAGCGGTCAATGAGAAATTTTTCCACTGCAAATAAAAGACAGAAACTGTCACATGATATTAGTGAAGAACTTAATTTGTGTGTGGATAAAATTTCTCTTGATGATCTGTGTAATATTAATTTGCCATCAAAGTATTGGGTAAAAGCTAATTTTGAAAATGATGCCAATGTTATTTTTGTTCATGGCTCAATGACTTAAATACAATGACTTATCCATCCAAAAAAAAAAAGTAATTGTTAAAGAAGTGGAATTTATGTGCATAGTGCAATTAAAAAATGTGTTGTTTACGAAAGTGGTCAAACTTCCCGGTGATTTGGGGTATTTTAAACGAACTTAATAAATTATTATGGTTAACTGTTCTATTCATTTTCACTCCAATTCCTTTGATCGGCAATCGGTTGATGATGGGAAGAACTAAACAGCCAAAGTATTTTGCAAATATAAAATACTATGCAGTACAAGAATAATAAAATAGCGTGAAAAATATCCGAGTTGTATGAATCTTGAATTGGTTATTTTCAAATATTGGTATATATATCAAATGTGTAATTATAAAATTGGACAAAAAATTTTATAAACAAGGAAAAAAGTTGCAATGGTTGACAATTGCCCTGCTGACCAAAACGTTCTTAGTAAAGTATTAGAAGCAATTAAAGTGATTTTTTTTTGCATCCAAATAATCAATTTTGATGCGACATCAAAACTTCAGCCCATGAATCAAGGTGTGACAAAAAATTGGAAACACTTCTATAAAAACTATATTGTTTTGAAACTTATCTCTTCTCTAGATGATGAACAGAGTACACCCAAGGTAACACCTTCAGACTATGTGCGAAATATTCATTATGCAGGGATAAAGTGTAAAACCCTCAAATATTGTGCACTGCTTCATAAAATTTGGTTTCAACCATAGAAAAAATTTTGAAGAGTGTAAAATTTCATTAGATACCGATTATGCTATATCAACTCAACATGAGTGGAATTGATTGACACTGATGATTGATTAAGGTGAACTGAAAATGCCTGACGAAATAACTTACGAAAGCTACATTAATATCAATGCCAATTTGGCAATTTTCATGCACTCTATGGATGACAATATTACTGATTGTGTTCCAGGAAATCCCGACTGATTAATGATAATGAGGTATGGAATTCACATAGTGTTCCCACTTTTAAGGACACTTTCTATGCAATCAGAATATTACGATCCTTTGCTGAATTCCACAAATCAATGTCCAAAAGCATTTTTAAGACTATTACAGATTTAAAGAAATGTCCTAAATGAAAATTTTACATCGAAACAAGAAAAAGTGATATGTTTTTAATAAAATATAATTTTTAAAGATATGTATGTGTTAAATTTCCGTTTAATCACAGTTTATAGCAATTACAATGTTTTGTGTTTTTAAAACGTATTATTGTATTCATGCATAGTAATAAGTTAATTATTCTGTAACGCAAATTTTCTATAACTCAAAATTCTTCCCACTCATGTGGAGATTCAATTTATGGAAGTTCAATTGCATATGGTTAGTATCAGTGGCGCAGCTAATATTAACTAATGCAGGTTAAATACTAAGTGTGGGGGGAGGTGCACCTAAAGCCCGAGGTCCTATTTTACTAAAAGGGCCTTAAAAAAGTAACAAATTTACTGCTCGAGAAACGAGTCTGGAGTGCAATATAAAACAAAAACTACTACTACATTTCCAGACTCAGCCCCTATAGCCCCAGCCTGACTACAGCTGTGGTTGTTCGATGAATCTTATCATTTTCTATTCTTTTATTGGAAATTTAGTTACTGTTTTTTATAGATTTCTAGCTATTTCAGACACGAACACTATTTTTTGCTGACTTTTTTTTTACAGCTCTAGTGGCAATCTTGTGTGTTGGCAAAAATTGAAAATCAGATTTTCGCCAATAGAAAATAATAAATATATAAAATTATCACGATTTATGCAATTATTAAAATGAGTTCTCGTGATTTGTAATTATTAAATAGGTTCTATCTATTTTGTTGTTAATTTATACATGTTCAATTTGATACATTACACAATTATTTACCGAGAAATGCATAAAATTAAGATTTTGTAAATAAATACGAATCTAACCAAACTTAGATACGTAATGTTCTTAAATCTATGAATTACAGGTATCTTTTAGTTTTTTTTTGAAAATTTTTGGGATTTATGTAATTTAGTTTAGCTGCTACTCATTTTATAACTTTCATAATGTGCATTACGTTATGCACCATAAAAATGAAATTTTTTTATGACTTATAAATTATAATTCATGACCATTATAAATTATAAATCAAGTAATGAATTATAAATCTCTGAAATTACCTATTTGTATTTATTTCTGTGTGTATAAGTTCATAATTTGTATAATTTAACTTGCATCTGTCTTGTAATACTTAATGTTCATCAGGATTACTGACACAATTTTATCTTTTTCATTGATACGTAGTTAGAATCAAAAGTATGCTAACATGGCAAAAATAGAAAATCAATGTTAAATTTGGTCATCATAAAAACAAAAATTAGAAATTGTAAAATCACAGAATAAATGATATTATGTATTAAAAAAAATATTTATAACAGCGAATCATTTTGAGGAATATGAACGAAAAATTAGCTGTTTTATACAAATATCTCGTCGGTTTAAAGTCAAATGTTTTAAAAAATAATTCCATAATTATTTATATTGTATTATTATAATGACAGATACATTTATTGGGCAAGTAATATATTTTCGGAAAATTTTCCTTGAATTTGTTCTTAACCCTTTGAAGACCGAATGATCAACCCCCACCCCCCCAAAAAAAATTCCATATTTCGCACTTCCTAGAGAAAATCGTGCTAAAAAGCACAAAAATAATAAAAGTATAAATAATCATAGCCACTGTATGTCACGTTGGTCCCGAAAGGATTTAAATATATATATAAAAGAAATTGAAAGTGGATAATTTTTATTAGTTCTAAATAAACAAACAAACCAAAAAAATGTATTAATAAAAAAAATCGTTGAAAACGTAATTACTCTAACCTAACTGAAACGAAGTATGTATTATTCCGACGTGCTTCCCTACCGAAGCGCCATCTAGTGGTGTCATGAAATTTTGAACCAATTTACGATCGTCGAACGACACACTATCCCTTTTACCACTGTACTAATGTCATTAAAATCCGCGTCGTCCACCCTCCGACCTTCCTTTGTTAGACTTTTGTTGCAGAGACATTGGTACTTGGGGGGGGGGGGGTTAAAACCCCCCAAATCTGATATTGAAAAAAAAATGAAAATGTGATTTTAGTTAGTGAAAATTCTTTACTTTTATGCAATATTTTTTTAATTTATTCCCATCCTCCACCCTGCTTACATATTTCAATTTCAACCGAATAGCGGCAAATCTAAAACCTTTTGCATGCCACAATTAGAAAAAAAAAGTAATATTGTTATCAAAATGCGTTAAAATATTGTCTTATGATACAGGGTTTGGAAAAAGATAAACGTATACGTTATAAAATTTGTGCGTCTGACACATTAGAAGACACTTGTTGTTGGCTATATCCTATAGCTAGGTGCGTACTAATTTCTTAAAAATAAGCTAAATGTAGCACAAAAAAAAGCTAATTTGGAAACAAGATTACATGATATTCATTGCACATGCGCATTCATATTTCTGGTATAGATACAGGCGGAAGACGCTAACTAATCTAGAACGTTCTAGTAGGGAGGGACAATTCGAAGGCGAAGTTAGTTGAAACTAAATGTGATATTGTTTTCGGAAATTTTCGTGCTTTGCTTAGGTATAGAGCTAGGATAGATGATTCGCTCCGTAATCAGCTAAATACCTGTAATAGAAATGCCGTGTACACGAGTTGGAAGATACAAAACGAGTTAATTGAATTATGTAACCTTTTTATCCGAAATAAGATTGTTGAAAAAAGTCAATCAAAACAAGTTTTTCACAATCGTAGCTGACGAAACAACGTACAACTACGGATGAACAGTGGCACTATGGGTAAGATACGTAAACGTGCAAGTATATGTTCTATAGAGTAAATGTTCTCATAATTTGTGATCGTAAAAAGTTTGAATGGAAAGGGTATTGTGGAACAAGTAATTAATGAGTTGACTTCATATGGGGTGGAACTAAGTAAACTTCGAGGCCAGAGATACGACTGCGCGTCTGCAGTGTGTGGTAAATTAAAAGTTGTTACTACAAGAATTCAGGAAATTTATTCAACGGCTTTATGTACAGTGTGCATTCCATTCCCTCAATCGTGCAGCAAAAAAATCATGTGACGTTACACATATTCAAAATTGTTTGGGAAGAATTAATAGTTTAAACGATTTTTTTCATGCGCCCAAAAGGAAAAATTAATTATAAATATGAATTGCAAAAAACTGTTCAGTAATTAAAAGAGAAAAATTGAAAAGGATATATTCAACTCGTTGAACTGAATAATACAATTCCATAGCAGCTGTTGTTGATTTTCTTCCCGCGATTATGAATGTCGTGGAAAATATTAGCGATTGGTATAAACTTCTTCAGCTGTTAATCAACTAATGTGTGCAATTGAAACAACTAAGAAACTCTTCTGATATTTCATTTCACAATTTTTTTGAAAAAACAGAAAGCATTGCTAATGAATATGGATTCGTTATGAAACTTCCTCAAATAACTACCCGTCAATCGCAAAATTTAAATGTAAATTTCACACCTCCAGAATTATACTATCGAATATCTATATTCATACCACTTTTAGATACAGTTATTAGTGCACTTGAATATAGCAGGCCTGTAGCCAGGATGAAGGGACAGCTGGGGTAAGGCAAAGGGCATATGGGGTACAAGGCACCTGGAGATTGTTCTATATACAGGGTGTTCGATTACCGCGTGTACAGAGTTTAAGGGATAGTAGGATATACCAAAATAAGTAACATGTGTTTTTTCTTTTTTTCGGAAGAGGTTTTGTTACCGAGTTACGACCCAAAAATTATTTGATGGATGGAAATTGGAAATGTTGATGCTACTACCAATCTGTACATGTGGGCTGTATTTTTTCGATTACGTGTTCTACCACACTGAATATTAAAGAAAATGTATTTTTTTTTATTCGTTTCCATCGATTTCTCCATCAAGCTCGATGCATACATCTTATGGAGGTTGTTGCTTATCGACTGAATTGTGTTTGTGCTTATAATCGTACATAAACCATGTCTGTTTTCTCAACTTTTTTCTTCGCTACTAGAAAACGAATAAAAAAGGACATTTTCTTTAATATTTAGTATGGTAGAATACGCATTCGAAAAAATACAGCCCACGTGTACAGTTTGGCGCCAGAATTAAAATTTCCCGTTTCCATCCACCAAACGATTTTTGGGTCGTAACTCGGTAAAGAAATCTCTTTCGAAAAAAAGAAAAATCGTATTACTTATTTTAGTATACCCTACCACCCCTTAAAGTCTATACACGTGGTAACCGAACACCCTGTATAGTGAATTCGCGGTAAGTAGACGTCCGATAAGTCGAATATTCGTGCATCACGAAGTTTTTACTAAGTCCCGGTCCCGTCTATTAAAATTCAACGTAAATTTTTTCCTTTAGTCGAAGTGGACATCCTTTAAGTCGATATTCGCGTTTTTAACCAATCAGAATCTTTCCAGCTCCCTGCTTGCATTTCCAAACGTGACTTTGCAAATAATAAAATGTTTGTGGTCGTTTGTTAGAGCGGTTAGTGAATACTGAGAGGTGTTTTTTTTTTTTTTTTTTTTTTTGTTTGAGCATAGGGTTTTAAGATATGTAAACGAAAATATCCTTAATTTGAAACAAAAAGTGGATTTAACAAATAATACTGAGCATAATCCAAACTTAAGGGAAAAGGATCCAGCAGAGAAATATGGCATTCCACCCAACATGCTATCAACCATTTTGATGAGTGAAGAGGAAATAATGAAAAGACGCTAGTGCAATGTTGATCCGAAATATAAGAGACTAAACGCCCATGCTTTTCCTGATGTTGAATCCACTTTTTGAAGTGTTTTAAATCGTACAGGAGCCAGAACAGTAAAATTCCTCTTAGTGGTACGATGCTACATGTAAGAGTTATGGACTTTGAAAGTCTGTTGAAAGTGGATGGCTTCAACGCAAGTCCTGGATGGCTTGAGAAATTCAAGACAAGGCACAACATTGCATTCGGGACTTTGAAGGAAAAGATGTGTCCAATTAAGACTATGAAGAGCGAAAAGGCAAAATTTCGCGACGCGGTATCTATCGCGCTACGGTATCTTGAAAAGTAGAGATAACGTATACGAAATTTTGTTCGTATTTTTACAAAAGGTAAATAATTTCATAAAATTAGAATTTCTGCAAAAACAATCCAAAAGAATCCGATTTTTTGAGAAAACATAATTAATGTAAGTACCGTTTCCTGCGTTTAAAATATGGCTAGGTAATGCAAAAGTTGCATTGAGCAATAAATAATACAGTACATAAAATTAATAACTTCTAATTCTTAATGTAATATTCTGCTTTTTGGAAACAAAGTTACTGTATAAAACGATAAGTCTAACTTACGATAAGTAATTTACGTTTTGTAGAAGTCCAATCAACAACAAACGATAAGTCGAACTTCCGATAACTCAAGGTGTTTAGTCGGTCCCCAAGAATTCGACTTATCGCGAATTCACTGTATATATACGGGGTGGTTATAATTAAAGTTCAACATTCAAAAAGCTGTAGAAAAAAGAACCACTGCTCAAAATTACATGAAATTTGAACTGAATATACTCGAAGGAGGAGGAAATGGTATGGAATTAGAAAAAAAATAGTTCTAAATTTTAGCAATAGATGGCGCTTTAAGAGTCATAACGTAAATGGGTTCAGCTACAAGTGACATTTGAATCGCAATACGACGGCTATGGCGTGAGTTGCATGTTAAACCAACTACACTGTTCAACGTGCATTTTTGAATCGCAATACGATAGCTATGGCGTGCGTTACATGTTAAACCAACTGTACTTTTCAACATGCATGACTGTATCGTTTTCTTTTTTTTTCACTGAAAAAAAAAACTTCCAAGTCATTCAACAAGTATGGCACTGTTAGTGGAAAGCCCATCCACCGTGACAGGGTCGTACCACATCGGATAGGAAAAATCTGTTTTTAATTTTCCTGAGGCCAAAATCAGCATAAAAAGCAACAAAGAAATCGGTTTTTAATTATCGGCAGACTTGCACGAGACATGTTCAATATGCTGTCCACCGTTTTCTCCCACAAGTTGAAACCGATAAACAGCATGTTCCACAACAGATCGGACTGTCTCAGAGGTCACATTGTGAATGTGTTGCGCAATGCGTGCCTTCAATTCAGCTAATTTTTCAATCGGACTACTGAACACAACACTTTTTAGGTAACCCCACATCCAGAAGTCACAAGGATTAAGATCAGGCGATCTTGATGCCCAGGCTGTTGGAAAATGATGGCTGATAATTCTATCATTTTCAAAATGCCTCTTCAGCAGCTGCTTCACTGGCTTTGCAATGTGCGGAGGAGTGCCATCTTGCATAAAAATGCTACCCACACATGCATGCTGTTGAAGTGTTGGAATGATGTAGTTGCGCAAAAGACTCTCATAGCGTTTACCATTGACGGTACAGGTAACAGGACCCGCACGACCCATCTCCTCGAAAAAAAATGGCCCTACGATAAACAATGGTGTCAACCCGCACCACACAGTTACCTTTGTAAAATGAAGAGGTATTGGTTCATGTTAGAACAGGTTTTCCATTACCTATATTCTGCAATTCTGAGTATTGACATGTCCTTGGAGATGGAAATGGGCTTCGTCGATCCACGAAATGTTCCATGGCCATTCATTGTCCAATTCCATGTGAGCAAGAAATTCTAGAGCAAAAGTGTGTCTTACTGGCGGGTCAGCAGGAAGCAAATCCTGAACATGGGTAATTTTGTATGGATAGCAATACAGGATGTTTCGTACAATTTTATGCACCGTGTTCACAGGTATGTCCAAAGTTCGGGAAATTCCCCGTGCACTGCACGTTCGCACACCGCTGCTCGTCTTTTCCTGGAATGCTGTGAGCACATCTTCTACTGACGTCGAAGCAATTGGTTTCTTCCCTCTGCTAGATTTCACTCCAAAAGAACATGTCTCTTCGAATTTCTTAATCATTTTCTCCAGACCCTTAGCAGACATCGGACCACAACCTTTTTTCATACCCTTTACTGTCCTGAACTTCGTTAGAGCTACTGGCGCACTGTCACCGTTCTTGTAAAAGAGCTTCACAAGCAGAGCGCGATCCTTCATTGAGAGAGTCATGACGAGCTTCTCAGACGCTATATGAGGAAAACGCCATGTACCCCATGTTTTTATAACAAATGCAATGTGCCGTGCGTATGACACGTCTTTCATTTTGCATATTACGACGCTTAAAGCGCCATCTATTA
>QLNU02014802.1:7080511-7114849 GCA_006491805.2 Dysdera silvatica | reverse complement strand
GGTTCCGGGAAGGTCGGGAGTCCGTCAACGACGACGACCGCTCTGGACGCCCGTCGACATCACAAACGGACGACTCGGTGCAAAAAGTGCGTCAAGTTTTGGACAATGACCGACGATTAAGTGTTCGGGTGATTGCAGAGGAGTGTGGAATACCCAAAACAATCGTTCATCGCATTTTAACGGAGGATCTTCAAATGAGGAAAGTCTGCTCGAAAATGGTGCCAAAAGTCCTGACGAGTGAGATGAAGGAGCAGCGTTTGTTGAAGTGCCAGGAATTGCATGAACGCTACGAAACGGACCCAGAATTTTTGGACAGAGTGATCACAGGGGACGAGACGTGGATTTTTCAGTACGATCCCGAATCAAAGCGCCAGAGCAGCGAGTGGCACACCAAGGAGTCTCCTCGCCCGAAAAAAGCAAGGATGAACCGAATTGCGAATCCATGAACGTAAGCACAAGGTAAACCCTACACTATAGTGAGTAGTTAGTAGGCAAGTTGTTTTTTGGCATCACTAAGATTTAAACCCAGGACAATGGTGTGCTTATTGAATGTGTTACCACTGCAGGTCCCTTTAGACAATTTTAAATTTAGAGTAAATATAATGCTTTAAATTATTGTCATGTTCTCCACCTGCCCTGCATATTTAAACAGTTCATGCCACACTTTAATGTTCAGCAATTATTTAAAGCCAAATAAAAATTGTACAGACCTATGAAAATTATAGAACACTTCTGTGATTAGTTGAGTAAGGATAAATTAATAGTAAGATTAGGAATTGGATTTAGCCAAATACTATAAGTTCCCTGATTTTTCTGTCAAATCTTACCCGATTTCCAGTCACTAATTATAGTAAACGACACGCTGCAACACATTAAAATTTACAATAATCGAAACAAGTTTCAAGACCATAAACTTCACCAACACAAACCCCCAAAGCCATTCATAACTTGATTATAGTGAATTTATAAATACAAAAATTGTTATGTATTTCTTGTATTATTTAAAGATGAGATGAAGCTCTTTTGGAGGATTGCAATTGATAGTCATTTATCATAAAGTCCCCTTTATTTAGGGTAAAAGTGTTGTTGATACAAATTCTCAACTTCAAGGGTTAGAGAGTTGATTGCATTTTGCAACAAGGTATCGTTTGAGCTATGCTAAGTTTTGTAAATAATAGCAGTAATATGTTTGAAAAACTAGGCTTAAGCCTTAGAATAAGATATATCTAAGTAATTCGAACTTAATATTAGCAGAGGGATGTGTGTGGGGTTGGCAGAGGGTAATTCAAAGATAAAGCACGACTTACCTATTTTGTGGTCTTCATAAGTTCTCCAGCTTGTGAGTGCAGCAAGTTTACGACAGTAAGAATGTTGCCAAAAATAATTAGTTGACTATTTAGGATGAAGGAACTAAAACTAACAAATAATTAATGCGCCATCCAAACCACCATATATAAGGGAAGGCACCTTTGAACACATTTTCTTCAAAATAAACACTGCTGTTTGGGTATACATGGCATTACTGTTTTTTTTTTAATACAATTTAAGAACAAATGCTACAACAATTAATTTTATTCTGATCCCGATGGTTTTTATATTTATTCTCCATTAGTTAAACAATTGCCTACAATGATTTTATAAATACACTTACGAAATTGAATGACATCAAATGGTTTATTCACATCCAGACTCTGAGAAAAGCTATACATATAATAACACAAAAAGACTCCACAACTAGAAGTATCAGTTTGACGTGTGTGGGAAGATGAAATAACAAGCCTAAAACTGGAATCAATACCCAATCTTCTCTTAAGGAAATCATCTCAAAAAGCAATGTTTGGATGGAGACTTCCACAGAAGTTGGTAGTAGAAGGATCAAATATTTCAATATTTTTTTCTTTTAATTTTATCATCATTAGCACCCAATGTACATTATTTACATTAATTGGAACAAATATTTTATCAATTATTGAGAAATTTTCATCTTTTAAAAGTTGGTATGACTTTTCAGGATATTTCACAAAATGAACATTTAAAACACAATTCACATACAAACAATTAGAATTTTGTATGATTTCAGAACCAAAAGCATCAATGATACAGTCATACAGCCAAACATACAGATTGGAAAATTGGCGATTTTTGCTTTAATAGGAATATTTCACTATCAGGAATGAATGGATGGATCTAGAGACTTTAATGCTAATAAGCTAATACACATTCCTGAAATTGTTAAAAGGGATGAAGTAATATCCTCAACAGAACTTAAACATGGTGTGAATCTTGATTCCTTAGATAACCGATTATCAGACTGAGTACTATTACAAATATCAAATGCTGGTGACTGTATACAACCTGGATCATCAACACTTTCCTCTAGTTCAGATTCATCAGATAGAAGAGATTTTTCAACTGAGATCTTTTCTTGAAAATCAGGATACTGCGAGGTTTTTTTCCCTTCTATTTTTGTTCAGAATTTTAAAAAATGTTTGAATTTTACTTATTTTTTGATTTGGTGCTAATGGGGTAAAATTCATTTTAGGTATGCTTTTAGTTACAGAGTCTGTACTTTTGCATTGCAAAACCATAGTTTTAAGTTGTTTTTTAATATTCGTTAACGAAGAATTCGGAATTGTTTCATTTTGCAACAATTCAGAAAGTTCTGACATTAGCGATGTACACTCATTAACTACTTTTTGATGAGAAAACCCTTTGATCTGAAGACTTATGTCAGGTGTATGAACCAGTTTTTCATCAGATAAGTGTATCTCTTGATCTGATGTTATAGAATTTAAAAGGGATGGTTCATTATTTCTGACTATTAAACTATGTACTTTATGTATATGTTTGCAACATACAATATATCTGAACAATACAGTGATAGAGCTACACAGTCCGAAGCAAGAAAGTTGTAAATGCCTCCAACAGTAATGTTCAGACTCTGGGCAAGTATATTGCCTTCGATGAACTTTGCATTCTATTTTAGTAGTAGTCTGAGATTTTACTATAAATAATGTTTTACTAATTTTCTTCACATCACCATCACAAATTTTTAAAACAGATTTATGTCTCTTTAAATATTTATGAGGGTAAACACCGAGACAGCGACAAAATTTGGATTTTCGCGTACGACCATTTCACGGGTATATCGTGAATATCATGAATCCGGTAAAACATCAAATCTCCGACAGCGGTGCGGCCGGAAAAAGACCTTGAAAGAACGGGACCTTCGACGACTGACGAGAATCGTTAAACGAGATAGACGTGCAACACTTCCTCAAATTGCCGCGGATTTCAATGCTGGGGCATCAACAAGTGTCAGCGTGCGAACTGTTCAACGAACCATCATTGATATGGGCTTTCGGAGCCGAAGGCCCACTCGTGTACCATTGTTGACTGCACGGCACAAAGCTTTACGCCTCGTCTGGGTCCGCCAACACCGCCATTGGACTGTTGATGACTGGAAACACGTTGCCTGGTCTGACGAGTCTCGTTTCCAATTGCATCAGGCGGATGGACGTGTACGGGTATGGAGACAACCTCATGAATCCATGGACCCTACATGTCAACAGGGGACTGTTCAAGCTGGTGGAGCTTCTGTGATGGTATGGGGCGTGTGCAGTTGGCGTGATATGGGACCCCTGATACGTCTAGAGACAACTCTGACAGGTGACAGGTACGTAAGCATCATGTCCGATCACCTACACCCATTCATGTCCATTGTGCATTCCGACGGACTTGGACAATTTCAGCATGATAATGCGACACCCCACACATCGAGAGTTGCTACCGAGTGGCTCCAGGAACACTCTTCTGACTTTAGACACTTCCATTGGCCGCACTAAATTTTACTTGAACGCGAACATTATCGAGCATATCTGGGATGCCTTACAGTATTGCTGTTCAAAATTGATTCTCTTTACGCCTCGCACTCCTATGGATTTGTGGACTGCCCTGCAGGATTCCTGGTGTGAATTGTCTCCAGGATACCTTCAGACATTAGTCGAGTCCATGCCACATCGTGTTGCGGCACTTCTGCGGCGCAGGGTACACGATATTAGATGTACCAGTTTTCCTGCACTTCACTGTAACACTTTTAGCATTAGGACCGATTTAAACAATCTGATTGGCTAACGATGACATCACTTATAGGTTTGCTACGCGATTTTGGTCGCCAATGTAAAACGCACCAAAAGATCAACCACTTCAGAGTTCAAGCTCGTCGTTTGTCGTAAATCAGATTCTAATAGCGGGATAATTTAGACAACCGTCTTCAATAATACTTCCAATTTATTTTTAATATTACCATGAGTTGATTTTTTCTTTAATTTAAATTTAAAATGTAATAAATGGTTAGAAATCTTTAAAACAAAACAATATTTTTGAAATATTGTGCTGCTAGCTTATATTTTTATAGAAAAATCATCTTTTGCCTCAATTTTTGAGTAGATGGCGGCTGAAATTTTAAAGAAAAGGATAGATCATATCGAGTGCGTCGAGCAGTAACGCCGTATTTAAAAAATAAAAAAGTATCTCCCTTGATTCCTGGAATTGCCTTCCTTGATTGAAATTGAAAATTAGTATTTTCGAAATACAGTAAAATCTCCCTAAGGCGACCATCGTCGGTTCCGTGAAAAAGAGGTCGCTCAGAGAGGTGGTCTCCGAATGGAGCTAAATTTAGAATTGGGTCTATGGAGGGGGGAAGGAAATCCATTTCCAAAAAAGGTAGTCGTTAAGGGAAATGGTCGAGGAATAAAGGTGGCTGTTAAGAACGATTTTTATATGAAATTTTTAAATATGAAAGATGTTGGTACATAAAATATTTTCTGTATTGAAATTAAACACAATCCGGTTTGCGTTTTCATGCAACAACCGGACATTTCCACAACCGTTTGCACCCGCATCCAAAGTATGTCCATATGTATTATTTAATAACTCATTAAATGATTTCAATAGCTGGAAAATAGATTACTTTTAAAGACGTTTGCTCAATTACATCGCCTATTTATTTATGTGTCGAACATTACGTAGATTAAATAAACAACAATTTTTATCAACTTTTTGGTGGTGGCAGCGATGTTATGGTGTATCGCGGTTTCGTGGGTGTACGATAAAATTGGCCGGTTCACAAACAGAATATCAAAACATTATGTTCCGAATAAACTGAACTTTAATTACATGCGTACGATAATATGGATTCCGAGATTAACGTAAGCTTGTACAATCGTGAAGAACATACGCATGCAAAGGCGTCGAAGTTACGAGGAAGTCTCTCTCTAATCACTTACTTTGCCGCGAACTTAGCGTCAGTTTTGGTTCTGGAATTGGAAAAGTTTTGGTTCTGGTTCGTAGGTGTTGCCATCCCCTGACGGAAAGTGTGCCGCTACAATGTGGTTAGATCTGACCACGCCATAACAACGGCGTTGGTATCACTTCTCCAAAAAAAATAAAAATTGTTGTTTATTTTGCATTTCTTATATTGGAGCATCTGCAGCAAGCAGCAGGTTTTGACAACGGCATCACGGTCTTTTGTAATTATTACGGTTCTTTTGGCTCACATATGACCCAAATTTTGCCAAAAAAAAAACCTAATTCTTCTCGACGGGAATTATTTCGATCTTGGAGGAGGAGGAGGATTGTGCAAGGGTTTCATTGGGAAGGGTGGCCGCCGGGGGCGGCGCTGTAATCCCAGACAGGACGCTTGAACAGCGTAATCAGCCGCCGGGGGAGCCGTCACGGGGAACGGCCACGGCCCAGGCAGCAGGACCGGAGACACCCCCATGGGCCAGCCGAGTAACCTACAGGAACCGGCCAAGACCGGAAAGGAAGGTGTTTAGCACAGCCACGGAGGCAGCGCGAAGGCGGGGGGATCCGGTGGGATCCAGGAGGTCGGACAGACCTGGTGGCGAGGCGAGGCCTAAACGGCGGCGGGCGAGAAGGAGCTCCTCCCTGAGGTAGCCGTAGGCCGAACACCGCAAAAGAATGTGTTCCAGTGTTTCGTCAGCACCTTCCTGACACTGGAGACACACGGGAGTTGCTTCATGCTGTGGGTTTCGATCTGGAAACCAGGCCGCACATCACCTGCTCAGCCAATCAGATCGCTTAAATCGGTCATAATGCTAAAAGTGTTATGGAAATTCAAATCTCGCGTCCCTTGCAGCCACAATTTTATCAGGATCAACACCAGAACGACGCATGGGTAGGGGGCGGGCCCTAGACCCATGACATAGAGAAAAAATCAACCATAACGTAAAATTAAAAAGAAATACACCGAAAGAATAAAAAATAAAAAAGTTATAAAAAAAAGAGGATGAAGAAAAAAAAAACCCAGGTGAGCAAACAAGTGAGCGAGTGAGCGTGTCGTGATTGATATAAACGTTAAATTAGAACAATTTTCGCATTGGAGGAATGCCTTGAAGTCATGGCACTGCCTCCATTCTTTCCTACCTCTGATGCCGAAGCGGTCATAGATAAATCGATTTGTGGCAACGACTGTTGAAGTGCGATTTTTTCGTCCATTTTGGTGTTACGACATTTTTCCAAAGTGAATTTGTACTATCATTTGCAAAAATTCTAAGGTAAGAAATTCTGTATTTTTTTGTGTATACAGTAAAACCAATGAATGTCAGAGACCCCGGGACTTGAAGATTTATTATTAACGCTTGAAAATTTACCTTGATTGATGTATGTTTGTTAAATTCATTTGTTTTGATTTAGCAGCGGGTTTACTGTTTCCCGGCAAAATGGCATAAAACTGCACGATTTCTTCCCATCCAATTTGAACTCATTTTATTACCTTTTCAATGTATTTTCCTGTGTGTACGTGAAAATGAAGTGAAAGATCTATATCGTGGTTATTTGTGCAAATATAAAAAAAACTTTATTTATAAACGGCGACCAGTATGTATTTATATTTTTAAATATAAAGAGTTTGTTCTTGAGTGTTTAATCAGGCGAAGGAGAAAATGTATTCGGGTTTTTTGTGTATGTTGTCAGTGTTTACAAAAAATTGTTCTGCTTCAAGTGTTCGGGCGTTCAAGTATTACGTAAGCAATATTTTGGCCATTTTATACCCCCCCCCTACTAGTAAGCAAAAATTAACGTAGGAAAATAAGCACGACAGCAACTTCTCCCTCTTCACGAAGGTGCTTACGTAATGAACTCTCCCTGATTGGAGGGAAATGAAAGTATTAGGAGATATGGAGTTTTATGGCTGTACTGGTGTCTTGTACTCTTCTTTGTATTGGTTTATTTGTGCGTAGCAGTCCAAATTATAGTCTATGTAAATTTTCACCAATTGTATTTAGTCTCATACCTTATCCGGAAGAGAGAAAGTGGCAGGAAGAAACGTGTTAAATTTAGTGGCCGCTCTTGTGTCCAGAAATAGGGTATTGCACATATTTTTTTGCCTTTAGAAATACAAGTCTTTAGTTGCTGTTTTTCTTTCCTCTGGCGTTTGACCATCCTCTCCCTTGTAAGAAAAAATTACCAAGTGCTTTGTGGTTCCCCCCCCCCCGCCAAATTTTAATTCTGGTGTAAAATTTTGATTCTCTGATTTTTTGAAATAAATCAATATGTGATGCAAATTATAATGTCACATTTTTATTATAACATTGGGACTACTTTACCAAGTTTGTTATAATATTAAAGCTTTTCTATCAACAGTTATGCTACAATCTAGTCCCTGCTGACATTTTCATTTTTTCCTAAACCTGGTCTAAACCTCTCCCCAAAATGGAGATATATTTGATAACTCCTTAATGGACCTCACACATTGCTCTCCTCTCTCCTCTTGAAGCTATAAACATTGTGTGTTGTGTCTGGCAATAATTTCTGAACCACCAAAGGAATAAATGGGGGGGGGCAAACAGATGTTCTGCCACACAATTATTGAATACCCTTTCCATATATAAATGATCCCCCCTCCTTCCAACACAAAGTATAAACAAAACACAAACCATTCTTGTGACTTGACTGCTTAAAACTGATAATGTGGTTTGTCCTTTTCTCTAGGCCTCTTCCCGTCATGGTAAACTGTTGTATGGTGTTTCAGCTGTTCTCTTCTGAACGGTTTGGCCAATAAAAACACTTAACGTTGGTGGGGGTTGAATTTTACTAATGTATCATTCTTTTAAATAATTAGTTTCCCTTTCATTACTGACATTAATAACACATTCCTTTGCTGCACATGGTTGTACAACTTAGCGAAACACTATCCACTTTCAGAGGGAGCGAGCCCGCTGATTCAAGAGTTTTACCTAGGGGAGGTGCTAATATACAGCTGTATGTGGTGTGTGTGATCGATCAGCAAAATTCTTCAGGCCCATTACCTCTCTCAGACTGTTTCTCTTTCAAAACGTGGGTATGGACATGACCTTGTAAAAGACAGGCCCATTGTTAGCTTCAGCTTGCTTCTCACTTGGAAACCATATGGCAACCACCACGTCACCCACCCCTGCTCAATCTGAAAAAATTTTTTCCCTGCCTGGGAAATTGTGGCTGGTGGCCAATTTTGTCTGGTAGTTAGAATACAATACATTCTGCATCATGGCAGGAGTAATCCATAAATTATCCCATTAAATTTTTTTGCTTGTATATGTAATTTTATATATTTATGTTATAATATTAACCCTTATTTATCAAACAAACGTAAGGTGTAAGGTGGTGTAAGTGTGGTCCTAATGTCAATCCTTACTTCACTCGGAAGTAATCTCAAAAATTATCACGTAAAATTTTTATTTATATAATTTAATTTATGTATTATGTTATAAAAAATTTATAAACATAAGTGGTAGTAAAGTCAGTCGTTACTTCATACTTCAGTCAAACTTCAGAGTGTAATTGCAAGAAATTATCCCATTTGAAATTATTTTATTTATATAATCATTTAATATTTCATTTATATATTTAAAATAGGGATGGTTCGTAAAAGGATATTGTGAAGGAACATACTAGAACAAGGGACTGCGGCAAATACGTTGTTTGCTGTTACGAATACCGGCGTCTACTTTTTTTTTATTGCACATACTTTCAGCAGTCGAAAAAATAAAAGAAAGAAAACCATGATTTGGCATTCGATTATAATTTTTTTTATCAGTTATTTAAAAAGTGTAAGCAGAAATATATCCCATTTTACCATGTAAATGTTTTATTAGCAATCATGTAAGTAGGTACTGTGGCATTAATAAGTAGCTAAGTGTTTTTTAAGTAGTAGCAAGATTAACATTGAGTTAATAAAATAATCATATCAATAATAAATTAACTGACACTCATGTTAATAATACATTTTTACTTTCAAGGGAGATAGACCGAACTCAAATTCCCAGAAATGAGTCAAAACTCGACTATAGAACATTCTACAAATGAAGGTGTTGAGAAGGACAAATTTTCCAGCAGCTTGATACAACTGAACAGAGAAACTTCTTCAGAAAGCAAAGGAAGGTGAAACCAAGTCTAGCAATACTGTTAAGTCTGGGAAAAAAAAAAGAAAGTTAAATCGGAATTATCAAATGTTTCAGTTGGCAAGGTCACAGCGATTCCAATCCAAGATATATCAAGGATGCCCAATCAAACGCATAAATTGGCTAGCATTCCCGAAATACAAACTTCCTTTATTTGAGTGCTGGTTGCAATAAGCCTACTACCTACCAAAGGACCAAGCCAAAGCCCAAAAGGTGAGAGAAATTGCTTTATTAAAACAATGGGACATGCACAAACATATATATATAGGCCCTGTGGTAGTGCAGTGGTAACACGTTCCTCTAGCTTGTTTGTAGTTCGGTTCGACTTCTTAACAATGAAAAAAAAAAAAAAAAAGGCACCCAAAAATATGCTTTGTACTGCTTATTGTAGTTCAGGGTTCAAATTAGCAATCGTTTTACACATTTTGTACTGATGACCTAGATTATCGACGTGGTTGCTGCTTTTGGCACCTAATATTTTCATTTTTTTTTTTTTTTACTTATATGATTCAGATTGCTCAATCCCTTGTTCTTCCATTTCCCAGTCCCATTGATGGAGGTTGTAAGATCCAATCCTTTGCTGGCTGTTGTTAGTTTAAACGGTTAGATTTAAAAAAAATTTGTCGCATTGAGAGGACTATGTATTGATGGAATTATTTTTTAATAAAAAATTCGTAAATGACATGCCTTATTCGCGGTTTTACGAAAAGAATAAATCCCCCACTTTAGAGGGGAGGGAGTTGGGGAGAAAATTGGATTTTTTTACATATATATGGCAGGTGCCCAGGGTGCAAAATTTTAAAAGGCTGCCGATTTTTTTTTTCTTTCCCCCATGAAATCTTATCTGTAGAATTCTATCAACCACCCCTCCTTAAAAATCATATCCCCATTCTTGCTTCAACCTGAATTTGATAAATTCGTGGACAGCCAGTCCCGGCCTGTGGGATTAATGTTGATTAATTTAAACGAAAGTGAGAACTCACACTCGTCATAAGCATTCATAATGTTCTTTAAATTCCTTACTTTTTCATTTTGTAATAACATTTACTTTCGTTGCTCATAGACGATGCTGGAATCAGGAAGTGAAAGTACAACCGATGCTGCTTCAAATGATGCAGAATCTCAAGGATAACAAACAAATACAGCAAGTGGCGATATGGAGGACATTCCTCAAAGCACCATGACTAACATCAGCAAGAAATGTAGCGACCAAAAATAAAACTTCCTGTAGATAAAGATTTCTCTCCTTAGTCCTGGAGCCAACGATGCTGCCGGGAGAAACGGATCGAAGAAGAAATCAAAGGTAATTTTTCTTCAACCTTTTAACCATCATAGCATGTGATGCCATGGGGATAACACTCATCTAGTGCACTTATAACCCAGGTTTGATTTCACTTAGGACAAGGCGCTTGTCATTTCTTTCTACCGGGTTTGATACCCAGTCAACAGAGGTACAGATTTATCAGAAAACTGGATCCGGTGCAGTCTGACCGTAATGTACTTGCGCCGTCAACAACAATGTAGGGGAAGTTTAAAAATAGTAGTTCTATACTAGACTGGGCAATGTATCAATATAATACGCATCATGATGTTTCCGATTTGGCGAGTATCATGAATTTTGATTGAACTATGTGCACATGCACGATAATAAAACCGATGTGTTCCTGATGTCAATATCGGAACTTTCCATTCCGCTGTTAATATCAGCACTTTCCATTCCGATGTCGATATCGGCACTTCCATTCCCATGTCAATATCGGCACTTACTTCCCATGTCAATATCGGTGCTTCATTTCTATATTTATGGTGATTTCTGTACACCTACATTTTTCTTGTAGTGAAATCGATTTGCATTTACTGAACGCAGCCCCCCCCCCCTCTTATATACATATGTAGCGACCGTCACAGTGCGTTCAGGTAGGAGATGCGTGCCTCTTACCCACAGGTAAAGGTCCCGGTTGAAACAAAACGGGAAAAGAAGGAATCATTTTAGAGAAACAGTAGCTGTACCTTTAGTGAGATAGTCAGACTGTAAACGTGCTAATGAAACGCTGGTGCTGTAATTTATTAATCATGTAAATATATTTTTAATAGTTAATATTATAATAACGTGTTAAGGATTATTAGTGTCATTCGGGTGTGGATCATGTATGTACTGTAAATATCATCAGTAACACGCAAGCGCCACTGCCAAATTGGTTACTTGTGACGTTAATCAAGAAGCCTATAGCGAATGGGGTTTCGGGCTTCCCGATATACGCTCCTGACCAAATCTGGAGATTTTTTCCCTTAGATTTGGCAATACTGCCAAAAAGGATATTGGCTGTTTTCATGTTTGAACTAGCATATGATCTACATGTCTCTCTCAATATTTTTTTGGTAAGTGTAACAGGTCAAACAGATTTTTTTTTTAAAAATAATATCTAATAGGAATTATACATTATGAAGCTCATATATTCGGATAAACTTGAATAGGAACATTATTTTAGATGGGAATTGAAACCTTACGTTTTTTACTCCTATACAGAATTCTCACAATCTGATCAGCAAGGTTTTTTTTTTGTTTTTTAAATGCTTAATATTAGTTAAAGCAATTGGTTTAGGGACTCACATAGTTCCAAAAGGTAAAAAGAATAAAGATATTGTATTCTTTTAAAACTGTTGACGAGTGACATTTCTATCATTCAGCAGACAAATTGTAAATTTTTATCAGAGAGAGAGAGAGAAAAAGAAGAAAACGTTAACAGTATTATATCTCTTTGATTTCAACAGGTTGATCAGAAAATTGGATTTCCCTACCTACAGTTAGTTTCTTTAATCATGGTTGAAACCCCCGCAGACATTTTAGTAGAATCTCAAATTTTAATGTCAGAAGATGCCGAAATTTTAAATTAGCCTAATTTAAATAGTCTGGAATTTTCGAAGTTGCTGCCAGTTTTAAATAGAAGACGGTCCCTATACAAATTTTGTGCACATCGATCGCTAGATTTCACTGTTCACTATCGATTGGCACCTTGAATTTTCTGGCAACACAATTATTGCAAAAATGACAGATGATGGGTTTGATTCTAATTTCACCAGCTGTACTGGAATTGTCGGAGGATTTGAAAAAACCTGTGTAAATGTTAGGGAAATATTAGATTTTTTGGTCAAACGTAAGAAAACTTCATGAAAATTTCCCTAATTTCTGTACCGAATAGCTAAATCTTTCATGACGTAAATCATTTCCATGCCACTGAAGTCATTTAAATCTTAGCGAGAAGTTACAGAAATAGTCAAGGAATTTTATTTTTATGTTCGTGGGAACTTACTCTCCTTCCACATGGAGACAAAAAAATTAATATGTTTTCTACTTATCAGACTGCATTGACTAAATAATTGAATTATTTATGCCTCCGACTTTATTTTGAAATTATTGAAAATTTAATATTATTTTTTATAATTTCAGACTTCGATTCTGGTGAGGGGCTCGTCTGAACGTGGCAGAAAATGGATGTTTACATTTTCCTTTTTTATTCTTGCCTCTGGAATGACCACTTTTATCCTTTCCATTATTAATTGCCACTTCTGTTTTATATAGAAAACGGCAAACGACCCCATTTTCCAGACGATGACAAAAACTTTGACCATTCAAGAAACTACAGGCGGATCGGATAGATATAGGAATCAGCATTATTATGAGGTTAATGATGATGAGTACAATTGTAAGGTAGAACAAGACTTTGTTTTTGTTAAGGTTTATGCATCATTAAAAATATATATTAATTTTGCATTTTCTTTGAACTGTATATACACACATGTTTGGCTTAGTTAAAACCTTTGCTGCCTTGCCTTATAGTCTCATTGAATTTTTTGAGTCCTTCAATTTTAATTTGAGTTTTAAAGGTTTTCTATGGATTATTCCTTCCACCTCTTTTAAAATATTAAATAACAAATGTGTTCTTCCAGCCGAAACATTATAAAAACAAAAATACAGTAAAACCTCCCACGAGATATGCCAATATAAGGTAAATCCCTGTACAACCATAATTTTTTCCGATCTGTATATAATGCTGTAGAAAGATTTTACCGTATAATAACTTCTATAACATTAATTCTCTCTACAAAGATAACATTTCTCGGTGCGTATAATATCGTTGTAGAGAGGTTTTTGCTGTACTGTATATTGGTCTGAATTTAATTCCCAAATGACCTTTGGCCTTAGTGGGAAGTTCTCATCTTGACTTCATGAGACCATGCAAGGTGTCCACAATTGGTAGGGTTACCCTAGTGGTTATGTCCACTGTCTTCGGGTCAGCTAGATTTGGGTTTGACTGTCAAGTAAGTTTGATCGAATGCAAATACATCATCATGAGGTGATGTCTGTCATTGTGCCCTGATACCATACAACTGACAAGTATAATCCTTTATCAGGCAATCTAAGCTGTATGGGTGGGGAAGACTGACAGGCCAGCAGTTGGTAGGGCAATTAGAACAGAACCCGAGGACCACTGGATGCAGGCGAGCTCAGGACATGATTTGTTCCTGATTCTTATAAATCAGTTCTAGTATGTTGTAGGAAATGTGGTTGTGTGGAAATTTTTTCCCAATATATATGATATGTCTTTCAAATTTTTAATGTAGAAAATACTACCTTACTTAGATGCTTCAACAAAGCAGTTTTTGATGTTTTAGTTGATATATATTAAATCATTTAAATGGAATTAATAAGCATTATAAAATTTATATTTTTTAAATAAAACCAAAGCAATTGTGTGATGTGACAAATTTTCAATGTATTTTTGGGTAGTATCTTGATTTTCCTAAAATGGCCCCCCCCCCCCTCCATAAAGTTTTAATATTATTTATAATTTTAAACAAAAGAAGTAAACTTAACATACGTAATTAGCAAAAATTGACACTATTATGTGAAAACATGCAGAAAACAAAGTAAAAGGAGGGAAGTTGGAAAATAATCAAGCCTTGCACTCATAACAGGTTCACTAAGCCATGTGCGGTTACCTCGGGTTCGACTCCAAACTGTGTCCTCTCTCCTCCCCCCCCCTCCAAAAAAAAAAAAAAAAGCACTTAACCACATCTCTGTGGATTGGTTTCTTAAGTCCTGAGAGGTAGGGGTTCCTCGGTAAACTATAGGTCCCGGCACAGCATGGTCCTTGTTATTCTTGCACTGTAAAAGTCGAACTGGCGGAATAATTTTTGGCTAGAAATTTTTTTTTTTTTTAAATTGTTTTGCTCTTTGTTGGGCAGTTTTTTAATGGATTTCAAATACTTCTAAACTCATTTTTGCTTTGTCACCAGTAAAAAAAAAAAGAAGTAAAAGTATAAGTTACTACTTAATAGTTTGTATTGCAAAAGCTCTCTGCATAGTGCCTACGGATCTGGAAAACCTGGAAAGTCGAAGTTTCATTTGACTGGAAAAGTCAGGAAAATTTGAAATTCATTGTTATAATAAATAGCTTATTAAAATAATTTTCCTGAACTGTGCTTTTCGTACCACATTGTGTAATAAAATTTTTTGAAGAGCTTATACTTTTGACTAAACTTTTTCCAAAGGTTACCCTTTTGCTCCAAAACTGATATAATTTATATAAAGTTATTTATATTTAGCCCATATATTAGGATAAAATTTTTGCCAAATGCACGACCAAAACTTGGGGGGGGAAAAAAGTGTTTTTAGCTAAATTATCTAATTTATAAGGGATTTTGATTATACCAATCTCCCTTTTCCCTTATATACATAGTCATATACACTTCAAATGGAATAGACGAAGCATCAGCTTTTCAATTGCATACTCTTTGGTAATGAACATAAAAAGGGCCGAATGAAAGCGTTGTTGCAGATATTTAATTAATGCAAGTTTTTAGTGTAAAGAAATACATTTTTTAAGTGTAATTTTTGTAATTGTAAATTCACTGAGTTATAAATAGGGTTGTTAGTGGATTTTATGGTCTTAGAAACTTATTTTTATTACGCAAATTTTAATGCGTTGTGTGTTGTTTACTGTAATTAGTGACTGGAAATCGATTATAATTTGGTCTGGAAAAGTCAAGGAAGTTTGAAACGGAATTTGGGCTGACACTCTCTGCTTTGCTTAAATTAATTTTAATATAAATGTAGTGTTGCCTTAACTGTTGACAGTGTATTAAAAAAAATGTTAATTCGCTGTTCAACTTTTTTAGTGATGTAATTAACCATTTAAAATATCCACCTTAATTAATGTACAAGAAAATGACTATAATTATATCTTTCCACCAGTGGCGTATGGCCCATAGAAGCAATGTAAGCATTGCTTGTCTAACATCAATTTAAAACACATTTCCATTTTTTCCTTAATTATAAAAGTTCAGCAAATCTGTGTTATGTACATGAACTTTTGTCCGCGGTCCAATTAACTACTTCGCAATTTTTTTCACTGGATGGCGCCACGGTCTAAGAGTGGGGCTTGTGACATCGGATTAGAAGCAATTTAATTCCTCTTTCCAGCCAGAAATGTCAACTATGGACCTCTATAGACACAGCTTCGTAAACATTTTATTATCTTGTTTTGATCTCCTGTTTTATCAACTTTGTTGCTTGAGATCTGAGTTCGTCAAATTAAACCTCAATTAAATTTATAAATACTAATTGTTTTAATTT
This sequence comes from Dysdera silvatica, assembly GCA_006491805.2. Classification (NCBI taxonomy): domain Eukaryota; kingdom Metazoa; phylum Arthropoda; class Arachnida; order Araneae; family Dysderidae; genus Dysdera; species Dysdera silvatica. The sequence continues at coordinate 7,098,751 of QLNU02014802.1, read as the reverse complement.
TTTAAGCTGCATAAGCATGAAATTGTTTTATCTAATAAACAATCCTTTAATCACCTACGTCAATGATAGATAATGCTGCCATTTAGTAATATCAATATGAATGTGTGTCGCATTTTGGACAGCTTAAGGGCTAGAATTTTCAGCCAATGAAACTATCCCAAAAATAAATAATTATTGCTTGCCTACAGGAAAATGTCGCCACACGCCACTACTTTCTACTGTTCCTAGGATATTGTTAGACAAATTCCATTGTATACTATGTATTTGTTACAGTTGCTAGTAAACCTTTTGTCTTAAGATTTACTTTTTGACACAGAATGCTTTGTTTAGGTCTGTGATGTTGTTTTGAATTCTGCACAGACATGGTACAGTCACATTGAAGGTAAACGGCACCAAAAGGTAAGAAAGGGTGAAAGACTTTGGAAGTAAAGTTTATAAAATTAATTAAATGTAAAATTATCTGTATTATTGGGGGATGGGGGTATATCATACAGTCGGTGCTTTTTATTTCGCTGAATGGGGCATGAATTGCATTCATTGATACATTTAAATAAGGTTAGGTTTGTCTTATCTAAATGTACCATTATTAGTAGATTAAAATGAGATCTCTTTCACCTTGTTTAGTGTTGAATGATCCTTGCTGTTCACATGCCATGAAATAATCAACAAAACGATGCAAAGTTTCACCAGAAAATTGCATAACAACAGTTATTCAGGATTCTTAAAAGTCCTTAATTTTTTAAGAAATGATTTTTGGTCCTTAAAAGTCTTCATTTTTGCTCCACACCTGCAAAAAGTTTTTTTTTCCCTCCTATTTCTCAAACATTTCTCTGAAGTACATTTTACTTGAAATTTTTATTACTGCCATCCTTCTCAACATTATGAACCAACAAAAGAATGAACATGAAATTCACACCATGTAGGTTATCATATGGCTTTCGCATAAAGAACTCCCCCTAGAAACTTGCTTGAGCATTTCTTCAGAACATGAATGGCCACTGCATCTCGCACCTCTCAAAAACCCAGATTTAAAGGGGTAGGTGTCGTAGGCACAGCGGCGATCTTTTGCCCCTCCCCCGCCATACTGTATATTTCGTAATTAAATATTTCCATTATGAGAAATTTTACGGTGTTCATTCCAGTCATTTCTAGAAGGATGAATCGTTCTACCTGGTCTTGAAGGTTAGGCTAGCCACCTAAGGAAATATTTCATGACAGAAAGTCGCAAAGGATGTGTAACGGGGAGGGGGGATTCATGATTACCTTATATGCATTATTATAAAACAACTATTTTCTGGATGAATTTATTTTATTTTTCCACTGTTTGAGGAAAGTAGCTGTGTTTCACAGAATTTTTCTCGATTTCAAGGTAATATAAAGAGGTAGGGGGTATTTTCCCCATGGAGAATGGATTGACAGAATTCTGCAGTAAAGATGACTATAATAAAAAAAAACCAAAAACAAAAAAACACCTTTTGAAATTGTGCACCCCTTTATAATAAATCTGAGCCTTCTTTCTCTCCATCCTAGCCCAGATGGTGGGGATACTCTGTTCAGTTCAGGGTCGCAGTTAGATGCTTTTTACAGGGTAGACAGAATTCATTAATGCTTCGATGTATTGTATTAATATATTTAATAATACTAGCTATCTAAAAAGACTAAAAATTTAGCATCAATGAATAAATTCCTTTACAAATTTAGCATTATGTTAACGATGGGTCCCGTGGTGGTGCAGTGGTAACATGTTCGCTTAGTGTGCCATTATCCTAGAGTTTAACTGTCAACGATGCTGCCCCTGCCCCGCCTCCAGGAAAGAAAAGATACCTGTCAAATTGCGCACTGCAGTCCAGTGTTGGTTTTCTAGGTCTTAGGCGGTTTGGAATCTCAAGGAAACTGTAGATCCTGGTACAACATGACCCTTGTTGCCCTTGCACTATAAAATTCGCAGACAAGCATAAGGCAATGATTGATATGCATTGATGGCATTTTTTAGGATTTTTTATTTTTCTTTACGTTGTTTCATGATGAAAATTCCATATTTTTGACCGATTATCGTATCTTGAATCGAAGGAACGAAATCAGTGTACACAGCACACAGTATTCACACAAGGAAAAAAAAATTAGATGAGATTATCTGACCTTAATTTCAAAATCAAGTGGGATTTTAAAAATCCAAGTGGGAATTCAAGAGTTTTTAATTCTTTAAACTTCACATTCTTTCACATTGAAATTGAGTAATTGCATAATAAATGCACAATATGAGTAAAATTACACACACAAACACATATTAGCATCATCATATTCAACCATTATCTATTCACTGCTGGATGAAGGTCTCTCCAAATGCTTTCCACACAAGTCCATCCTGAGCAATTCGCTTCCACGTCACCCGAACCTGTTTTCTTACTTCATCCACCTGTCTAGTTTGAGGACATTTTCTAGGTCTTCAGTAGTCTCTTGGAATCCAGTTCAGAATTTCTGTTGTCCATCGTTGATCAGTTCTTCTTGCAATATACCCAGCCCATCGCCATTTCCGCCCTTTTACTTTAACAATGATGTCCTCTACTCTAGTTTGCTCTCTCACCCAAGTGTTTCTTTTTCGATCTCTCCTAGTTATTCCAAGCATGCACCTCTCCATGCTTTTTTGGGTTGTCTGTAACTTCCGTGTTGCTCCAACTGTTACACTCCATGTCTCTGATCCATAAGAGAGGACTGGCAATACACACTTTGAAGACCTTTCTTTTTAGACACAAAGGTACTTCAGGCAAAACTGTTTCTTCCAATTGTACTACACGTCACAAAGGTATTTCCTGAAACAATTCTGGGATTTATATGGGATGGTATTTTTGTGGTTCTATTACTAATTTTGTTTTTGGGGACCCGCTCCCAAGGTCTCCTCTGGGAATTAAGACTGGAAGAAAAGTTTGGGGCAGAACGGAAGGATGGGTCAGATCCGAAACCACAAGGTTAGGGAAACACGCGCTGCATGAGTGTTCTTTTATATTGGCTTCCTTGAAGGGAAAAAGGGGAAGGAGCTGAGATGGATATGAGAATTTGATTACGCGGAAAAGCATGCAAGTGATTTTGTTCTTTGATTTAGCAATGAATTGCGGGAATCATGCGATCCTGCGCAGTAGTGCAAACTCTCTGGCACCCTTTTAAGGAATTTCTCATTAAACCTTTTTAAAAATCGGACCGCTTAAATTCCTACAGCTAGGATTGTGCTGTCTTCAACACTCAGTTCCGTCAGTTGAAAGAATTTTTAACTATGAACATTATATATTGATTTACAGTTTTCTATAAATATGAAACCCATTAATTTTTAATTATTGATCTTATTTGATATATGTTACCTTGTTTAGAGCTAACTACTGGATTACTTTTAGGGAATTGGTTTTCATTCTCGACGACTCTTATTTTGTAATTATTAGTTCTGAGATCATGCTTAAATATATAATACACTCTAACTCCTATTTTATTCTTAAAATAGTATCATACATGTGAAGTCACGTGCATAGCTTATCTCCAGTTCTTTCGATTTCTGTTTGCTAATAGGTCCTTAACCCATTTTTTTTTATTTCTGGTCCTTAAAAAGTCATTAAATTTCATGTCAGGAAATGTGTACGAACCCAATTATTTCAACACTGGCATATAGCTTAAAACACAAAGTTTCAAGAGCCAATTGCTCCCTTTGTCGAGTGAAGGCAGAATTCTGTCTTAACTTGACAACCTCCGTTGGCTTTCGAAACAAACCTTACGCTGGTGTGGAAATAAAAATAATTAACCCCTAACAAAAACAAGATCCCAGAGCAGTTATTGATGTAGGAGAAGGGAAGTTTTTATCGTTTATTTGCTTCCACTTTTCCCTGAAAACTTCAAATAATAGTCAAGGGCAATTCTCTGTTCCCCAAGCAACGAAGGTTTATTCCTTGGAAAATTGTAGGTCCTTATGTGGCACGACCATAGCTGTCCTTGCACCTTAAAGTTGAAAACAAAAAATAAAAATAATTCATATCTTAATCCTACATTTGTGAGAGCTGTTGTACTTAGAGTATTGTAGATTGTTTTTGGAATTGTGTATGACAGTATGAAATGGTACTTTCTTTTTTCTTCCCAGAAACTTGCAGCATATCAACCCAGCAACATTAATCCCTTTAGATCTGAAGACTTGCAGGTACACAACAATATGTTGTATTTCTTTGTATATGTTTACTATGACCTGGTGGCTCTTCGACAATTGAGGTCTTCCAATCATTCTATGCTTTGTAGAGCTAATGCATTTGTCTGTGCTGTACAGTAAATATGGGTTTGAACTCTGAAAGAGTACTAAATGCTTGTTGCCTTTCCTACGGATCCATAGTTCCAGGTTTGATTATCTAAGCTATGGATGTTCCTCTGATTCTTCAGAAAATTATGGGTTTTGGCATGTTTTTGGCTTTGTGCCACAAAATATATGTAATTACCCTCCTTCAAAAGCTAACTGAACAACTCGATCAATCTACAAGAAATCTTGGTTCTAGTTATAAAATTATTTTTAAGTGTTTTTAATTAGAAAAGGCCAAACACACTCATACACACGTCAGTTGGTTTTTAATTCTTACTGTTTCGCAGTGTGGAAAATGAGAGATAGGAAAGAAGAAAGACAAGAGAGGCAAAGACAGTCATTAAGGGTTTGATAATTGAATGGATGGTGGTGTTCTCTACTAAATTCTTATTTAATAGGTGAATCGATTGTTTTGGGGCTATCAGTTGTCATATATTCTGTAGATATATGTGTACGTATATTTGACTTCAATTAAAATTTTATGTTCTATTCTCACTTGAAATTATTCAATGGCTTTCTAATGTATTTCTTTCAAAGATATTTCTATTAGGCCTTGCAAAGCTGAACATACCATTTTACAGGAATAGATAGCGATGATTGGATATCTAAAAAGATAATTTGGTATCACCTGAACACCTTCTGTAGGCCACGGACACGTTTTTAAGACCAAATCTTTGTAGGAGATTCGCTTTTCAGGAGTGATGTTGCTTTCTATTTTTGCATATGAACACTATTTATTATGCTTTTTTGTTTGAAATTTGTTGCTGCAAAAGCATTAAAAATAAACACTATGCAAAAAATATAAAGTTTGAAGAAAAACACTAATAAACAAGGATTAGGTATTGACATTAGAGAATAACTTGAGTCTTTCATAACAGTTTAGGCTACCGTTTTACAGGACTGAACTGAAAACTAGCTTTGTCAATTGAAACAGTCACTGAAGTTATTCTCTAACATCATTATTTAACCCATGTTTGTATTACATGTTATTTTTTCAAATCTGTATTATTTGCTGCAGGTTATCAGACTGGAAATAACTCACTTAACAACTAAAAAAAAAAAATTTTTTTTTTTAATAGTAAGAGTCATGTGATGCTCTTGAATGATTTAAACTAATTGTAATTTCAAAGACATCTCCGAAGTTCTGGACTGTTGAAGTGGAATACATGTTGGTTGTAAAAATAATACGTTTTGTTCTTGGGTAAAAGAATAAAGCAAAAACTTTTTTTTTTTTGGTACCATGTTATGGTAATGTGCCATAGCATGGTGCCTAAAATTCAACAGTCATGGTTTTTTGTGAACATAAACATATCACAAGAGAAGATCCAGCATTTAGTTCCAATTTTATAATTACATGCCAAGAGATGAAAGAGTAGTTTTAATTTCAGCATTTGGATTAAATCTTCAATTGGATAGTGAAGGTTTAACTTATAACTGACGGGCAAAGGTCATGTTCAGTTTTGTGTAACTTGTGCCAACTGTTTAGCGTTTCGTGAATCTGCTCTAAATTTGTTTTTGTAATCTATGTTGTAAATTAAAGTAAATTGCATTGTTTTTTTTTTATCCTTTCTCCCTTAGTACGTAAAAAAGGCTGAAGGTAAGTAATCGTCGCTCTGCAAAAAAATAATACATCACAAAGCAAGGTTCGTCATTTTATCGTATACATGGGAACACATTTTTTTATTGAAGAAATATTTTTTTAAACAAAAAGAATATATCTTCAATACAGTGGAATGTCAATTATTTGAACCACTCCCGAGTCTCCAGGCACCCAGAACAGTCAGGAAATTTGAAAGCGTTCATAAAAGCTGGAGAAAAACACGATTATTTGGTCAAAGTTGGGGGAAAATCTTGACTTTGTTCTGAAAAGCTAAATTTGACATGCATGTGAAGTTACTTTTCCCCCAAAACTAAAGTTCAATTCGACGTTTTGCTTGCAATTAGTCGGAGAATTTCATGCAAAAAGCCAGAGTTTTTTTTTTCCTTCTCTGATGTGAGTGGGGAACCCTGCCATTCTTTGCAGCAAGAAAACGATTATTTTGAAAAATTAAATTTGAGTATAGTTTTGAAAGGAAAACACTCAGTACAGTGTTTTTATTAGTCTTCGCTAATTTGCCCGATATTTGGATATTGGGTTATGTGAACTTTGGATTATCAAACCCAGTTAATTTTCTATTCATTCCCATAATCGATTCTCTACTGCATACATGCTCTTGTTGATTGTTCATTAATACATATTGGAATACATGAAGTGTTTCTGAGATAGGAGTTTAGGAAACCCTTGACTTAACCCATGTGTTACATTGCCTCTTATCTCAGATGTAAGTAAACAATTTCCTGCCCTGTATTAGCCCTTCAATGACACAGGGGTGATAAATTTGTTTACCATTCAGAAAATCGATTTAAATCATGATAGCGTGGAATTCTTGTTGATTTTTCTGTAGATTTTAGGTTTGATTCCCTAAGCCATCGAGACTTTGTTTCCTTGTGAAACTCTAGGTCCTTCCACAGCATGGCCTCATTTGTCTTTACCATAAAAATACAAGCCTTGAGAAGTTGCTTCATATTCGGAAAACAGTTCTTTGTTCAACTGACTTAGCATTGTCCACAGGGCTTAAAGTATTAGCTTGTGTGATTTTCTTATACATTGACTTCTTTGTATAACTGTCACAACTCCAAAGTATGGATTTAAAAATATGTTAAGGATAGTCATTTTGAAAAGAATCTACACTTTTCCCCTCGATTCATACAAAAAAAATCCAGTTACCTAACCACCAGCCTTTTATATTAACTATTCTCCAATTGGTCATGTATTTTACATCCGATTTTTAAAACTTATTAAACCACTGAAACTCCAGAAAGAACGTATCATCGCTTAGAGGACACACATTGAGTCATTAGCCTTCTCTCAGATTACCCATTACCTTTTGGAAACTTTTAATGAAGGAATCTTTGTGAAACTTGAAAACATTAACTATTAGACAGTCACGTATATGTCTTTCTCATTAGATTATAATTCAGCGACAGTGTATATTTGAAATAGCGAAGAAATGTGCATTCAAGCTTGATGTGAAAACTGTGATCTCCGAACTACCAAGAGTATTCTCAATGATTTGTTTGCATTGATAATTCATGGAGTTTTGCAAGTGCCATAAGAACTCACATTTTTCAACAACTAGTTTCTGATTTGAATCCAAATACTGGCTGAAAATGTTTGTATATGCTTCATGATGAGCTTACACTGTCGATTTGAATACTTTTATGAGGAATCTTAAACGTTAGAAATCTCAGGAATGTATCAGGTTTGAATGCAAACCGAAGGATCCCAGATTGCAGTGAGCATAACATTTTATTTAGCGATTTTGATTCTTTATCCATAGTGGTAGATTAATTTGGGAATGCTATACACCATGGCATAAAGGTAATTTATGCCATTGTGGCATATTATGTACCAGACAGTAAACTTGGGATTGAATCCAGATGGTATTAGCTGTAATTGCACCTTCAAATATAGATGTTGTCCAAAATTCCTGCTCAAAATTTCATCTTCAATTTATTGAGAAATCTTGTTTCCACAGTTCGTTACTGGCTAAAGATAAATTTGTCTCCTGTTTCTCACAGTTGTGTGTGAATCAAAATAAGCACATCCGTGTAAATCAGTGTTTTGATGACCATTGTACAGTCACATTGAGCCAACGACATAAGCAATCTCAGAATTTTGGAGGGGAAGGGAAGATGCACTCTCTCCCTCTCTTTCCGTCAGTGGATTCAAAATTCTGCCAAATCTGAAGTTACAGATCAGAAGAAAACGAGTGGAACAGCAGAATGATTTTCATCAAAATCACTTGCTTTCTATGAATGCTATGCCAATGATGGATTTTCAAGCATGTATTTCAGAAATGTTGGGAACAGCATAATCACACAGTATTTTACCCGGTTGTACACAATTGTGTACTAGTCTAATCCTGCAGTAAAAACGAGAATCCTCATTACAGAAATATGCTAGATCATGCTTGTCAGCTGACAAAAGTATGTCCTCATCATCCTTTCCTGAACTTTACGATTCTTCAGAGATGTTATTTAATTATTTTATTTTATTTTTTTTACTTCTTTCAGTTGCCAGAAAAAAATTGTAATTATAGGCAAAGCGTTTAGGAATCTAATACTATGCCTACAGTGACAGAAAAAAGAAGGAATGTTATACATTATAATAGAAATGGCTAACAATACACAACTTTTTTTTTTGGTGTTAGAGTCAGAGCTCTACAGCAGATTCTAAACCCATTGCAGCATATATAGCAAAAGAACATTATAGATTGTGAACAACAGAAGTTTTGAAATTGGCTGACCCGTAAGAGATTGCTGCACATTGCTAAGAAGTTTCTGATTAATGTGTTAACATTACTGTTTATTAAGTTTATATCATGGACTTCCGAATGGTAATTAACGTTGAAATTATGACATCAATGATCATGAGGAAATGTATTTATGATGCTTTTTCCTCTAATATTCATTGCCAGCCGCACAAAATTAATATTCCGTCTTGAGAAAAGCGTCTGGGAGTGGCTTGTATTAAAATGACAGTTCAAATGGCCATGCTGTAGTGCTTTGGTTCGTAAAGATCCAGTAAATGATACAGTTCTGTACACTAATGTTGGTATTTTCACAAACTTCGGCAAAATGGCTTTGATATGTAGGATTGATGGCCAGTAATCTGTATCCTGTTACCTTAAATCAAATGTAGTGCACATTTTCAGTGATGTATGCACAAAAATTGGACAGAATATTCGTGAACCAACGTGCTTTTTACAGCCTAGCCTAGTCTCGTAATGGTGCATGTTACTTGCATGCCAAGTCACTCTGAATCACCATATTCGTTGCAAAATAACTCTTGATGGGCTTGTAACTGTAAAAATGCAATCAATTTATGCATAAAGAGTACGTTTCCCTTTTGATGACTTGTCCTGTGATTGATACCTTCGGATATGACATCACTGAAAATACAATTAGGTTTTTGACACCTCACTTTTATATGGTTCATACCGAAATCATCCGGGTTCGACTCCCAGCAGTGCAAAAAGAACGCTTACTCAGAGATCTCATAAAGATCGCACTGCTCACTGTAGTCCGGGGTTTGGTTCCCTAGGCCTTAAGAGGTTCGGATTCCTCGGAAAACAGTAGGTCCCGGCGCAGCATGACCACTGTAGTCTTTGAGCCGTAAAACCAAAAAACAATCATCATACTGAAATCTGTGTTTTAGGTAGTGACGAGAGAAAAAGCATGCTACTCACTCGGGCTAGTTTGATTTACAGTCTTTTAGGACTGGGCTGAGTTCTGGACAGTACATGGTTATTCTCTTGTATATGTCAACTATAGGAAACTTTTACGAAATAAGAGTGTGTAGGAATACTTAAAATACAAATTAAAATTTTGACATTCCACCTTTATATATGGTTTTTGTATAACCTATATTAGGACATTGGCTTTTTTTTTTTTTTTTAAGCGTGCATAATCGTACATGTGAAACTTTTCGCTACAGTTTAATGTGCGAGAATGGAAGTAGTTTGCAGATGACCAGTGGTGGTAGGGCGATTGAGTTTTGCTATTCTATAACTAAAAATCTGTTTTCATGCTTTCCATTAATCAAAGGCAATCTCATATGTGCCTTGAACACGTTTTGTTGCCTTCAAAACAATACCCAGATCCTTGATATGCTATGTCATGATTCCCAAAATCGGCACATATTACTCTTACATACATCCTTCTAGTTTTCCAAATAACTCTCACCATGTGAAAATCATATAGAATGTCTTTAAGATTTTATGAAAAAACTTTTATGTGTTAACTTTTATTCCTTATATGGCAATATTTTCTATTCAAAATCACAAAAGTTCTCTTTGCACACCCTTATCCGTTTGTGTTAGTGCACATCGAAAGTTTTCATGCGTATAGAACTTACATGCTGATTCATCTCAACTATGCCAGTTGCCATGAATATTTTTCATTTGATTTTGTAGTTGTAACTTAACACTACTCCTAGTCCTTAGGTTCTGCACACTAGTTCATTAACAAGTGACATGCATTCAGAAGTTGATTCTAATAATTCCCATGTGTAAACAATCCAACAGTCGAATTTGCTGACTTGTTAGCTTAGTGTGAAATGTATATATTCTTCACGATAACTAAATTTCCATAAAATATCTGTCAGCTGCTCAGTTTCTTCCATTTGTTCTCTGACAGGAGTAAAAACTGGTCCAATTACCCCCCCCCCTCCACACAACACACACACACACACCTGTATGTGTTTAGCATGAAACGAAACGTCAGGAGTAATAAATGAGTGTGATAGTACATCCCCGAGTCATGCCTATATTGGCTATAAGCATTCATTTGAATATTTCCCCATAGTTTAAAGCCCGTCTTTTTGGTATTTGCATAACTTCCACTAAAGATAGCAATATATTTTTAGTCCGTTGAAGGAAACCATGCTTCAGCGGTTTGAGACCTTCATAAACATAATCTCCATTGTTGTCAACAACTGTTATAATTGGGGTTGTTAACAATTACTCGGGTAATACTTCTATTATCCGTAAAATTAACTGGGCTGGGTAGAGAGGGTGTTAACACAACATGAGGAAACCACAGCATACTGTTATTGAATACAAAATTTTTGATGCATCTTTGAAATCATCTACGGAGGCCAATATGTTCAAAGGTCCAGCCATCTGAGGAAAGACTACCACTGCAATTAACCAAGTAAAAGCATGGAAGAATTTTGTATGTGATGTTAAATGCTACATTATATAAAAAAAGGTAAAATTTTAAAGTGTTCCTCTATTTTAGAAAGATGACCCAATGGTTTTACACCATGTTATGTTACTTTTTATTGGAAAAGTTTATATCTTTTTTAACAAGTAATACTATTAATATATGTCAATTCTATGCCTCATGCTATCTGAATGTATTAGAAATGGAGGCTGTGTAATGTTTTTTCTCACATTAAGTTTGCTATAACCATTTTATAGAGGCAAATAATGTACATTATTTTACAAAATTACATGCATTTTTTTTTTACAAAATTACATGCAAATAATGTACTTCTTTGCATTCTAAATTTTTGGACAGCATGGTCTGAGCTGTCTTTACGCCATTAAAAAACATCTAAATTTTAAAATTGGGCAATAAAGTTGGTTGCTGGACTTGTTTTCGTGTATGAGGTGTGTTGTCCACATACTGAATTTTCTTTTTAAAAAAAATGTGGCAAAACAAGTTAGTTGTAATTTTCTCGCTGAAAGCTGATTATAGAGCCTGAAAAAGAAATGAGTAGGAATTCTACAGGTCCCAGTACAAAAGACTAAAACAAAAAACTCTAAAAAGGGAAAGAGAATGTGAGGAATGATAGACCCGATGGGGGTGGTTTCTCTTATAAGCATTGAAGATATACATATTTTCCACATACCATCACATTCTCAGCATTTTACTTAAAGGACAATTGTTGAAGTGTTTTATTTTTTTAAAATTCGGCGACTCTGAAAATTGTCTTTAAATTTTTTTTTTCTTCTTCGTTCTCTTTCTCTATACTTTCGTTAGTTCTTTGTATATTTTCTTTGTCTTTATAAAATTTTCCTTCGGTTACTTAAAGACTCATAATTTATCCTTCTGTAAAACCTCAGCAAACTTTGCACTATTTTATTGTTAATAAATGTGAGAGACCTTTCTAGTTAAATTGCAGCTCTTATTCCAGATTTAAATTGATATCACTGAAGCCTTATATGATTTCCTTTGACCACAGTGCCTTCTTATAACACATCTAAAAAGTTTGGCCCAAATGTAGGATGTAGTTCAGAGTTTCATTCTCTGGGTGATAAATGTTTAGATTCCGTGGAAAACCAGAGGTTTTGGCACAACATGACCTTAACTTTCCTTGCAGCATAAAACATTTATCAAGTGAAGGTTTTAGATATTTATAAATTGAACGTGAATTGTCAAAATTCGAGATAGGTTCTGTTTGTAAGATATCATTACCCTGCTCAGGAATAATACAATTGCCAAACAGTGGTCAACACACCCAGGCAAGTTTTTTATAAGCTTTCGTTGGGGAATTTATTATACTCAATAATTTTCAACATCCACGTATAAGCTGAAGCTTTTTTTGTTTAGGGGGAAAGAGATGCCATCCCCATCTTGGAGTTGAACCAGGGTCCCTTCGTTGATCCTGGAATGTATTGACAGCTAGACCAACGAGGACAGGAACAACGCTCTCTTTCTCCGTATATAAGGACGTAAGATACTATTACCCTTCTCAGGGATAACGCAATTGCCAAATAATGGTCAACACGCAACTCCACTGGGAGTTCTTTTTGTGGGTGTCGAAAATTATAATAAATTCCCCTATGAAAACTTGCCCCAGTGGCTTTTGTGCGTTGACTGTTGTTTGGCAATTGTGTTATCTGTGAGAAGGATAATATCTTACACCCTAATATATGGAGAAAGAACGTTGCTTCTGTCCACTTTCGTCCAGTGGTCATGGCACTCCTGGCTCAATGGAGGCACACACCCTGGTTCGATTCTAGGATGGGGACGGCATCTTTCTTACTCCTAAACAAAAAAAACAGCTTGAGCTTATATGTGGGTGTCAAAAATTGTCTGTTCTATTTGTACCAACTATGGTTGATTTTATAGGACTTGTAAACTACCTAAGGTAGTATTTTTTCCAAGATTCTATGTGTCTCGTACAGTAAGACATGTCGCTGAGTACTTGGAATGGGTTAAGCATATTCGTTAAAGGGTTGAGGAGTCTTCAGTTTTGAGGAACAACTTCTTCAATCAATTTTGTTACCGAAATCACATTGATGCTCAAGAATATTGCTCTCTTTTATCTAAATACTTCATGTAGTTTTCACAGTGCTGATATCTGTGATGGCTGCCTTTTATGATTACTTCATGATTCGTACACTTTTGAACTATTCAGGTTTTGGCTGTCTCGAATTGTCCGATGAATAAAAACATGAAACCTGTACACAAATTATCTTAATTCTATGAGAATGTATTGAAAAGCTGTCTATTATATGAGCGAAATCATTCTTTTTTGGGAATGCATGCTCATTCATTACACAGAATACATTCTTTAAACTGATTCTCATTTTTTAAATGTGATCCATCCATTAAGACTTATTCATTTTAGAAGAAGTTAGTCATTTTGTGTCATTCAGTTTAGAAGTTTGTCATTTACTGAATGCGAATGATTATTTTTTTTAAAAGAATGAACTATCGTATGATTATTTCTGTAAAGGAATGTTATTATTGTCTCTTTTCATTTCAAGGCACACTTTGTTTCATCATAGGTTATTTTCATCAAAGAAATATTCTTTTTAGTTATTTCCCTGAACCCACCTCTTGTTCTGTATGTTATGCTATCTAGGAATCATAACCATTCTATGTTATATAATTGATTTTTTTTAATGAGAGATCTATTTGATTAAAATACTGATTATTCCCTTTGAAAAAGATACGGAATTTATAATTGCAAATGAAAATTTGCAAAAATCATGGATACAGGGTATCTACCTATCAGGTCATGAAAGTCACGCAAGTCAACGAAAGGTCAAGAAACAGGAAAAAGGTCATGGAAGTTAAGAAAAGGTCACTAAATTGATGTTGTGGGTCACGGTTACGCCGGTCTTTTTCAATTTTACATATGTGATTGAATTGTAACTTTCGTACGATGTTTTAACATTTTTTTTATTATTATTTAGTTATATTCAGCTATAGCCATATAATTTTTGTCGCACTTGGGTAATAGTTGGGGATTTTTAGCTGGTTTTTTTTATATTGCCACTTTATTGATTGTAAGAAAAAAAAAGTAGAGACTTTTGTAAGGTCAAGGAATATACAAAAGTAGTCAAGGAAATCGGTTTATTTTTAGTGGACACTTTGGGATAGAGCCAAACGTTCGATAAGGCTAGAATTATCCAAATGAGATACTGTGTTCACTTCCAAGGGTTCCATTGAGTGTGTGCTCTTTTCTGCCGACCATAGTCCAGAGTTTGGTTCCCTAGGCAACAGAAGCCTGGATTCCTCGAAAAAATGCAGGTCCTGATATAGCATAACCATAGCTGTCCATGTGCAGTAAAACACAATCTAAAGAGCATTTATGAACGAACTATTCACTATAATGTGGGGGTTGGTTCCCTAGGCCTTAAAAGGCTGATTCCTCATGGAAAACTATAGGTCCTGGCACATTACGAGCGTTGCTCTCCATGCACTATAAGCACATCATCTAAAGAAATGAATTCCTTAAAATCACTATTAAATCATTCTTTGACTCTGGCCGTCTACAGGTATGGAAAAGTCAGGGAAATTTGAAATGCAAAGGCCCAAGGAAGGAAATTTGAAATTCGTTATAATGAATATAGCACATTGAAATAATACTTTTGAACTGTACTTTTCATACTGTATTGCATACTGAAAATTTTGAAAAACTAATATAATTTATATACTCTTGTTAAGTCCATATATTTCTTAAAAGAAAATGTTAGCCAAACATATAATTAAAACTCGAAACATTTTTTGCTATATAATTTAATCATACTAGTCTTCCTTATATGTAGTTACACACTTTTTAAATTGAATAAAAGATAAAGTATCAGCTTTGCTATTATGTGATTAAAATCGTTCGAAATTAACTAAAGAAGGGCTGAATGAAAATGTTATAAATATCTAATTAATGCAGTTTTTAGTATAAAGAAATGCATTTTTTAATATAGTTTTTGTATTTGTAAATTCACTGTAATTAAGTTATAAATGACTTTGGGATTTGTGTGTGTTGTCTGTTAAAATTAGCAACTAGAAATCAATTAAGATTTGGTCTCGAAAAGGTGAAGTTTGAAACAGAATTTGAGTAGACACCACACTCATTAAATACAACACATGCTTCATTTTTAGTAGACATTTTTGACTACTCATTAACAGAACTTAACAAAACAGCCAAAGGTATGGGGTGGATTACATTTTACTTGGGCAAAGTTTTTTATTGAGAACGTTTAATGCATTTTTCCTCCATAAATTTTCCTAAAATGGCTGGGTAGTCCCCACGTTAAGTAATATATGTGTTCGCAAGTAATGTAGAATTTGTAACAAGATGAAAAAATTTTGTATAACGAAAATTGCTGAGCTTAACGTTATTTCCTTTGCTCCTAGATTAGGAAATGCACTGTAGATGTTAGTGATTGAATTCCAAGGCTCTCATTTAAAAAGCTTATTTGTTTGGAAACCGTCAATTTTGATTTAGACCTATTGTGGAAATGTAAATCTACAATAAACCATGTTATAAAGTCTAAAATTCCACTGGATTTGAAATATAAATTAAAAAAAAGGGGGGGGGGGATATGAAGTAGCCTTTATTTTTTTAAATGTAAAACAGTTGATATTGGTGTAATTGCCAATTATGTAGTGCCTGTGCGAAGAAGCATAGGTTCTTATGTAATTGTATGTTCACATATGAAACATGCTAAGTATCCAACCACCATTCTTCCAAAAAAAACCACCTTGCTAAGCTGACAAATCTGCAGAGTTCTATATCTGAGGAAACCACAAGTTAAACGTTTATTGCCACCGTGCTTTACTACAGATGTAAGTGTATACAAGATTTGCTACCAGTTAGGTTAAAGTGCACTTTGGCATTTTAGTCTCAGCACCAGTAAGCAACCTTGAAAATGCCTTCAAGTAAAAATTTACAAATTCATTAGTAGGGCATGATGCCAACAATATGAGAAGGGGAATAGTGAGGTAAAGCAAAGAATGTGTGTATAATTTTGGCAAAAGTTTTTTTAATAATAAACTTTGAATTTTATTTTTATAGGTTGCCGTATTAATCGCCGTGAAGAACCAAATGCTGTTCCTCATATACAACAACAGATTGAGGGATTAGATGAGCCATGTGTTGGTGAGAATGATTAATTTTATAGTTACTAATTTGAATCTAATATAAAGGCTGTGATAAAGATAGCCTTATTACATCATTGTAACTTGAGACTCTATTACTTTTTTTTTTTTAAATGAGAACCCTGCGTTAAGTTTGGATGAAATGTATCGTGGCGGAGGATATATTAAGCCATTGTTCCCCAGCCTAGGTAATGCACCATTATCATCTTTTGATGTAAATAATCAGTTCTCAGATTCATTTCTCATTAATTCTGCATTTGAATCTGAGCTGTATGTACAATAAATAACCTCACCTTGTTCAGTGCAAATTGCTCCATTCTCACCCATGCCATAAGAGTCAACCAAGCATTTGAATCTGTCAGTTTGTTTCTTATTTTGTACTCAGGACTGCAAATATTCTCGTATGAATGTATCCTAAGACTACGTTGCAAATCGGGAGTTATGTGCCTTCCACCTTCAACATTACTGTGCTGGGTTCAACTTTTAGTAAGCTTGATTGTATGTAAATGCATTGAGGCTTGAAAGTTAGGTTAAGCTGTTAATTCTGTCCAATATTAATTAGTCTTGGGATCTAAGATATATAAGTGAACTCTTAATAAAAGTTGTATGTATAACTAAAATAGTTTTGCAGCAAAGCTGTTCAAGACAGGCTATAATATTTTTTTTCTGTAGGACTTAATTTTGTCAGCGAAATCTGGCGCCTGGATGAAAATTTGGATGATGCCTATTTCTGTTCTCTCTGTGGCACTACATGTATGGGTGTGACTATTATTAGTCATGTAGTTGGTTACAAACATCGATTGGCGTATATGGTAAGGCCAAAACTTTTACATGTGTTTTCAAAACTGTATGTGCAGCCTCTCTATGTTTGGTGCAGAATGACCTTTGTATCATAAAAATAGCAACCAACCAACTTATTTCCAAAAGTTAAATTTCCATGTATTTTCTTTTCCTGTGCTTATGAGTTTACTGCTGATGTTGTATGTAATTAGTAATTGCAATGGCATTAGTAGTGAACATGGGTGTCAGGTTTTGTCGAACTGTTATAACTACAGTGTTAGAGTTCATCGGATTGAGTAAGTGGTCAGTAAGTTTAGTTTTGGTTTAGAGGTTGTGTTGATTAGTAATTCCAGAATTAAACCTCTCATCGTTAATGAAGTTTTTGCAGTTTTCTCTGACATAGAGCTAAAGAATTCTGCCCTACAGAAGTGATGTGTTCGTATACCATGCTGTTAGTCAAGGTTTGATTTCAACGGTACCGCAGAATGTGTGCAGTTTTTTCTACCCACTGTAGTCCATTGTCCGATCCCCTTGCACCAAGGTTTAGAAAACTGCAGGGATCAGCTGCAGCATGATCATGGCTGTCCTTGTGCAGTAAAGCAAAGAAATTTTGTAGGATATAAATTACATTTTGATAGTAACTGAACTGTGATTTTCAGAAAGCCTATGATGCCGTAAATTATGAAAAAGTGAAAAAATTGACCACCAAGAAGAGTGAGTTGACTGCAGCTCTTCAAGTTCATGCAGAGAGTCTGGAGAAATCTTTAGGGCCTGGACAAATCAAAGTGGAAATCGAAATGGAAGGCTTTGTCCCTCGTAAGTAGTTGGGAGTTTTTGCTTGACAAATTTTATATATTTTTTATTATTATTTTGAACATACAATAATAAAATATACCATTAAGGACTTTAAAGTCTGAAGAAAAAACATAGTTCAACAGAAAAAGACACTAATTGGGATGTGTGTAATTTTATGAAGCATTTGCCAGGAATGCAAAATACCATTCTAATAAATGACATTATTGGGAAAGATTTCTGTAATTTAACAAGCATTATGTATGCCTATAGGTAGACAATTTCTTCCCATTAGCTTGGGGTTTAATTTCTGATAGGCTTGGCTATAGGCGAATGCATCATGGTTCAGATCCCTCATTTCAAATTAACCATGGTCTATCCTAGGACTAACGTAGTTGTCT
>QLNU02014802.1:7033666-7047457 GCA_006491805.2 Dysdera silvatica | reverse complement strand
GGATTTTTAAGAAACAAGGTGTTACTTCATTAATGCTTTTTCTTTTCCCTTTTTTAGGAAATAAGATTCCCCGAGAAGAAGGGAATATCTCATTTCCCGAGAAGAAGAGAATATCTCGTTCCCCTTTTCAATTGCTGTTTTCCCTGCAATCCTTCAACAGCATTGAGCTTGTTGCCTAATAAAGAGAATAATGCCATCTTTTCCTTAGCACCCCATTCAACACTTTTTTACCTCGATTTCTTACAAGAATTTTACGTGCTTGTGTCGCAAGAAGGAAAAAAAGGGGATTTCGTAGCAGTAGCGGCTCGTGATTTCCAGAACGGGTGAAGCGGCGAGCCCCTCCTCCACCCCCCAAAGAAACACGAAAAGTGGTTAATAAATTTCCGTTTCCTAGCAAAATAATTATATTTATTATGATATATATATATATAGCAAAATTGTAGTATGATTGTGACATGTAGTACTTTCTAATGTAATATACATAAATACACTACACTTAAGCATATATTAATTTAGACAAAGTTAAAGTAGAAAAGTAATATAACACTAGGTAGTCAAACCAAGTAAATTAAAGTAGTAGAAACAGCTTAGAATAAAAACTGAAATTGTAGTAGTAAACTAAACGCTAATTATTCATTTTAATATATATATATAATTTAAAAATAGGGATGTATTTAAATAATTCAATTATTTACACATAATAGACCTTTCAATACAAAAACTGCGCATGTGCTAGTAAATGTATGAAATTTAAATATTATCGAAACATATAAAATTATTCATCATATACATAAAATTGTTAAAATATGTCAACAATGAAAACGTTTTAATTTAAAATTTCAATAATCTGTCATGCATAATATTTCAAATATTCACATTATATATATATATCGGACCTGATATGGTAAAAACATGTATTGTACAGACAGACATGTTGTACATACGTTGTAAAGACAGAGACAATATGTGGAGACAATACGCAAAATAAAAATATGCAATATATGCTTACCCAGTCTTTGTTTTTTGAATACAAGTTCGATTCTTCTATCTTTAGACTTGGGAACTTGTCGATGATGTCGTCAAAAAACGGTTAAGTTACTAGTAACTCGTTTAGTAGTTCCTTTTCAATTGAAATTTTTGACACGTTTCTGTCTTCTATCATTATATTACGCAGATTGGTTTTAATTCTGTTTAAGGAAGAAAAACTCCGTTCTACAGAAACACTAGTGGACGGAATAGTCACTATTAAGCAATGAAGTTTATAAGCTTCTTTAAAAATATATTTGTTTTCTGTTAAAATTTCCATGAACGTTTGCAATTTCATATCTCTATACTGCTTATCCAGATATATGTGTTTTAATTCATTTTTCAATCTTTGGAAGTCAGTAAATATATTGGGGTAGTACACATTTAAATTATTTATTGTTTTTGTAAGAAATTTATTGGAATACTCTAAGGTAATACATTAATGTAATAATTAATGAACACATTAATGTAATAAAATGAAGCTTTTCCATATTTTGAAAATCTATGGTAATCTGTAATGAAATGTATCTAATATTTCATAAAATATGAATTTTATATTTTGCAAGAACTTTATTTTGTGTGAGCGTCACTTTTTTTTTGTCCCTCACGGTGTTCAGTTGGAACTGTTGTTTTCGAAATCACTAATTCGAAAATTTCCACGAACGTATCCTCCTTTCGTTTGCTGTTTAAAAGAATCTGCGTATTTTTAATTTGTGAGATGCAAAAATTAATGTCAAATGACTTATTTTGTAGTACATTGAAGAGAACATCCGTAAGTCCAAAATTATCGCTAAAAACAACAACCAAAAGTGAAAATTCAAAGTCGTTAAATATATTTAAATAGCCGACACTCTGCCTAAGCGAAGTTTGATCGGAGGTTGGATCGTTCATAATCTCAGTAAATACTTCTTTTAAAGAATCCCATTCTTTATTTATAACACTCAACATTTTAGAGTTTGATGTCCATCGCTTAATAACAGAAGTAGGAATTCGTTTTCCGACGACTGTATCGACAACGTGAGTTCGTTTGGCAGAATGATGAAAAAATGCAGGTACGCCGCTTACAGTTTCAAAAAATATGCGACACTGTGAAATGCTTTTGCCTCTTTGTTGTAGCACTAACTTCAGAGGATGTGCCAAACAGTGAATAAAAACTGCTTGTGGCGCTACTTCTTTAATTTTGGACTAAAGACAATTTAAGTGCCCTGACATTACGCTTGTCCCATCAAAACGTTGTCCTATAAGTTTTGATTTATATATACAATAATTTCTGCCACCTACGTATATATTATAGCTCAAACTAGAGCTTTTTTCTTTTTGGAGAAAAAGAGACGCTTTCCCCGTCCTGGATTCGAACCAGGGTCCCTCCGTTTAGCCCGGAGTGTCTTGGACCGCTAGACGAACGAGGACAGGAAACAACGCTCTCTTTCTCCGTATGTAAAGATGTAAGATATTATTACCCTCCGCAGGGATAACACAATTGCCAAATATGGTCAACACAGAAAAGCCTCCGGGGCGAGAATTTGTAAGTTTTTACATTTACACATAGATTGTGTGAGTTTTTGTGATTTATAATTACATTCTTCGAGACATCTTAATACAAAGTTAAACAATGTTTCGGCAGTCCGATTGGAACTGGCGTCAGAAAATGCCTAAAGTCTTTCAACAAACTTTCCACCCGCAATAACGTACCCAATTATGATGCAACATTGAAATTTTTTTAAAATATCTATGGAAGCATCTACTTGTATAGAAAAAAAAATGCAATCTTTTATTTCTTTTTCGATACGTTCATCGATATACTGCGAAATGCAATCGATTATTTCATTCTGAATCGTCTTAGAATTGCCGGCAAACATGAGTGTAATTTTTCTATAGTGCTCATGAATGTCCACAGGGCTTATCGAAATAAAGGTTTCTAACAATTCTTTAAAATTACCATGATTAGTGGAGGTTACATCTTTGTGATGACCATGAAATGCTAATTCTTGCTTCCCCAAGTAAAGAACAGCACGAATATGCAATTTCATGAAACGTCCATTAAGCTGCATATTTTCGTTGAAGCGTTTAATATATATTGCCTAAAGTATTCTTTTAAAGCATCCTCAATACCACTTAAATTTTTCTTTAGATTTGAAAAACATAATGTACAATCCACATGGTAAAAAAACCTTCATGTTTGTGAAGAGCACGGGTAACGTTACCAAAATCATTCGAAACCACTCTTATTTCACACATTTGATTTAACACCAGTGTTTAAACATGGCATACAAAAAAGTTTATTTAAATAATAACTCCCACACAGACATTCAAACTCCGAATATCACGAAATCTTAAAATACCAATTATATACTTTGTCCTTTTTTTGCAACTTTACTTAAATTTAACACAGGCATGGGCTTTTCTTTACTTAAAAAATCTTTTTATCATCGTTATTCCGCTTGGAAAATGGGGTTTCTAATAAAATACATACCTGGTCATTTAAGGGACACGCCATATTTTAAAAGAACCTATTAGGTTTAACCTAAAGAATCAAGTAACGGAAGTGTTTTTCTAGGCGGTTTGAGAACTTGCAGCATAGTGCGCATATCTGAACTTTGGACCATATAAAGGATTAAAACAACAATGTTCCCAATTTAACTACTGCTCTTTGAGCGGATCCGCACCACGTGGCGTTAATTACGTCATTTGTCACGTGAGGAAAGAGGAAAGGACTTCTCATCCTGCCTACAAGCTTCTCCTATCCTTCTGGTGTGTTAAAACGATCATGGTGCGGTACAGTGTAGCATATAATTGCAAGGAAAGGGGTGGGGAAGTAAGGCGGAATTTACTCTTTTCACAAGGTTATTAATGTGTATACATCTTCTGTTCACATTGTAAATTATACGATTCCCTCTATCACAAATAACCATTTCATTCACACATACACACACACAAATTACCAAGAAAGGCATCAGCTTTAACCTAAAACCAGAAAATATGGAAGAAATAAGTCATTAAAATGTATAAAAAACAATATATAGCAATTATATAAAAAAATCGACATATTTTAAATATCATATTTCTTTTAAATTATTGAAAATATATTTTTACTTTGTCAGTTGGTTTTAAAATATAGGTATTTATGATATAAAAGCATATTAAAAATTTCAAAACTCTAGTGCGCATAGATCTGAAGATAATCTCTGCGCAATATAGAAACAGTGATTTTGAGAAGAAGAGTGTTCAAGTTGGAACTTGGTAACAAGGTAACATGTAATAGTTATTTTTATTTTATACAATAGTGCAAGAAGTAATTGAAGAATTTTGATGCGGTTTGTTTTAAAACACTGCCAAAAATCCATATTATTTTTTAAACTAATAAATAAAAAAATCGATTTTTTAAAGATTTAAATGTCCTGTGTCCCCTTAAGAAACAAAAACACAACGAAATTACACGCTTCTACTGTTACCACTCGACGTGCCTCGAAATACTTCAGGGTGATTAAATAATTCTAGGAGATATAATACTAAACTGTTTGTAGTTTGAATCGAAGTTTGATTCAATTCTTTGATTTAATTTTTTTTCTTTGACCAGTAACAGCCCCCACAGAATTTTTTTTACCTCTAAAAACCTCTGTGGTAATCAAAAATCTCAATTTTTATTTCTGATCAAGCCATACCTCTGTTTTGGTAATTTTTACCCTTTCCCCATGCAAAACCTCTAGATTCAGAGGTGAAACCTCTGAATCTGATCTGGCAATACTAGCTGGCATGATGATGGGACTAAAATATCTCTTCTCTGATAACACTTGCTTTCGCCGTAAATAATCCGTCGTCATGTTAGCCGCCACTGGTTTTGGGTTGTTTCAATACTACTGTTTAGTGTCTGACGTCACTATTTGTAGCAACCGTTCCAGGGTGCCCTGTTACGTCATAGGGTTTAACAGTTTATAGGATTTTACATTGTAGCTATCCAGTTTGGGAGGCAAAAGGCAGGTACCTATACTTGTGATGTTACAACGGTGGACGTATAATGTGTGCCAAAAGAATGTTACCATTTCGTATGTAGCTCCGAAAGTTACACTGTTCGCAATGCTTGTGTTTACTGCCGATGTTGACTAATGCTAACTTAACTGTATTCAGATAGCTATACAAATTAGCAATATTTTCTTTTGCCACCCATGTATATTTAGCTGAAGCTGGAGCTTTTTGTTTTTTGGAGAAAAAAAGGCGCCGTCCTCATGCTGGACACGAACCAGGGTCCCCGCTTTGAGCCCGCGGTGTCTTAACCTACTAGACGAATGAGGACAAGAACAAATGCATTTTTTATCCGTATATGAGGATGTAAGATATTATTACCCTTCACAGGGATAACACAATTGCCAAATAATGGTCAACACAGAAAAGCCTCCGGGGCGAGATTTTTGTGAGTTTTTCGTGGGGGAATTTATTATACAATAATTTTTGCCACCCACGTATATTATATTATATATAAGCTTCCATGCAAACCGCACTTCTTTATCATTATTTGTTCTTTTTTTATGATTTTTTAAATTTTGACAAACTTCTAGTGCATCCTGTATATCTTCTTATTTCTGTACCTTATCTCTGTAATGAATATCTTAAGTTTACACATTTGTAATTGACAGTGAAAATATATTCAGGAGTCTTGTGGTAACAGTGTCATGTTTGTCTATTGTATTGTTAACCAAAATTCTATTCCAATTGCATTATCACACACGTGCTATTTTTCTGCCTATCATAGTCTAGGTTTTGGTTCTCTAGGCAATAGAGGTTTGAATTCCTTGGGGAAAACTGTAAGTTCCAGCGCAGCATGACCTTAACTGTTCTTTTGCTGTTAAACACAAAACTTAGTAACATCATATGCTTGTACATTGGGTGTATGTTCTATGCTTTGTACTTACTAGTACTTTACTTTCATATACCTCTTATTTTGTGTTACTTAACATTACTTAAACTTTCAGAAAAGTCAATTCATTTTAGAATGCTATTTGTTTTAGTCACAGCAATTCAAACACAGCCTTCTTTTCCAGAGAAAAGGCCAAAACTAGAAAACTGTTATAATAATAAACAAAGTACAAAATGAAATGCAATCATCCACGTGTGAAATTGCATATGATTTCGTTGAAGTTTCATTCCGCAACATCTTGCATGTTATATATATATATTACCGGCAATGTATTAAATGTGATCCGAGGGTATACTATATGCTAGTACTACACTCATATAATACTCCATGTTGTGGTACTTGTTTGTTATATGGTGTTTATAAATTATATTCAGTTTATTAACAGCTGGTTCTTTAAGACCCTTGGTGCAGATTCCTGCTCATGATGCGGGGAGGGCATCTAGAGATACTGCTGTTTTTTACAGCTCAGTATCTCTGGGTCCTGAATGCCTACAATCCAACCCAAGATGAGATTATGCTGCTGGTGGTTGAAATGTACTTAGTTACAGTGATGCTCCCCTGGAGGTGGGGCACAAGCAAAACTTCGTTGTATCTAGCTTTCTAGCCTGCAATGGAAGTAATTCAGCTAATGATCATATATATATATCCATCCTGTAATTTAAACTTATATGAATTCTATTTTAAAAAAAAAAAATCGAGTACAAATTGACTAAAAGAACATGAATGCCATGTTCGCTTGCAACAACCTAATACATCAGCAGTCGCTCAACACACCATCGATCGTAAACATCAAATTTTTGGCACCTCGGTTATTGCAAAAACTGATACATTATGGCCACGCTTATGCATGGAGGCCTTGGCCATTAAATCTGTCTTAATAATTTCAATAGACTCCGTTAATGTTCCATCAATTTGGAATTCTTGCCTAAAATTTCACAAAAACGTCGGGCCTCATTCAGCCAATCTAAACTCGCCACCCTCTGGGTCAATGAGAGACAACCTTCATCCAACAACCAATGAAAGTACATAATCCGAAAATCAGGAAAATACATTTCAGAACCCAATCGGGGGTAGCTAGAGAAAGGGTACTATAAATAATTCTCATGTTCTCAATCACTCATTTTCTGCCGAGCAACCAAGCGAAAGTCTTGCATTTTTGCAGAGGGAAACTTGGTCAGCTGTTGCTTCTGAGGATGCTCCGCATAGCACGGAGTGAAACGTTAAGTGTTTTTAATAAACAGACGCGGCGGAACATCACAAAAAGCTCTATAATGTATATCCTTACTATGTATTTTGAAAAGAATGGGAGTTCTCGGCTTTCTAGTGCTGGTGAATTTGTTCTGACCCTGCAGCAGGGCAGTGGTAACACATTCGCCTACCGTGCGGTTATCCTGTGTTTGACTTCCAACTGTGCCAAAAAAAGAACACTTATTGACTATCTGTTCACCGTAGTTCATGGGTCAATTTCTTATTCCTTAAGAGGTTTGTGTTCTTCCAAAAACTATTTCCCAATGCATTATGACGCTTGTGCTGTAAATCTCAAGCAAAGCAATTTGTTTCATCATGTTTGCTTTAGTTCAAAAGACATCCTTGATTGCTGACTTTTTAATTTTCACAATTTTATTTGTTTTAGAATTTTTAACTTTTTGTTTAAAAAATCTCACCATTTTTTTCCTTTTGAATTCAAGGTTTGTACAAATCTTGTTTACTAAAAATTATTAAACTATATTGTGCATTTAATCATAATATCCAACAAGATTATTGTTTTCCTCACTAAATTCTGAAACTTGCTAAATGCAGGCTTACTATAATGGATCCTTCTGTGTTCCCTTATAAAGTGACATAATGGTTTTGCGTAATTATATGAAATATTTGTATTGAAAAAAACTTTTGTTCTTATTTAGGAAGTACCTTTACCATTTCCAAATATGAAAATGGTTTTGCATAATTATATAAAATATTTGTATTGAAAAAACACTTTTGTTCTTATTCAGGAAATACCTTTACCATTTCCAAAAGATGTTCCAAATTTTACAGCTCACAGTGGTATGTATTGAATGGAATTATTTCCACAATTCGTACATTCTTTTGAGTGATGTCTGTGGTCGGAAACATTGCTGTCAATGAATTTAATTTTGACATTTTAGGTGGTCTTGTTGTGGTTATAGCTGCTGGACCTTTTACAACAGCAGACAGCATATCTTATGAACCTTTAATAGATTTATTAAACAACTTGAAGAAAAGTAAACCACATCTCTGTATATTGGTGGGTATTTTGAAAGCTTTGTTAATGTTTTCTGAAAAACAATGAAATGAGTTGACCATAGGTGTAAAACTCAGTTCATGATATTACAGAAGGTTTTAAGTACGATGACGTGGTGAAAGTGTTAATTTGGCGCTGTTTGCATTTTTTTTTTATGGTTATGTTCTGAACAAATAGTTTGTCCTGTCTTATTTATTTTAAAATTATTTGTATTATACTAATTCAACCCTCCTAATATTAGACACCTCAAGAATAACAATATAAAGTCAGGGGAAGGGAGGATCAAGCACCAACTAAGCATCCACTGATTCAGGTGTTATTTGATGCGTACTAAACTACTAGTATGACATTGAGCAGAAATGGGTGTGTTATTTGGCGACTCCTCTTCGAAACTAATTTTACCAAGTAAATATTGTCTCCCCAAGTCATCATACTTAAAAACTTTAACATCCATCGACTACAAAATTCAATTTATCACTGTGTTGAATGCATTAAAGGTTAGTAACAGTGTGATGTAGAGCATAACTTTAAATATTAAGTAGAGTGTGTATTAAAGTATTTCTGGCAGATATAAACACTTTCAGGAATCATTTCAAGTTTACTCCACTCGATTTCTGATGATGGGCAGAAATGTCCATATAAACGAAATCAATGCACTCTTCCTGTCAGTTAAAATCATACTCGACAATGTCATTGCTAACCTCAGGATGTCTACTCATCTGGAATACCTGGAAAAGTCGGGGAAATTTGAAATACAAAGGCCAAAGTCAGGGAAATTTGAAATTCATTGTTATAATAAATAACTTATTAAAATAATTTTCCTGAACTGTGCTTTTCATACCACATTACCTACTGAAAAATTTGAAAAACTTGTACTTTTGACTAAACTTCTTCCAAAAGTTACCATTTTGCACCAAAACTAATATAATTTATATAAAATTATTAAGCCTATATATTTTTCAGGAGAAAATGTTTGCCAAATATATAACTAAAACTTGAAAAACAAAAAGTGTTTTTAGCCAAACTATTTAATCTGTAAGGGATTTTGCTAATACCAATCTCCTTTTTGTTATATATAGTCATACACATTTTAAATGAAATAGAAGATAAAACATCAGCTTTGCGATTATATAGTTAAACTCTTTTATAATGAACTCAAAAAGGGCCAAATGGAAATGTTGCTGTAAATATTTAATTAGTGCAAGTTTTTAGTGTAAAGAAATACACTTTTTAATACAGCTTTTGAATTTGTAAATTCACTATAATTGAGTTATAAATGGCTTTGGGGTTTGCATTAATCGATTTCATGGCCTTGAAACTTGCTTTGATTGGGCAAATTTTAGTGCATTGTGTGTTGTTTACTGTAATTAGCGACTGGAAATCGATTGGTCTGGAAAAGTCAGGGAAGTTTGAAATAGAATTTGAGTAGACACCCTATAACCTTTCGTGAATTAACAATGCTTTAAAGTTGCTAATAATATAGATCTTTGTTTGAATTGTACTCACAGCAAACTTTGCCAAGTTTGGCGCAGAATCATGCTTGCTGTCCATGCACTATGAAAATATAACCAACCACAACAAACCTAACCGGGAAGAAAGGGGGGTGTGGATTAAATACTTCCACGATTGATGGACCGTTGTTAGGTATGCTAAATTGTCACCAATGACTTTATAGCTGGAGAAAATACTGCTTGATTATGTATATTTTTGTAAATTAGAAAAAGTATCATTGGAACTATATTACTATTCTGATATCTTATTTAATAAAACAATATTTTTCTTGCATGAAACTTCATTGTACAGGTAGCCCTTGATTTCCACCAATTTAGAATAATGCCAATTTTGAAACTAGGAGATTAAAAAGTTATATATATATATATCATCATCATATTCAACCATTATCTATCCACTGCTGGATGAAGGTCTCTCCAAATGCTTTCCACACAAGTCTATCCTGGGCCATTCGTTTCCACGTCACCCCAACCTGTTTTCTTATTTCATCCACCCATCTAGTTTGAGGACGTTTTCTAGGTCTTCGGTGGTCTCTTGGAATCCAGTTCAGAATTTCTGTTGTCCATCGTTGATCAGTTCTTCTTGCAATATGCCCAGCCCATCGCCATTTCAGCCCTTTTACTTTAACAATGATGTCCTCTACTCTAGTTTGCTCTCTCACCCAAGTGTTTCTTTTTCGATCTCTCCTAGTTATTCCAAGCATGCACCTCTCCATGCTCCTTTGCGTTGTCTGTAACTTTCGTATTGCTCCAACTGTTAGACTCCATGTCTCTGATCCATAAGAGAGGACTGGCAATACACACTGGTTGAAGACCTTTCTTTTTAGACACAAAGGCAATTTCCCCTTCAGGATAAAACTGTTTCTTTCATAATGTTGCCATCCATTGAAATCAGCTGGCCAAGGTAAATATATGAATCAGCAATTTCTAGCTCAATGTTGTCAACTTGTATTTTTGTTTCCTCTACGAAATTATTGAACATGATCTTAGTTTTTTGTAGGTTCATCTTGAGTCCAACTTCTTTACTTCTAGTTGAGAGCTCCTGTACCATGTCTTGGAGTTCTAATGGGTTCGTTGAAAAAATAACAATGTCATCAGCAAACCGCAAATGATTTAAATATTCACCATTTATTTTTATTCCCTTGTTATTCCAATTTATCTGCTGAAAAATCATCTGTAAAGCTGAAGTAAAAAGTTTTGGAGAAATGGTATCTCCCTGCCTCACACCTTTACCAATTTTGATAGCTTCGGTATCTTTATGTAACCGAAATTTTGCACTTGCATTTTTATACACACGTTTCACCATGTCAATGTACACATCCTCAATGTCTGTTGATCTTAAAGAGTTGATGACTGCTGATGTTTTAATAGAGTCAAAGGCCTTCTCATAGTCAATAAATGCCACACACAATGGAAGTTCATATTCATGTGTTCTTTCAATTAATTCTCTTAATACTTGAATATGGTCCACTGTACTGAATCCACTTCGAAATCCAGCTTGTTCTCTTGGTTGAGCTGCATCTAATTTTTTCTGCAGGCGATGTGTTAGCACTTTTGTGAAGATTTTATAAATAGCAGGTAACAAGCTAATTGGTCGGTAATTTTTTAAATCCTCTTTATCACCTTTTTTATGCAAAAGAATTACTGTTGCAGAATCCCATTGGTTTGGTATGTTACCACTGTTGAGGCATTTGGTAAAGAATTTTGCGAGTATGTCTTCTACATGTTCTCCAGCTTCTTTTAAGATATCTAATGTAATGCCATCATCACCAGGGGCTCTTCCTTTCTTCATACTTTTTATTGCAAATGAAACTTCTTCTTTTAAGATTTTAGGAGCTGTTCCTTCGACTATTTCAATGTCTTCGTTTAATTCACTGTTACTTTCATATAGTTTTTTGTAGAATTCTTCAACTCTTCTAAGTATTTCTTCCCTATTTCTTGTTACGGTGCCATCCTCTCCTTTTAATGCAATGATGTGTTTCTTCCCAACAGATAAACTTCCTTTAACAACCCTAAGGCTCTTGTTATTTTCAATGGCTTTCCTTACTAGCTCACAGTTGAATTTTCTTATGTCTTCTTTCATGCTTTTGCGCAGAGTTTTACAAAGTTCTATGTACTCAATCCTGGAACTGGTATTTCGATTGTCCACCTTCATATCTCTTCGCCTTTTCATGAGCTGTTTCGTCTTCTCAGATAATTTGCTATTGTGCTTTTTACAGGTTACACCACCAATTTCCCCAGCAGTTTCAACTATTGTCTTAACAATGTTTTCATTTGCTTCTGAGATATCACTTTCATCAATAAGTCCTTCCAGTGCAGAAAAGCGATTTTTTAATTCCAACTTGAATGCCTCGGTATTTACTTTCAGTTTCATTAGATCCACCCTCTTACTTACTTGTTTCCTAATGAGCTTCTGTCGTTCTAATTTAGTATTTAAGTGCACTTTACATCTCACCATTCGATGATCACTTCCAGTATTAAATCTGTTCAGTACGCTGCAATCTTCAATAATTGATTTCTTGTTTGCCAGGATATAGTCAATTTCACTAGTTCCCCCATTTGGGTGTTTCCATGTCCATTTTCTTTGCGGTTTCTTCTTAAAAAATGAATTCATGATGCTAAGATTTTCAGCTTCTGCAAATTCGATGAGTTGATCGCCACGTTCATTCCTTTCCCCATATCCGTATTTACCAACCGATGTCTCTCCTTGTTCCTGTTGTCCAATTCTTGCATTGAAATCCCCCATGATGAGCTTGATATGTTGTTTCCCCTTGGTGTGTAACTGTTTGATTTCTTCATAGAATTCTTCAACCTCTTCGTCGGTATGGCTTGATGTTGGTGCATATACCTGTACTATTTGAAGTTGGTATTGCTGGGTTAGTTGAACAACGAGCCTCGCTGCTCGATCTGACGTGCTTTCGACTTCAAGAAGGTAGTCTTTAATTCTTTTGTTGATTAAGAAGCCAACACCACTTGTTCTTCCAGTTTCCGTTCCTCTATAATAAAACAAATGTCCACTTTTAAGTTCCACCAACTCTTCACCTTTTCTTCTAACTTCACTGAGTCCTACAATGTCCCATTTGATCTTGTCTAGTTCCTCTTCCAATTCCTGAAGTTTTGCTTCAGAAGCAAGGGATCGTCCATTAAACGTAGCCAAGGTCAATAACAAACGGCAGCCTGGGCCATTCCAGTGATTCTTAGCACCCCCTGCTTTCATGCCACACTGACCGCTGCCTTGATCAGGAGCACTCCAGCACCTGGAGACTAGGGGCCATGGTTTCTGGTGTGTCAACATAATGGAGGAATTAGCCATAATTTCACCACGCTGGCTAGACGGGTTGGTGAATTAGCCCTCCCCTTCCGCCTTTCTATCCGTGCAGCAAATATTAATTTGCCACATAAATAGAAAGCATGGCCTGGCCGGTTCCACATCGTCACATACGTTCAGCGTGTGGGTCTCCTTCCAGTTAGATACCAGCAACCCTTTTGCAGGCCATATATATATATATAATGTATCACTTTTTTCACTGCTGCTTGTATGAAATTGTAATTCTTATATTGCTGACTTTAGATACAAAAAATTGTAAATCCAGTCATCTGTACCATTATGACTGATTCAAGATTTATGAATTGGTAAAAAAAAGTATTGCATGTAAAATGTAAGTGTCTGCACATACAGGTTTGCTCTTATATAGTTTAATTCTTAGGACTTAACCATCCAAGGACAAATTGAATATTTGTGAGAGTCTTGGTCATATTTTTATTATTCATTTTTCTGTAGATTAACATCTCACTTGAATGGAACTATTACATAATAGTAAAGATAAACTATAAACCTCAATTATGCAAAAGAATAATACAGTCAATCATCTCCTACCATTATAAGTTTACAAAACAGTAGACTCATGTTTTTATGAACTCACAGAGAACCCTAAAAAAAATTTTATATGAAAATGGCATTAAAAAGAAAAAAAAAATGCAATTTTCACTCACCTTCATTTGCTAGAGGTAACAAAAGAAGTTATTAACTTTTGCTCACTTCAATAAACATGTAATTCCCCGGAGTTAATGTTGGCCAG
>QLNU02014802.1:7008333-7033566 GCA_006491805.2 Dysdera silvatica | reverse complement strand
AATATACGTGGGTGGCAAACATTATTATATAATAAATTCCCACATGAAAAACTTACAAAAATCTTGCCTCGGAGGCTTTTCTGTGCTGACCATTATTTGGCAATTGTGTTATCCCTGTGAAGGGTAATAATATCTTACATCCTCATATACGGAGAAAAATGCGTTTGTTCTTGTCCTCATTCGTCTAGTAGGTCAAGACACCAAGGGCTCAATGCGTTGACCCTGGTTCGAGTCCAGGATGAGGACGGCACCTCTTTTTCTCCAAATATAAAAAAGCTTTAGCTTGAGCTAAATATAAATGGGTGGCAAACGTTATTGTATAATGGAAGCTTTTCTAGGAAAATATGACGTTTTTAGTAGCAAAAAAATTTCAATTCAAAAATCACCTGCAAAAGGCACTAACAACTCCAAAAGATAATGGATAGGACAACTGTATGTTCCATAGATTTATTATTGCAACAATTGTTCGATATGAGCCACAAAACATCATACGACAAAACTAAGGCGAACAGCACAAAACATGTGGCCATTTATCATCTTCAGTTGTTTCGCTATGCGAAATTTTCAGAACGCAGTGTCTTCTAATTCAAAGAAGAACTTTATCAGCAGCACTTGATCTTGTAATGATAATATTTTCCAATTATGCAGTACTGTTGGATTTAAATGAACGTTCCACATGCATCCAGGTCTTTTATTGCATGCCTGAGTTGCAGTATACTTCTGCTAAATATCTTACGAATCAGTGCCGTCTGCAGATCACTTTGTAAACGAAAACAAATTGTGGGGTACAAAAAAAAAATCTGATTTTCCTAGAAACCCTTTCGTGCAAACTATACTTCAACTTCATCAATATTTGTTCTTTTTTTTTTTTAAGTTTTTATGAACTTCTAGCACACTGTACTTATTATGGAGTATATATTAAAGAACAGGTATAGAGATAGCAAAGTTTACCTCAAAAAGCTTCTTTAAAACCAGCTTCTTCCCCAGAGAATTAACGCCTTCACCAGCAATAACCTGCATGAATAAGCATTTTCAAAAGTTGATTGCATTGGAACAGATATTAAATATAAAGTCTAAAAATATTGAATTATGAATCATCACACAGGTGTAATATTTAATAATTATTTATCTACTGCTGTATAAAAGTCCCTTCATACATGTATGTCACTTGTTTGTCTCTGTATTATTCCAACCTGCTCTATGACTACAATCTCATTTGACAGAGTTCCTTTTCCCTGGCCTTCAATAGTTACTTTGCATTCAGAAAAATCATGAGAATTTCATTTATCATTTATCAGCTTGTGCACTGTTAAACAATTCAAGTTTATTGTGTCGTTTGTGTTTGAACAGCACAAGGATAAAAGAGGTCATGTTGCACAAGGACAAACCTGAACGCCTTAAGGCCCAGGGAACCAAACGCTTGACTATGATAGGCAGTTACAATAATCTCTCCCAATAAAGTTGTTCTGATTTTTTTTTTTATTCCACCATTGGGGGGTCAAACGCACATTAACGGCACGCCAACTGAACACTACACGAGGTATATATACTATGAATAAATAATAGGACAATGATGATGATAAAAAGTACTGACGTTTCAATGCTTTAATCACTAAGCCGCTGAGAATGTGGTCGTAGGTGGCACTACTCTTACATATTTATCAAAGTTGATCTCCTTAAGAAAACAAGGTGGTTGTATGAATCAATCACTGGGAATAAGCTTAGTATGGTCCATTTTCAAGTTCACACTAGAACCTATATTTGGCCCATAATACGTAGAAAAAAGAAATTCGGCCATGCACTCAGGATGAACATGAAACAACGATGATTGAATTATTGTTCTAGTGCTTGCATGCCACTAAACACAGCCATAGATAGCTTTTTTCCCACATGCATCTTTACCAAAGTGGGGTCTGTTTTAAGTGTTTTATGAAACAAGAGCAAGTAAAAGTCATGCTTTGCTAAGATATACAGTTTTCTGAAGAATCAAAACCTTTGTCAATTACGGAATTAAAATTTTGGGTTATGAGAGTAGTTAAAATCCAGCATTTTATGACACCATTGGGAGCCAAACTTGGGATTTCGGAACAGCAACACAAACCACACTGCCTCCACAGTTTGGGAAAATGATTGTGCAAAATTAAAAAAAAAATCATGCAATAATTACATTATTTAATACGAAAGCTTCATCTATGTAATGGAATGGAGACTTCAAACCACAGGGTTTATCAAAAATTCCGATATAAAGTGAAGTTCAACAGATGGAAGTTCTACAGTTTATTCTTTCTAAAATAAAAAATAAATACAATTCCTCACCTGACCTGGGAAAAGAGAAAAATTTTCAAGTTCATTGACATCGAGAGCTATAATGCGACCGGAGCTAGTTTCGTGCGATCCTTCTAGCATAAGGGATTGTGCATTAATTTTATTGCCATCTTCTGAGCATATACGGCCAATAACAGAGATAGTATCCTATCACATAAAAAATTTCAAATTGGCATATTTAAATATGTATAATAACATTTCCAAACATTTGGTTAAGTTAAATTCAATGCTTAAGAAAAGAAAAACCATACAAAATTATGCACGTTTAAAAGAAATTTTACAAAAATGAATCAATTAAAACATTATATACATATTTTGATGGAAAAATACTAAAAAATGACCAACAGTCATTAATTACAGTACATTTAAAAAGTTCACAATTTTGAAGGTAGGTAGCACATCAAGGACCAAATCGCGCATCAAAAAAAAAATCATCTCTTGTTAATTGACGTTAAAATCGCTATTTTTTTTAAGTTTTAGAAACAGACACTAGAATTAAAACAGGGAGAATGAAATTATTAATTACGTAATTTAGTTACATATACTGAATATGTAAATTTACCATTGAATTAATCTGCAAGCCTCCGCGTGTGTAGATAATGAAAGCAAAAGGAGGAAATATTCTGAAATATATGTCACAAAATCTCGGCAATTTATAAAATATAAAATTAAATTAAAAATATAAATATTATACATATTTAAATCACACGCCTTTCTAAAGTATCGTGAGGAAATTTTTCTGAAATTTTAATAAAATGTTGCGAGTAAAATGTTATTCAAAACGTGGTAAAACTGCGGGTCCACGTAAATATTTTCGATGCTTCGTAAAATGGCCATTTCTTGCTACAAATATTGTAATACACTTGTCAATAAGTATTGTCTGGCGATTTTGTTTTCTCAGATGTTTCACAATCACGACCATGTTACATTTCATCATTTTAATCCAAATTCAAAGCATGTGTATAGTCCCTTGTGATATATGCTGGGTAGATGCCAGTGGAGGGGAGTGGACGAGTCAGAAGCATCTCGTCCAAACATAGAAGGCATGGGCCATCCGCAAAGTGCATTTTTTTTTAAAAACAACCAACCATAAAAAATATGTATTTTGGAGGGGGGGTGACAGAAAATTGCACATGAGGATCTTGATTGTGGTTCTCCATAGTTTTCTTGTTATCGACCGTAAAACTGTAAGGTGGAATTAAAAATATATGAAT
This sequence comes from Dysdera silvatica, assembly GCA_006491805.2. NCBI lineage: Eukaryota > Metazoa > Arthropoda > Arachnida > Araneae > Dysderidae > Dysdera > Dysdera silvatica. The sequence goes on along the minus strand of QLNU02014802.1, from coordinate 7,030,027 downwards.
ATGAAAATTTCGCACAGCAATAAAATACGTCATACCGCACCTACGGCGAGGCAGAACTAGTGCACACGCAAGAGAATAAACATATTACATAAGAACGTTGTTTATTACAGAGTTAATAAACTCTGAAGTATGGATTTTGAGTTGATATATTATATACAGAAGTATAGCTTTAAATGATCCATACGAATAATGACATGAAAGCAAACAGTGTACACTTTGGAATTTTGATTTTGTGGCTCGGGAGAGGGCAAAACGGAGCAAAGATCAAGTGGCCAGGTGCAATTTTTTCTTTTTTTACAGTAATCATTAAACACATTTTAAAAACAAAAAGTCTAAGAGTTTCCATGTTGGAAGAAAATAATTTTAAAAAATTCAATAAGAAACCTTGGAGTTATATGTACGCTTAAAAAAAACAAACAAAAAAAACCCCAATTCGTTAGCTTTTGGAAACTCTGAACTGTAGAGGGGGGAGAGAAAGTGAATATGCCAAACTTTCTAGGGGGCCGTGAATCCTGTCTCTGCCTTGTCTGGTATCCCAGGATGACAAGACAATGTTGCGTTGGGGTGAAATTACAGTTCAGGGATCATGTAAAAATTTTGAAAAATATCAGAAAAATGATAATGGCTGAAAATCCGCATATTTTTGGTAACTTTTAGTTCAGTGTCTGTAATGACTGAAAACTGGTCGTTTTCCATAATAATTATGGACAATCAGTAATAGTTGGCAGCTATGTTGCAATTCAGTATTATGCTAATACTACAAATTAATATGACTGTCGCGGATCAGGCGAATAAATATAGGTATAATTATGCTTTGATGTAAGAGTGATATGAAGCTCGAGATTGTCACATGAAAATATTTCTTTTTCTAGTTTTCCATTTTTTATCATTATAAGAATGTCAGTCGGTTAACATTGTTGTTATTTCTAATACTAATTTTTACCTTTTTTTTTAATTTTGAAGTTTGTTTTCTTTTGAGTGTGAATAAAAATTATTAAAAACACAAATGATAGCAGTGATTATATTTGATTACATTATTATACCGGCCATTGAGAAGGAAGCTGCCCCTTCACTGCTGACTTTCCCCATCGGCGCCTTCTTTATTCGTGACTACCATTCATTGGTGACTTTCCCCTCATGACATTAATATGTGGAACTTATCTATTTTTTGAACCATTTACACTTATTATTCAATTTCTGTGCATTACCAAAATAAATAACACATTTTACTGTACCACTGCTGGTAAATGCACAGGGCTCCATTGAACAGTGGCATCAGTTTTCTTATACAGTTCAGCAGCGTCTTCGATGATGTCATTTAGAACAGAAGCATAATCCCGAAACTTTTCAAACATATATGAATAATGTCCTTTCAGTGCCATTTCTTCTGCATAAGGCGTAACATCACACAAAAGTTTTTGCGACACATCCCAAGTAGCACCTTCGCCATTCCCAAACGTACAGACAATGCTACCAGAGGCTTTTCGAGTAGCATATTTTGTAGAAGGTGTTGCTCTAAAATACATAAAAAATATATATATATATTATGCACTTATAGTAATATTCAAAGTATTTACTTTGTATACATTGTAACAGTAATTTGGTAAAACAGTCAACTGGGCCTGAGTTACTTTTAATTTATATCCATTGACCTGTTCGTTAAAAATCATGGCGCAATCAACTGCGCAGATCAGTTTTCCTGCAATGTTAGATTATTTAAATGGTATGAAACAAGTTGGAAAACTGGTAGGAATTTGAGCGATTCTCAACAACTAGCCTTGTTTTGAGTATGGGTTGAGGAATACACCTGGTACCCAGCCATTCTCAGAACTTACAATTTACCTTCTTGTACTGATTCAAGGTGACACTGTGAGTAGAGGAGTGAGTGGTGTAAGTAGTTTCAGAGTACCTTGAGTACTCGGTTTGAGATGCCTAGTACAAGAATGACAGAACTAAGAAACGTGGTGGTAGCTACAACATGGGCTTGTTATGAATGATTGGGTGTGTTCTGCAATCCTATGCAATGCATGTTAGATGAAGCATAGGAGGAAACAAAACTTTTAGCGTATTTTCATATAGAGGACTGCATTTCTTAAGAATATGTTAAATACTATCTAGCCAAAGCAAAGTTAATATATTAATGAATAGTGAGGTAATACTACTGTTTATCTTTCGTAATTGTTCAGATGTCTACAAAAATAGTTTTTTTTCTCTTCAAGTGGGTATATTTATATTAATATAGCCGACATTAATATTTGCAATGTATCGAGTTGCACCTGTGGTTTTGTCAATAGATATCCATATATTTTTCCTTCTAATTTCGTTTCAGATATGATCGAAAACTTCTTTATAGCATTCAACCAGGTAAGTTTCTCTTAAGGTAGATTCATCAGGAATACTTTGGTTAGTATATTTTTGCAGGAAAGTGCACATACTTATATTCTCAAACTTCCAGAGCGGAATGACGGTATCCACAATCGTCTTGCATAGATCCATTGTAAATTGCGATTTCCGATAACGTAACTTAAAGCAAGCGGAAACCGAAGTCTATGTGTTTCCATCCTTTTTAACTTTCGCAGATTTATGCTTAGATGTTTCCAAGTACTGAACTATAAAGTACTTTTTCTCAGAGTTCATTGACTTTTCGTAGTCTGAAAAAAAATGCATTGACCAGTAAGGAAAACAACCGGGCCGAACCCTTTTACAAAATTTTCCAATTTTTTACTTGTGGAAGCTTTCACTTTATTCATTTTGGTGGCTTAAAGATAATCAGTGCACATTACAGAGAAAGCTAACACTCGCTGTCGTGTGTTGGAAGGAGTGATTGACAAGTGAACCGTTTGAGAATTACGCAGGCGAAGGAATAAGTGTCTTCCCCTTGACTCAATAAACAAGGTCGGTATTTAAGAGGAGGGTGCCTGCTAATTAAAGGTTCGAAACATATAACTGGAAATGAGTTTTGTGTGTGCGGGGGGATTTTTATCTGACTGTAAAAATGGAAAACCCGTATCTAAAGGCATCCGTTAAGTGAAATTTTACTGTATATTATATACAGCAATTCTGAAAAGTATATGAAAATACAAGTCAAATGAACTCAAGACACAAATACAAACCGAAATAGGCATATATGGCAAAAAAGCTAAAAACAGGCATTTACTAAAAAAAATTAAAAATAGGCATTTACGGCATCTTGCCTGAATTTCTGGGCTCTAATTATACATGTTAGCATCTCATGGGAATTCCAATTTTTATGTTTAATCAGCACGTTTCCTTTCCTTTCCCCCCTCAAAACAGCGAATGGGTTGTTGGTATTTTTTACAAGCAGCAGTGGGTGTTTTGTAGTCCATTCACCTATAATCAATCATATTGCCATCGATGAACATCAGTTGTTATCAAAAATAAATGTTAAATGATTTTTTAAAACTGACAGAAACGGACATCTTCACTTGTATGTACACTACCATACTTAAAATGGCAACTCCATCTTACATAATAATAATAAAAAAAAAATATGTAAGTTCTGAATATTAGTAAAAATTTTCCTATGGAAAAAGGAGTGCAGTCTATGTAATAAAAAAATCACATACTGAGAAAGGGAAAGAGAAGATGGTGTTCCAACAGTCCTTGTTTTCTTACGTTCGGGCGTAACCTAAGTTAATGACAAAGTTCAGATGTAACACAAAATGAAGAAACACACCCAGACGCAGTACAAAGTGAAATACCGTAACCTTTCTGCACCCATGAATAATAAATTTCAGGACTAATTGCAGATAGAAGTAAATACCATACACAATGCAGGATCAATTTTCCACAATTCCAGAAGAACCCAAAATTTTGAGAATCTCTTTTTTTCTCTCTCCCTCTCCTTTTTTCCTTCCTTTAATTTTACTGCTGGATTTTGGAAATCCGGAATATATTTTAGTCACTTATGCAGCGTTCGCATGACGAGTTTATTATCTGAGATAGAAGGGAAACATCCCATTCAAATTAAAGAGGAGGAGGTTGAGATTTTGGAAAAAAAAAAATTAAATTGGCTTTCCTGCCAAAAAGATATACGATGAACATGGCATGGTATGGTATGCACGGCATAAAAACAGTATGATTTTTTTTACATCTTTTGAAAATGTGATTTTTTCCATTGTTGATTGAGAACCAAAATAAATTTATATTATTTCCTTGAAAAAGCCGAAATTGTAATGATCAATCATATAAACAAATAAATAATATAAACTAATATATATAATAATAATAATAATATATATAATAATATAAAAATAAATCATATAAACAAAAGTAATAAAGCAAAACACAATAAAATTTAAATGGAAAAGTAACTTACTTGTTCAGATGCATCATAAATGTCGCTTAAACCACAGTTAAGTTAGATTGATAATGGATATTTAAAACATATTCCATAATTGTTTTATGAATCTTTTTAATTAACAGTTTTAGAAAAGCAATAATGAGATAAATATTAATGTCATGTATACTAATATTCTTCTATTTTCAATGTACAATGTGATTATAATTAAACTTAGCCTATTTAGAGCACCCTGCAGCTTAAACCGTTCAGAAAATTGACACCAAAATTGACATATAGACTAGTGTTTCTCCACTGCCGGGCCCTATTATCAATTATACTGGGCCGCGAGTGATTCTCTAAAATTTGTCATTTTTGTTTCTAAGCAATTTTCACGAATAAATATTTTAGTAGAAATATTCTAATGAAAACAATATGTGCGAATGCATCAAAAATCTCCGATTCAGAACTCCTAAATAACACCTGCGCAACAAATGACAGTGAACAAGTTTTTAAATATTAAAGTATTCATGAACGATCCAGAAATTTTAAACATTGAAATCTTTCAGCATTCAAGAAAGGGTATACAGTTGATTATGACTGGTCATAAAAATTGCCTGCAAGTAGATTGCAACGATGCACGGAACGTCCTCTGTTCCTAAAACTGAACAAAGCAAAATGCTTAAAATGTCAGTAACCAATCAGCAAAAAAAAAGTTGAAAGCAAAGTTTGTATTTATGGAAGAACTGTACCAAGATACTTCATGATTATGCTATAATTAATTGTTAATGCTTATGAGCATGGTTGTCCTCGAACTCTAGGCACGGGGGTGCATCCACCAAAAATTGAATAACATTGTTGGACTATAGTTTGTTGTGGATTCAACATACTTTTTCCCCTTTTTTCATAAGCCAAGGGGGTGCAAGTGCACCCCCTCGGGGCTCCCATGCTTACGAGAGTTTAACATATGAACCTTAAAAAGAAGTTATTTATAAATACAATTTTTTTGGAACCAGACCCTTGTCTTATAAAAAAATGATTTACCGGGCCAGGGTCACATGAAGGTTGAGAAGCACTAATGTAGACTATCCAAAGGACGCGGAGAAGGAATTTAGCAAAAAAAGTCTGCTACGAGAAGCCTTTCAGCAAAATGAACAGATGAAATGACCAACACTAAACAAAAATAATATTATTAAAATCTGATGACAACAATGACTAGAGGTGTACAAAGCATTAGGAATGAAATTGTAGAAAAACATATGTAAGTATCACATCTGCCATAGAGGCAATGGGAAAAAAAATGCTTTGAATGTGCATAGAAAGATGTTACGCCATTCTTCTTTGAGAAAGTCACTGCAAATGACCTTGTGACATGTTCTGTGATGGCAATAAGGTACAATAACATGCTGCAGCCATTTGTTTTACCGAAACAACATGATTCACACCTATTATTTTCATGCAAGATGGTGAACCCCCAAATGTAGGATGATGTGTAAAATGTTTTTCCGAAAACATTCCACAAATGAGTGTATTGTTAGTCGTATGTTTCCTAATTACTGGAGATCACGTTCAATGGATCTCAATCCATGAGATTTCTGGTTATGAAGACATTCAAAGAATTTGATTTACCGTAGAAGTGTTGCCACATTTGAAGGACTATACACTCTGCATGTGCGAAGCAACATTCAGAACCAGTTGAAATCAGCTATTGACCACACTGTCCATCGGCTTCAAATTTTATAAATGCACAATGACAAACAAATTGAGCACCATTCATTACATCGTCCTATACAGCAGTGGTTCCCAACTCAAATTATGCCACAATACAATTCCGACACCTCCGATAGTGATACACAAAAAATATGTTCACGTCAGTCAGTTTTAAAATAAAATTGATTGCATTTTATAAAATAAAATGTTTCTATATAAATGAGATACACATAAAATGTTTATATGTTATAAAATAAAATTATGTTTATATGTTATAAAATAAAATATTACATACTAAAAATACATTTTTCAATAGATAAATATATTTTAAAAAAATATTAGGCGTAATAGATGCTAATAGAGGATGACTGCAAAGGCTAATAATGACAAAATAAGACGAATTAACGCAGTTTTCTTTTTTATTTAATGGAATTGTTAAACGTTTTCAGAAAAAATCTTTCAATCCTTAAATAAAACAAAACTGCATTATTGGTGTAATTTCATCCCTTCACAGGTTGACAATGAGTACGCAAATTTTATAAAAGTTATATTCACATAAAAACTTACAGCTAACTCCTAAACTTTTTGTACCTTTACAACTCTTCAATTAAAATTCGTGTAAAAATTATAACTGCGAAAAATAGTATCACAGAATTAAATATGAATTTTATTAAAGTAAGTTTATGAACAAAATCCGATTGTAAGCAAAGTATTTTTACTAATAAAAATACATAAGCAAACATGTAAAAAGGATACATTAAAAAAAAATGATCGATTTCCCCAGGCATTGAACACAAAAACACGGAGCGAAGAGCCGACAACTTAACGACCCAGCTACCGATTGGCTTGCAGAGGGCGTCGTGTTTTAAGCTCATATATTGTATGCAAAATCTTTAAAAATTCATATCTCCGAAAATATGCCGCATTGGCGCGAATGCCCAGACACGTATTTCACCTATTTTGGCTCTACTTCCATCAAAATCGGCAGGGCACTCATTGTAGTTCCCCATGTAAGATCCAATTTAGCACTGTTTCGTTGCAATTTAATAAACGATTAATTAGAATAAAATAAATAGCAAAAATTATTTCCAAACAATACTTAGAATTTCTCAAGAGCAAACGCATTACAATAATCATTCAATTTGCACATAAGAGTATTCTACCTACGCTCTGTTAATATTATGACTGAATATACAATTAATTAGCGTAAAACGTTCTATTTCTGAGGAATGCACACACAGCATTCAGTAAATTAAGATTATTTTTGAACAAAGACTTTTACAGGGCTCATTGAGGAAAATACTGTGAAGATAATTTTGCAGGATGCCATGATATACATTATTGGGTTAATACTCACACACTAACACAAAAAAAACCACACCCTTACCAGACTCTTCCAGAAAAACCGATTAATTTCTTTGACTTCTCCGTGTATTGAACTGAACTTCAATTGCAGGGAAAATGTCTTCACATTCATGAGAGATTACTCTAGTCTATACAGAAGTTGGGGAAAATTTTCTCCCTGACCTTTCCAGGTTCGACTAAAAAGGCTTGCCCCTCACCCCCAACTTTTAGGGGCGCTTTCAAATTCCAGATATGTGGGAACCGTGCATGAGTATTTCTTGATGCTTTATTCTGAACTATGAAATCCATATTCCAAAGAGCATTAGCTTTTTTGAATCTTAAATCAAAACGTAGAAATCAAAGGACTTAAAAATGCTCTGTAGTTTAAAATAAAACATCAAGAAGCATTAATAAACAAATGTGGCAATACAGTTGAACCTCGTTAAGACGAATTACTTTTAATACGAACCGTTTTCTGAAGTGTTGTCAGATTGTACGGCCTACTATACTCTACGGATAAAATTAATTACTGTTAATGTGAAGATTTCCTGCTCCCCTTGGTGTTCATCTTAACGAAGTTTGACTATATATGTCTAGCAATAATCTATAATAAATGCAAGACTTTATAGTCAAGATGAAAAAAAAAATATATATATATAATTAAATATTCTTATAGATTAAGCACTATAGTTATTTCTGTCTAAGAAAAAAGATACAGGACATCAATTGTGCTAGAATTATAAACTTTAGCAGAAGGATTTTTCTTCGCTGATGAGCTTCTTGATTTTGATGTTTTATTTTTCTTCATGAGATCCTGAAAAAATATGTTTCTTCAGACCAAAAACAGAGCATTCAAAGGAGTAAAAATATACGAAGTATAACTAAAACTATAAAAATATAATATAAAAGAACATCTATTTAAAATTCCAAGCATGCATACAATAACAAATTTTAATACGTCTTTTTTAACAATAAAAATTTGTGAGGAATTAATTGTGGAAATTAAACTTTACACCCACATTTTCAACTAAAGCTCTTTTCACCTGAGAAAGGGATAATACTCCGATTTATAATATATGGGTGAAAGAGCTCTAGTTGGAGTCAAACTTAATTCCCTTGTGTTATGTTACAATAATAATATACTATAATTAACTTTCATTCCCGTTTCATAAAAATATGAATATGTGAAAGTATCACTAAAAAAACCTTCTTTTATGGAATATTTATGCATACACATTGAAAAAAAGACTGTTTTTGATTATTATTATTTATTTATTTTTTTGTTGGCAGGTATGTGAGGAATATGAAATTACTTTTTATCGCAATTATATGTTCTTTTGTCATTTTCTATCATATATAAATAACAGAAATACTGAAGGTGTATATAGCAGTGTCGCTGGGTGCTCATAAAAATGGGTCCCAAGAATCCACTACGTTTAAAAAAATGTGGGTATTTTTTTAAAAATGTAAGAAAAAAACCCCCACCCTTTCCTTACTAAATAGCAGGTCCCTGGGATGCATTATTTTTCTAATATCGAGTCCTTTCCTTCTGTTCCATGTATTTTACATGCTATATCGCATCAACAGCACCTCTGTGTATAAGATATATGCTACGTTACTATTATTCATTTGCGTAAAGATTTTTAAACAACCCGAGTAATTGTTTAAATAGAACCCAATTTTGCCCAATAAAACCTATCCAACCCCCACCCAGTTTTTTTTTTTTTAAATGGTTTTTATTCAACTCTGTGACACACAGGCCTTGAATTTGACTGGAGAATTCCCTATCAACTTCAACACACAAACACGAATCCAACAATCAAACTGTTTATACTATTATACTTGTACAATATACATATAAGAAAAAGACACAAGATAAAATACACATATATCACCTCTTTTTCAAATTGAGCTAAATTATCAAGCGTCAGTAGCATATCTACATGCTTAGTTGCAGAAAATGCAATCCAGCTCGAAACCAAGTCATCAGCTTGCAATGCATAAGCAAAACAAAATTCTTGCACTACAATGGAAAAAGAAACAAAAATTGCAAGGTACAGCATGGTTTGAAATTAAAGGATGCATGGGTTCATTGTGCACATGAAATTTTATCCGTGCACATAACTTTTAATTTGGGTGCATACAGTGCACCTAACTATTCAAAACTATGGCTACTTACTTTTTTTTTTCAAGAACAGTGAACTACGGAATAATTTTATATAATTTTCTCAATGTATCTGCATTTGCTTTGAATTTTTTTTTATTACATATGAATGTTCAATTATTTTGAAAAGTTGCATTTTGTTGTAGCTTACATGCTTAAATATAATTACTACACTTACATTTTACCCGTTTTTAAGGTTGAGGTTTACTTTCTATTCTGTTCGTTACTTGTACACTTAACTAGTATTTTATGCACGTAAGTCGTAAGACTTGGGTGCATTTGTGCACCTGATTTAAAAAGTTAATTTTGACCCCTGAGGTACAGTGTGTTGTTGTACATTATAGTTGTAATATATGAAATCAGCCCAAGCTGTCTAAACACATTAAAGGACTCTGGGTTTTATAATTTTTTGAAGCTTCCTTTTCACACACTTTTCAGCAAAATTTGTCAATTTAGTTTAGGACTATGTCTGGGTCAAGGCTCTAAGCTCACTTTGCCTATTTACTGATATGGCACTGAACTCAGCAAATCAGTTGTTAAAATTTTAGCAGCTTGCTACTGACTCTAATATAAAAACTTTGTAATCTTTCCTTAATCATGACAAACATAAAATACAGCAGAACCCCGATTATATAAGCTTCATTTAACTAAAATTTCCTGCTGAATTTTTTTTTTAAGTAGACATCTGCTACAAGGTTTTCAACAAAAACATTCATTTTTATGTGTACTCTGATCTTGGGAAAGAAACCAATATAAATGATAGAGCAAGAATATAATAATAAAAGAAAGTCTAAAAAAGAAGTTGGATGGTACTAATCTGCTTCTTATCACTCCTATTTAGGTGGAATCAGTATGGATGTAGTGGGATTCCTCCTTCTGAATTCTAGTATTGAACCTATATACCAGCCTTTTGAATCAGAAATCTTCATAAGTAATGGGGAAATTGTAATAAATGGAAATTTAAAAAAAATAAAGCCTCATTAAGTTTAATAATAAAAAATAAGATTAGCACAGTTAAATTTATAAAACCGCATTAATTCATCAAATTAATAAAGCCTAATTTTCTTGGGGATTCTGCCATTGAACCTAGGTGCCATAATCTGAATCAGTAAATCTTGTATAAGTATCGAGAAAATTCATTCGTGATTCATTCACATGATTTGTTTTTTTTTCCAAATAAACTCCCCCTCAAATTCTTTTGTCAGCCGTATGCAAAGTAAAATAGTATTAATTGAATAAAATGCCTGGAATAACTTTTGAATGCCATCTTCCTTATGTCAGAGCTTCTGCATAAGTTCGATAAATGAATCCAACAGCCCCTCAATTGCGGACAAGTTAATGCTCAAAACATAACACATCGATCACACATATTTGCTTTCATAATTCCAAACCACAAAAATCTCAAAGTCAATAGTGCACTCATTCTCATGGAAAAAAAAAAAAGTCTCAGAAGTCTTCATACACACAACAACTACACAGTCAAAGTAAGCTAGTTTGGCTAATCTTTACATTACTCATTTGCATAATTAACAACAATTACGCGAATCGGAAAAATAAATTTGAAATAGGGAAAATTGTGTCCAAAATTGAAGTAAGAAAGTTAAAGTAGGGTAAAACCAACATCAGTGATAAAATTAGGGAAAAAAGATAGTCAAAGTTGGGGGAAAACAAATATAAGTAAAAAATCACCAAATATACCAAAACGGCAAGCACTTGGCGAGTTACTGTAACCTGGAGTAGCGTCCTGGTGGGTTACATATCATCAATTTCCCATAAGCAAAATGCCAGCTCAGTGAGGTATTCGAAAATTTAACACTCACCATCTTATTGTTCTACTGAAATAGTTAAACCTAAGACATTTGATCCCTGGGAGGGATTAAGAAAGCCACTCTACAAGAGAAAATTCCTGACCTTACAACCCAGGCCCTTGGGCCAGCAGAGATGCGGTCCCAGTTTCCCCATCGATATATATGCAAACATTAACATTTTCCTGGTAGGCAGACAGGAATTTTCCAATAGGGCCACAATACCTAGGCATAAGAGCGCCATAGGTAAATTCTTTTTCTCCCACTCAATTCTTCCTCCATAAAATTTAAAATACAACTTTGATGTATGTCAACTTTACAGTATTTGTAATAAATAAATAAATAAAAAAAAATAAGAGTACCGTAAAATTTATTTGGGGTTATTGTAACGTAATGTCAAAATTCTCTACCGCTCCTGGCAATTAAACTCATGAGTTCCCGTATGTCCCTTATGCCCTTTGCATTGGCCCTTCATCCTGGTTACGGCCTGTTACAACCACAATGTGTTTTTAGATAAATGTTGTAGCTTCTATGCAGCTTTATTCTAATATTGAATTTCCAGATTATCTGCAATCCAATCGGTCCCCTTTATTTCAGGTATTTGGGATTCTACTGCAGTAATAAAAAAAATGGTATTAGTTTGTTAAAGAAGCCTCCAGGTTAAGTCACCAAGTGACCACAATATATCCCTAAAGTAGGTTGCAGCGTGTTGCCTTTCGCTTACGTATCATGACAGCGTTTTGATTCTTGAAAATCGTTTACTTAAATTATGATGCTACCAATATTTAACAAAAAATATATAAATAAATAACCTTTGTTCGTTGACTTATTTATAAAATGCAAATTTTGAAGAAACCGTTTATTCAACCCTTCCAATGTTCAGGTATGACTCTAAGACAATCTTACGTCCTAATCAGTCCATGACTAGTGGAGGATGTGGGGATACCCCCTCACTAGGCATATACCAATTCAGGAAAATTACTGAATTACAAAAGCATCTGGAAAATAATATTTCATTATGCAAAATGGATGCTATAGCTGATGGCGAGTTTGGACGATTTACGAGCTTGTAATCTTAGTTGGGAGGGGCGCTTTAACAGACAAGTACAAAAAAAAAGATAGCAAATCATTAAAAATAAAAAAAACGTTGTGCATATTAGTCACAATTAATTTAAGGCTACACTGCATGAGGATAGCACTTGGTTACACAGGATATCTACTTAAATTTTGTTTCAAATTTTCCATACGAATAACACAAAAATTTCCAGGTGTAGTGCTTTCACAAACTTAGAAACACAGAACAACTTTTGGTCAAACTCTAGATGTATCGCAGTCACCAAAGGCATGTGCTAGTTTTCTTCTGTGGTGGTAGTTCTCAGATGACATCATCATGGATTGAAAGTTTTATGCATCGTAATTTTTGCTGAATATTTTTAAAAAAAACTCAGATATTATGGCATGAAGTTTGCTAAAGTCAGAATATGACCTTTGGGGTTTCATTCTGTTGGGTAAATATGTCCTGCTTTCCTTTCGTGTTGGTTGTATGTTTATGGCGCAAGGGAAATAAAGGACATCCTGAACCACTTTCCTTTCATCGACGTTATGACTGCTGCGTGTACAGAGATGGTTTTTTTTTCTTTTCACTATTGCAAGCTTTCCAATTGCAGAATAGTGTGCCACCGTGCTGTACTGATGTCTTTTTGGTGGTGGGAGCACTCCCCCACACTAGACTTTCACTGATTCGCAAAAAATCCCCTTGCATACAAAACAACATGGCCGACACCCAGTGTTCATTCTGGAAAACGTTTCAAAATACAAGTAAGGCTTTACGTATGCTGCGATTCATGTGCAAGCATGGTTCTTAGAATTCTCGGACTCATTTTAAGAGTATAACACTAGTTTTGGCGACAAAAGAAGCTTAGCGACCAGGATACACATGGAGTTTTACCCAATTTTTTAATCAATAAAGTTACTTAATTGCAATAAGAAGCAAGTTAATTTAAACTCTCATTTTTTTTAGTATCTTTAAATTTGAATCATAATTGTAATGATCTATATCTACCCCCCATATTTAAACATTTCATACCTTATTTCAATGCTTCAATCATCATTAGAAGCCAGATAGAAAAAAAAGCTGTATAAACATAAAAATCATAAAATATTGCTTTAATTAGTTAAGTAAGGACAAATTAATAATAACAAGACAGAGTATCTAGCCAAATTCAAACTTCCCAGAATTTTCTATATTAGTAGATACCCTGGTTACAGTACAAATCATGCCTGATAAGTGATAACAATACTATGCACAGCAAACATAAAGAAATTTAAACTTTTTTTTACTTTTCAATATAACCTTCTCCTCTGCAGATACACAAAATACCTCAAGTTCATCTTTTAAGTTTTGAAAAATATCTGACATAGTTGCACTTTGGAAAAAGTTCAGATTATAATTTAAAAAAACAATTTTATTATATTTATAGTAATAAATATAAACAATATCAAAAATTAAGTTAGTAGAATAGCATAGCAAGGAGCATGGTTCATTTCCCCCACGAAATGTGCAACTTCCCGCCAGAAACGTCAACGGTAACGGAACTTGCTATAATTATCCCCCCTTTTTTTTTAATAATGTATTTCATACTGAAAGCCTTGCTATTTTGATTTGGCAATAAATTTACTATTCAAAATTTCAAAATACTTTTTACATATGTATAATTTTTTTATAGCACAGCTATGAACGTTACTTTGATATAAATCCTATTTCACGAATTTCAAAAGGTGGCGAACAAACTGTTCGAAAAAATACAATATATAATTATTTTCCGTAATGGTAAAGATTTAAAATACAAATTTATCCTTATTTTCCATCTGTTAATCTTTTTTTTACGTAAATGATATTGAGGAGACCGGTCTTGTTATTTATTTCGTTTTAAACATAGGCAATGCTTTAGTGAGCGTCCGTATTGCATAGTTCGGTAATGTCATAACTCCTTTATTTTTATATATATGCTATATTTTGCTTTCTTGCTTACACTTATTTGTCTCGTTAATTATATGATAATTAATGAGTTTACTTGCAATTAATTAATTTCTTAATGATGGTTCAAAAGTATTTTGACCCATTTTTTACATGGCCTGTTTGTAAACATTGAAGTACATGCCTGCATTGCTAGGATTTTGTTTGTGGTGCTGGTATGGTTTAAATTTCCTGAAATTTCGTATCCAATTTATGCGCATGAGTACCATTTTATTTCTTTTATAAAAGGAAATACCGTGAAACTTTTAAATAGCAGACACCCCCAGATTTAACATTAGGAGTTGTCCTCTATTCAAGAGGATTAGGTTATAACAAGCATTTGGAAAAGTGTCCGTTAAGGGAGGTATAGTCTTTGTGGAAGATTTGCCACGTTTAAGTGCAATGTGGTCAAACTGCTACACTACGTATTAAAGCCTTGCCTTTGTCGCCAATCGCGCCAACTTCTCGGGTTTTGCCGTGATGGAATAGCGTTTAGCGGGTTACTTGGCGTCACTGCATAATAATCTCAGGCCAAACTACACGTGCATTCCCTGTGCAATTTGTCGCCAAGGCGCGGCAACCTCCTTCCCGGATTACGTCATCGTGCGCTCGCTTCCCGGCCGCCATGTTTTTTTAAGGAGTAATTACCTGTTATACTGTTTACTGCTTATTATACTCTTTTCAGATTTTTTTAACCAAAAAAACTGCTGTCTTTAAGCATTGATTTTTTATGGCTTTTGGAATCATTTCCTCCACATATACTCTGCAGAGTAGAGTCAAACAGCTGTTCGGCGCCACCCGATGCTTCACGATCCCCTCATACCTCTCCCTTCTTCCTCCCCCACCCCAACCGCTTCTCATCACCAACAATGCGATACTCCACATTCCCCTCCTCTCCCCTTTTCCCCCCTCCAAACCTCTTCACCTATACCTCCTCTAACCTCTTTTCCCCATACCTCCTCTAACCTTTTCCTCCTACACCTCCGTAAACCTCTTCCTACCATACCTCCTCGAACCATTTCCGCTCATACCTCCTCAAACCTCTTCCTCCCATACCTTCTCTAACCTCTTCCTCTTATACCCCCTCTCCATCTAAAACAAACTATCAGTTCCAATCAGTTAGAAAAATAAAAACATTTAAACGTTCGCTTAACCTATCACTACAACTCATAAACCACGAACGGACGCTACTATACCACAATATAACTGCCACACGCATGTGCATATTTTCAATGCTCCACAAAACTTTCCTTCATTTTAAGAGTATAGCATCAGTTTTGGCAACAAAATAGGGGATACATCTGTAGTTTTACCTAATCTCACCCCCTGGTCCCCAATGGTGCCAACTTGCTGCTTGCCGCGATTTCCGTCCTGTGACATCATAATGGATTAGCCTGAAATGTTTAGAAATATATGAAAAAAAAAGACACACCTATGTTTAGCTTTTGTGGCCAAACTTCAGAATTATCCCAGTTGGCAAAGGCATGCTAACTTCCTTCTCGGGTGATGTCATCATGGATTGACGTTTTGCGAGTCATGATTTTTTCTAAATGTTTTGAAAAAAAAACCTCACCAATGTTGTGGCATGAAGTTTGCTGAACTCGGAATATGACCGTTGGAGTTCCATTCTGTTGGGTAAATATGTCCTGCTTTGCTTTCATCAAAGTTAACGACCACTGCATGTGCAGAGGTGAGAGTTTTTTCACTATCATAAGCTTTCAAATTGCAGGTGAGTGCGGCTCTGTGCTTTTCTGACGTTTTTTTTGTGGTGTGTGGCCCACACTAGGCTTCGACTGATTCCGGAAAAATACTGATTCGCAAAAAATACCCTTTTGTACGAAAGAAACATGGCCGATGCTCGGAGTTTATTTTGGCAACGGTCCAAGATACAAGCCAGACTTTGCGTACACTGCGATTCATCCGCAGGCATAGTTCTTAGAATTCTCGGACTTAATTTTTAGAGTATAGAATGAGTTTTGGCCACCAGGATAATTCTAAAGTTTCACCGCTTTCCTTAAAGCTGCGACCACAGTACAGATGAAATTGTCGTCGAAGATGCATCAACCTCCTTCCTGGATTCATCATGATTTGTCATTTTGTACCTTAACTTTATTTCTGTCTGCCAGCATTGTTTACAAATGAGGTCGGACTACAAGTATATCCCCTGCACGCTTTATCACCAACCTTAGGCTCAGCAACCTTACTGTGGCTACCTCTTTCCCAAGTTACATCATCACACGTTCACCATTTGTTTTTTAAGGAGTAACTACTTATTATACTGAGTACCTATTATGCCCTTTTAAGATTTTTTGAACAAAAAAATTTTACTTCTGTCTTTAAGAGTCTGATTTTTTTATAGCTGTTGGAATCATTTCCTCTACTTCGTCTTTGTGAGGCCACTGCTACATATACTCTGACAAGTACGAGTTAAACAGCTTTTCATCGCCAACATTTCGATGCTCCACATTCCCCTCATACCTCCTCTCCCCTCTTCCCTTCCCCCCATGCCTTTTGCGAAGTACTACAGCCCAACAGCTTTTCATTTCCGATATTGCACCTTCCCCTCATCTCCCTCATACCTTCTCTAATCTTTTCTTCCTATACCTCCTCTAACCTCTTCCTCCCATACCTCCTCTAACCTATTCCTCCTATACCCCCTCTCCGTCTCAAACATACTTTCAGTTGCAATCCGTTACAAATATTTAAACATTCGCTCATCCTATCGCTGCAACTCACAAAACACCACCTCCATGAACGGACTCTATTACACTATAATACAACTATCCCACGCATGCATGCATTACTCTCTACAAAACTTTCCCTCCATTTTAAGAGCGTAGCAAAAGTTTTGGCTACAAAACAGAGTATACATCTGTAGTTTTACCACAAATGAACAATCCATTTGTATTATACTGATGACTACCTAATTATATTATACCTTTCGGTTACTTAATTAGACGTAATACCGAGACATTAATGAGGTTTTTGGGGTACTTTTCCGTTAGCCGTGCGCAAATGTCGCCAATTGTGAACCAAATGCGAGCCAAGTCGCCAAGCGAATGACAAAACAGTCAACGGAATAAAAGTCGAAAACGTTCAACTATAAACAAATATTATTGAATCGTAAACAAAACAGTTTTACCCAAAAAGAATGCTTATAATTATTGGTTTTTCCAGAATACGGTGATGTCCTTGAGAATTTGCTCAAATGGATCGTTTACTCCTCGTCGCATTCTTTGCCAATATACCTTTCTCTTGAAAAAAAGAGACTGCATCTTCTTCAGTTCTGGCTAAATCCCAAATTTTCATCTTTTTTTTTACAAAAATTAAGATGGAAGAAAAAAAGGAAAACATGCTTTGTTTTGAATGAATTCAGAGAATAGAGCACATGGCCCCAAACGAACATTCCCCTTATGGTTGTAAGAAATTTGGCGGAATTCTGCATTACGGCGATGCCATGCCTGCCAACTGAAAAGTACTGGTTTTTTTAAATTTTTATTGAAGACACAACCACAGAGTTGTTGAGCACTGTGAGTCTCCCCCTCTTCACAATGTTTGTTTGTTTGGCTTTTTTATGGCGCAAGAGCATCTGGGCTATACTGCGCCAGACATTGTACTATCTGGGCTAATACTGCACCAGACATTGTAAAATCAAAGGCCTCTTCACAATGACAGACTGTATAAAGATGCTTTGTACCTTTTTGGTGATTTAATTAGATGTGATACTGATATCGAAGCACTCATGAGCTTTTTATTACATTTCACAAAACACTACTGCTAGAAGACGCAGATAATAACAAAATGGCTGAATAGATGCTACAATATGACTACCGTAAACGTCATCTACACTAAAAAAAAATCATATGATGCACATGCACACTTTAACCATGCTCAAAATAATCTTGGACCAATTTTAAGAGTATAGGATGAGTTTTGACAACGTCAGTTGATGCTTGGCAGGGTGAGATTGTTTTGCAGTATACCCTGTTGCTTTTACTTATCAGGGAGGGGGGGGGGGACCCACCCTCTACAGTATTCTTTATTTAGTCAATGTTTCTTATGAAGTACTAGCCTACGTTGCGGCTTTTCTGAGATCAATGCATCCCATTTTCTTTCCTCTTCAAATTTGCAATAGTTGCATGCGTGACATAGTATCTCTAACATTGCACCTTAGCATCTTTCTCCAGTCTCTAAACCACTATTATTTGTGTTTAACCTTGTTTTTTTTTTCTTTTCTTTGGATAATGAATGAAAGGAAAGAAGAATGTCATTCAATAGGCTATGAAAGACGGTTTGAATGCCTCCAAGTATTAGTGATGCAGATGTGAAGAGAAGATGGAAGTTATTTATTAATAAAAATTTACAGGCAAATACTGACTCACTGTGGTACTAATTCAGGCCTAACTCGAAGACTATCCAAATGGTCTGAGGGGGTCCCAAAGTAGGGGGGGGTGAGTTTCTGCCCTCACTTACCTTTCACTGATTCAGGTAAGATACTAATTAAATATACAACTAAATTACTAGGAAAAAACTAGGTAAGAAAAACTATGTAAATGCTTTGGAACAAACATGCACACGAAAGGGGTAGAGCTACGCTTTAAAAATTCTTCTGCTTTATTTTTAGAGTATAGCGTGAGTTTTGGCGACATTTCGAATCCGCTTGGTGACGAAGCTTTATTATGCAATGTTCCCAGTCAAACTTGATTCTGTGACGAAGCTTTATTATGCAATGTTCCCAGTCAAACTTGATTCCGTGCCTCAGTATGCAAAAGAATAATTTAAGACGATTTCCGTTTTTCTTGTATTATTCATAACATCCATTTTAGAACCTAAAATCTAATTGTTTTGTTAAAATACAGTTAAATTTACACATCTTTTAGCTGTTTCGGTTAAAATTACCCATATATTACATATTGCCAAATTTTTTGTTAAATGGCCAAAGTTTACGTTTGCATGATTTCCTAATCCATGCTTATTGTCAAGCAATGCCTGACTTTTGGCACCTTCTTTGCTCACTTTTCTCTATACGGTGCCTGCCATTTATAAAAATATGTGGTTGTAATAATCAGATGTTTACAAGAATCAAAATGACTGAAACGAGCACAAACTTTAAAATTTTAGCTTCGTTTCTATTTGAAAAACTGTTCTGTCACCTTTCTTTAAATGTGTGACTTGGGTGGTTACTATAAGACAAAGAAGGCTTTCATATATAGCAGGGATTTTCTTTAAAGGGGTTGGGTGATTTGATTTCAGTTTCAAAACAAGTTTCAGCCGTTAGTTAAGAAAGTTGGTAAAACTGCAGATTATGTCCACCAGACAATTTCTTTTCAAAAGCCGTTTCCTATTGGGATAGTGTTTCTGGTAACCTGCATTTCAGTTTGATTTTGCCCAAGTTTGAGTTTGTTTTTGTAGTTTCACTTCCCTTGAAAACTGTAGTTCCCAGTATAGCCTTGTTGTTCTTGCATCAAAAAACAGAAACAAACAAACAGGCAACATTGCTTGGGGGGGGGATAAGCATAGAAAGGATTAGTGAATTTAACAGACTATTGGGAGTAACTGCAATTTAGTTATATTCATAATTTATGCTCTGCATGATTAGAAACATGCATACTTTTTTTTTTCCTTTTTGGAAAAAGTAAACACATGATTTCAATATTATTACTTCATGTTTCAGAAAGCCAAACTCCAAAATGATAAGCGATTCTTTTAGTGAGTTGTTTTGATAATGGCAATAAATTTGGCAGTGTGTGACATGTATGCAATCTTTACCGATATTTCATACTACGCTCTATGTTCACATGATTTTGAGTTTACTTGAACACCAATGTGTACTGCAAATATTTGTGAGCTTCTTCCAAGATGTATTTTCTATATGTATGTGCCCGGTAGCAGAAAATGCGAGACAGGAGACGGACGTCACAGATTTTTGAGCGGCCTGCAGATTACTTTACAAAACTGAACGACACCCCTCCAAAAAGGAAAAAAGATCTTTGAATCCAATTTGCCAAAAACAGAAAGAAAATAAATGCATTTGTGAGCGATCCTTTTCTGTGATCCCTGTTCCGATATTTTGTTAACTAAAGGCGGCTACAAACATGTGGATTTATTGTACAGATTTTCCGTGTGTGTGTGTCCACACAAACTCAGGGTTTCCCATGCCGTCATGTCCTGTTGAGGCTAAAAGAACCATTTTTTGATCAAATCGATCAATTCATTTTTTGAATCGTATTTTGATCACTCGGGATAATTGCAAAGCCTGTAAATCACGTCAATTTTCATCATAAACATGGGTGGTTTTTCCTCTGCCGCCTGCCTCCCTGCAATAAATCACTATGTGTGTAGCTGCCTTTATACTTTTTTTCCCATTCCAACTCCCCCTAAAGTATATATTCATGTAAGACAAGGTTTTTGTTTAAAAAAATATCTCAATTATTTCTTCTATTTTAAAGAGGGAAGTGAGAAGTAAGGGGCTAATTATCAAATTTTAGCAGGTAAGACATCGGATATCCTATCTGGTCTGCTGTAACCTTGAACTAGTGCACATGGCCAGAGTTCAAAAATAGATCTTCAAATTGAAATAAGAGGGGGAAGGAGAAAGTTTGGTTCTTGTTTCAGTTTGCCATTCACTTGTTTTTCAATTTATTTAAGTATTGAGAATGCTAGATTGTCTTGATTATGGATTGCATATTTAGGGGTTGTTGTGACCCAGTGTGAAAATTTACTATTCAGTATTTACAATACTGGGGAATAGTACAATTTACTATTCCCCAGTGATTTCGAGGGTGGATTCAGGGTCCTGTAAAGAGGACCATCTTGCCCCAGCTTTTAAGATGATGCAAAATTGATTTGAATTTGAGGTGATGCTATTGTAATTCACGACATTTTATATAACTAAACACATTTTAATGGCATTTAATATGCAATGCATAGCCTACTCCAGGAAAAAATTTAAGTCATAGTGGTGTGGAGGGGGAGGATTTGAATTTCTCTGTAGGCCACTTCAAATAAAGGCATCCTATCCTTTCACCTTTCAGAGACCCATTTTTTGAAAATTTCTGTCATAATTCATATTGAAGAATAGAAAACAAAGCATTCTTAGTTACATTTTAACTAAAGGAAATTTAAATAAAGCACATTTATTTATTTTTTTGGGAAAAGTGTAATAATTTTAATGGCATTCAACGTTTAATTAAGAAAGTAAAATCTTATTTGTCATTTTTTTTTCAATAAAAATTAAGTGTTGCAGTAATAAAAGCTACAGTTTTATTATTCAACTGTGGTGAAAGTTTAGTCTTGGCTATTTTGAAATGTTTAATTTTACGAAAAACAATATATGATTATTTTCTTTAAAAAAA
>QLNU02014802.1:6923271-7008233 GCA_006491805.2 Dysdera silvatica | reverse complement strand
TGTTGTCTGGTCTGATGAGTTTCGTTTCCAATTGCATCAGGCGGATGGACGTGTACGGGTATGGAGACAACCTCATGAATCCATGGACCCTACATGTCAACAGGGGACTGTTCAAGCTGGTGGAGCTTCTGTGATGGTATGGGGCGTGTGCAGTTGGCGTGATATGGGACCCCTGATACGTCTAGAGACAACTCTGACAGGTGACACATACGTAAGCATCATGTCCGATCACCTACACCCATTCATGTCCATTGTGCATTCCGACGGACTTGGACAATTTCAGCATGATAATGCGACACCCCACACATCGAGAGTTGCTACCGAGTGGCTCCAGGAACACTCTTCTGACTTTAGACACTTCCATTGGCCACCTAAATCGCCAGACATGAACATTATCGAGCATATCTGGGATGCCTTGCAACGTGCTGTTCAGAAGAGATCTCTACCACCTCGCACTCCTATGGATTTGTGGACTGCCCTGCAGGATTCCTGGTGTGAATTGTCTCCAGGATACCTTCAGACATGAGTCACGTCCATGTCACGTCGTGTTGTGGCACTTCTGTGTGCATGCGTGGGGTTGGGGGCTACACAATATTACGTAGGTGTACCAGTTTTTCTGGCACTTCAGTGTACATACACATGTATATAGTCTACAACATGAATGATGAGCCCAATATCTGGGTTCTTGTTGAACGAAGTAAAGGACATAAAGATATTTTTAATTTATTAGCAAACATTTGAAATTTTCTTTAAAAAAATAGAGATCAAGGCTTGAGACTTCATATAGGTATTTGAGGTGTTTTTTGTTTTTTTTTAAATCCTGGAAGTGAAAAATATTTTGAAACTTTCAAATGAAATGACTGAAGGATGCCTTACATTTTTCTGAATTAAGTGGAATAAGAGGAGAATAATGGTTTTAATGAATAGAGGGAAATAAATATAAGGTATTTAAAAAAAATTAATATAAGATTTATTTATTTAATGTAGGATTCAAAGATCTCACTATGGCATCTAGTATTTTATCATTTTTCAAGCAAACACATTATCCAACTGCTGTTGAACAGTCAATTTACTGCAACTTCTATAATTCTCGTGAAAAAAATCTGGTTGTGACAGGCACTTCAATTCTCCGAGTGTTTCGGCTTTCTCCCGATGTTGATGTAAGTGTGCTACTACTTGTATGTTTAGTATATAGTGTTTGGTGTCATTTGGTGTTCTTGAGGTAATGGGTCACCAATTGTGGCACTTTTACCACTTTCCTTTTTTCTCTCTTCCTTTCTATTTCTAACCATTCCTTTTCATTTTATCAAACCACAATTTTGTGTTTAAGGGTTTCTTGTGTGTATTTAATTTTAATATAGTGTTACTAATTATATTGTGATAACTTGGTGGCATAGTGACCTGAAACTGCATAATAACTGCATTTTGTCTTTAGCACAACATGACTCTAGCCTTTTTTTTTATTATGGCACAAGGACTTGCTGTTCTTGTTCTGTGAAAAAAAAAGTTACTTAGGAAGAATTACTAACAAGAGAAGGGCCCCAAGCTGGTCGGTGCTGATTTTAATGGGAGTGGTCTCATTTGAAAGCTCTCAAAAAATTGTTAGACACGTATTTGAGCGTTTTTCAGCGTGGGCCTTAATATAGATGTCAGGTGCCAAAGAAGGGCAAAATTTGGGGCATTTTTGAAGATTTCAAGCGGCCGTATCTTGTTTAAAATTTAGAGCTAAAGAATAAGTTTCAGTGCATTGTATGCATCTTTAAAATATATCGAATATGTGTTTCAAGATTTTTCAAGTAAAGCATTATGAAATGTATTTTTGCAATATTGAATAATACCTCTATTACTCATATTTATTGAAATACTTCTTCGCAATTTGGCGAAATCATTGGCGATATTTCCAGAAAGATGTTGAAACCGGCTTGCTCTTATCATTATCTCACCCGCACCTGTGTAAATGCAGTAGCTATTAATTGCAAGTTTTCTGCATGTTGTTGTAGTTAAATTTAACGTATATTACTTGCTCAAAATAAAAAATTACTTGAATTTTTTTTTGTATATTTTTGAGACACCTGTTTTTCTTTTTGTAAGTAACAAATATTGAATTTCACTAACGTTTTTTGCAACTAAAGTCATAATAATTGTCAAGACGTTAAAATTTCCTACACAAGTTTTCTGTAACTTAATATCAATCTGAATAAAACGTATAAACGTAGTTCATATCGTTTAAGCCTTACAGCCGGCTCATAAAGAACTGTTATGAGGTTAGCCATACTTCTGAAGAAACCAAGCAATAACTTTTCTCAGAGTACATTTAAGCTAGCAACAGTTAAGTTATTACGGAGTTCTGACAAAATCAACACAATCAGGGCTGTCCTAGATCACGACTGGAACCAGCCAGCCGAATCGGAGCGCTTACATATCAACTGATCGCCAGAAAGAGTTAACTATCTTTCACTCATTCGTTAACACTATATACACTGAGCTGACATCACACTGAACATAAAACATTCAAAATCAAGTGCTTCTATTTACATTTCTCAATGGATGCGTCTTAGAATGCCCAGTTGGTTAGTTATTTTACTTGTAATGGAAAATTACCATTACAAGTTAACAACCATTAGTAGAATATTGCAATGTGTGTAGCCATGTTGAAATATAAAAGCGTTGGAAACATTTGGTATGAAATTCCTTACAAAAATAATTGCAACTAAAAATAGTTGTGGCGAACCCCCCCCCCAGAAACCTGTTTGCGACTCCCAGATTGGGAACCACTGCTTTATAGAATTGTACACATTCCAATTAATGTCTTTTTCCATTTAACGGGTTGTTTTGTTGTTTTTTCCGACATCCCTTGAAAGTAGTTAATGGGAGAGATTACTGCACTTATTGTATGTTGTATCACATTTTATTTTGTATATTTTAAGATAGCTTTTTCATGTGCCTTTGTACGTGGACAAGTATCCCAGCCTTGGTAAATAATTAAAATCTCTTATTTTGATTTAAAACGTTTTAGACCAATTCTCCTAATCAAGATCCTAAGTTGAAACTAGAATGTGTTCAAGCATTTACCTTGTTTGGGAACATTATGTCCATCCAACCAGTCCGCTTAGCAGGATCTCCAAGAGATGCATTGCTTTTGAGCTTCAAGGAGGCTAAAGTGAGTAATAGATTTACTTTTCTCGAAATATAATAATCATTAATTTTACATTATTATACCCCTTACTTTATAAAAAAGGTGGAATTTTAAAAATTTGTTTTCTTTAGCTGAGCGTTGTGGAATATGATCCGTCAACGCATGATTTAAAAAATTTGTCTCTGCACTTCTTTGAAGAAGAGGATATGAAGGTGAGCATTGGTGTAAAAGGGAGAACGAAAGTGTTTTTCGTGACGTTTCGTTTCTCTTTCTCTCTCTCTCTCTCTAAAGATTTTGATTATTAATGAGTATTTTTTTATAGATGGGAGGCACTCAACATCCTTTTATCCCTTTGCTACGAGTTGATCCTGATGGTCGTTGTGCTGCCATGATTGTTTATGAAAGGAACATCGTTATTTTACCATTCCGAAGAGATAACATAGCTGAAGATCCAGATTTTTCTAACAGTGCATCAATTGCTGCTGGAGTGTAAGTGGCCTCTTTCTGATCTTGTTTACATGTTCAAACTGTGTGTATGACCTCAAATCTTTTGGCCTAGAACAACCCTTGCTGTCCTTGCACCATAAAAATACAACCAACCAACTTTCCACATCTTCATGATAAAGTATAAAATATTTTCTTTTTTTCATTTTCTAACCAGGGCTGGCTTTCTGCCGGTAGAAATTAGTTTTTGTCATGCTAGTGGCAGAAACTGGTTGTAACCAGTTTTAACCGGCAGAAAGTGGGAGAAACTGGCAGAAACTAATAAAAGTACTGAAAACAGTATTGTATTATTTAGTAAATGAAAGATTACAGAT
Source organism: Dysdera silvatica (assembly GCA_006491805.2). NCBI lineage: Eukaryota > Metazoa > Arthropoda > Arachnida > Araneae > Dysderidae > Dysdera > Dysdera silvatica. The sequence continues at coordinate 7,004,279 of QLNU02014802.1, read as the reverse complement.
ACCAGTTTATATACTTCATCCAAAGTACATGTGATCTAAATTGTCACATGAGCAGGAAGAAAATACTAGGAAATTCCTTAATGTCATTAACCCAAATTTTATGCTTTACGTTATAGCTTTTTGAGCAAAACCATCTCGTTTTCCTGAAACATACTACTCCAGTAAAATCTTGGAAAATGTCCCTGCTTCTATGTGGTGGTCTAGTTTAAAGGAAACAACTATAAATGAAGATTTTGTAACTCCTGTTCACACAGTGATAATATTGCCTGCAGTATTGTTGGGCTTGGAAAAATGCTTCTTTTCAAATCAAGTCAAATTCTTTATTTAGATGAATCAGATACAAATTATCAGTGAGGTATAAAACAAATATTTCAAAATTAACTTGACTCATCTGCGCAGCAATGGGTGAAGACTATTATGTCTGACAAAGACCATGCTGCCCATGGTGGGTGTTTTAATTATATTTAACCTTTTATTTACTGAATTTCTTAAAAGTTTTTAAAATTTGTGCTAACTTTTTTAAATACTTAATTTAGGTGCAAGTAAACATCCTATAGCACAATTTTCATTATAAGTCATCAATTACATAGGAGTGGACTTCAAAGTCCCAATGGGTCTCAAAGCGTTTAAATTAATACAGTACCATGAAAAAACTGATGGAACTTATAAGTCCTGTCAGTAAATAAATTGTTAAAATATATACTTCTAAGCTTTTCGTCTGTTCATAATAAATCATTTGAATTAGGAAATAGTACAAAACTGGTATTTTATTTTAGACTGCTATGATGTAACCTTTGAATAAATACTAAAAACAAACTTATTTTACTTTAAATAAAATTCATTCCCTTTTGCAAGTTGGGGTATTCTGATAAGTTTTTAACGCATGAAATAACTATTTTCTGGGTCCCTGCCGGTTATTGCCACTTTTGTGGCAGAAACTAGTTTCTGCCATGCCAGTTTTAACCGGTTATAACCAACGGTTTTAACCGCTTTGACAGAAACCTGCCAACCCTGTTTCTAACACACACGCACATACTTGTATATATACATACCTTAGGCTCAAAATTTTAGTTTAAATCTAAATATACAAATGTGCATAAGTCAATCTATTTAGTATATCTATTATTTAATATTTCATATATATATATATATTACATGTAACTATATTAAACAAGCATATAATTTAACTGCTTTAACAATTACCTAGCTCTTTTTGCAAAAGTTGTTTTATTTTTAATTCCAGTGTACATTTCATCATTCTAATTAACAATGCATGTTAAACATGTTATTTAGTAGAACAGAACCACGGCTGTCCTTGTTTCTTAAAGCATAGACGAATATGAACCATTTTCTTTAGTTCATTTCTTCTTTTGTCCAGTTTTAAATTAAGGATTGTTTATTTGACATTTTTATGATGGGTTAATTGCATTCCATGAACAGAAAATCTCCTGTCTTGGCATCATACACTATAAAGCTATCTGACATTGATGAGAAAGTGAACAATGTGAAAGATTTGCAGTTTCTTCAAGGATATTATGAACCTACACTTTTAATATTGTATGAGCCACTTAGAACCTGGCCAGGGTGAGTGTTTTTTATGTATCACTTACATAATTTGATATTTCTTATGTATAATTTAAAGACTTTTTATGATCCTTCATATTTTTCTCCATTCCTTAGTTCACAGGATTGAAAATCAGTATGTGTAAACTGAAATAATATTAATATATATATATTATTATTATAGTTTGCCTCCGGTATGGTAAACCAATTGTTTTCCATACCCTTGATGATTAAATGGCAATACTACTCAGGACCAGGGAAGGGAATTTTCGATTTTTTTGTTTCTGCTGCATTATTTGGGCAATCGCTTAAATCATGTGGCAAAAAACATTTTTTTTTGTGCATGTAATTGCCTACGTAGTCACGATGTGGATATAAACAATAGTTTCACTCTGCAGCCAAATCGGGTCCTTTGCAGACATGAGGATTTCGGCCAATATTTGGTTTATTTGATGTCCCCTACAATCCCTTAACATCTTGGCTATGAGACATATGTTCCTGTAAAATATATTATTAATATTATAAAATATTAATTAATATATTAATATATATATTTTAAAATATATCCCCAAAAATATGGACATATATTTCTGTATATTTGGACTTCTAAGATAAAACTAGGTAAGGTCATCTATCTCCTGTCCTTGGAAAAGAAAGATATACACATTCTGTTACATTGAAAAGGAAATGAATATATTGATTGTCAATTTTTATTCTGTCCCTGGATTTGTGTGGGGATCTTAGTCCCGATAGATAATTTAAATATCTCTCACAGCTCTTTGTATATAGGAAATTGGAATTTCAAGTAGAAGGAAACAGTTGTTGAAACATTATTTAATCTTTTGCACTCCAAGAATTTTTTTAATATGAGCGATTTGTAACGACACTAAAACGTTGTATTTAAAGTAATTTGAGTGAGTACTTGCTAAGAAACTATGCAGAACCATAATGTCTAACACAGCAGTCACCGACTGGTGGTCCACAGAAAAATCTGGACATTATGTGCATTTTAATGATTTATTAATAATAAAACAAAAATAATATTCTAAGAAATTCTCATATTCTGAATGACAATTTTCGCCTTTATATTGCACTAAATTCACGAAATGTGGTCCGCGGGATTTAAAATTATGAATTTAGTGGTCTGTGAGATCCGAAAGGTTGGCGACCTCTGATTCAGCACAGGTTTGAATTGAAAAGAAAACAAACAAGTCATAAAGAGTAAAACAGTTATTATTTGTACACTTTAAAGAAAGTAAGCATGATAAAACATTTAAGCAAAGATTACTTTTGAACTACATTTGTTTTGGAAGCCTTCATTAACAGCTGAAAATATTTAACCTATTTCATCCTAATTCTAACATGCTTTCTCACCATATCTCCATTTATCACATTACATCCGTAAACCAATTTTGATCCTAATGTCTTTTCATTATATTAATATGTTGTCATGTTGGAACAGCATTTATCACATTCAAGAACTTGATTACCAACCATATTTTGTAACTAGCAGGTAGATTATTTCAATTATTAATTGTTTAATTTTTAATTATTTTAAATGTGATTACCAATTCTTCACTAACCTGAAATAAATTAAAAACAAAATTCATTCTTGTGGAAGGAAGTAACTGTGTATGCATGACTCAGATATCGCCACACACAAGCACAAACACTTAAGCAACATATATGATATTTACTTTGTAGAAGTATCTCATTCTGTAACTTACAATATGCTCTCTGTGGCTATCTTTGAATGCAAAACTACCTTTCTTTCAGGAGAGTGGCTGTTAGACAGGACACATGCGCCATTTTGGCGTTGTCTCTAAATATCAATCAGAAGGTTCATCCTATTATATGGTCTGTAAGTTCATTGCCCTATGACTGTCTTTATACCATGCCAGTTCCCAAACCCATTGGTAAGTATGTTTGTAATTTCTGAAATGTTTTTCAGCCATTTACTAATTTAATTAATCAATGAATTATTAATTCAGTTAATCAGTAACATGCTAATTTAATTAGTAACTCTTAATATTCAATTAACTTGTCTTAGAATTCAAAGTTGATATTAATCAAGATTTTGTGAACACAAAGATAATGTCGACACAAAAAATTGTCACAATTTTATAAAAAAAAATTATTAGGATTTGTAATGTGCTTTATTAATATATTTATATTTTAGGTGGTGTCTTAGTAGTAGCCATAAATTCTTTGTTGTACTTGAATCAGAGTGTTCCTCCATATGGTGTTTCATTGAATGGGTTTACTGAATTTGGGACTTCCTTTCCTCTGAGTAAGTGGAAATTTTTCTTGCTTAGTCATCACATACAATAATTATATCAGTTGATCTGTTTTTGTTGATAGTTTTACTACATAAGTGTGTTGGCTATCTTAGTAAATATATCATAGTTGTGGAAACATACGTATATCTTTAAATAATGTGCATAGAAAGTGTTCTTATGTATTTTTTTTTTTAATTCCAATAGAGCCTCAAGAAGGCATAAAGACCACCCTTGATTGTTCAACAGCTTGTTTCATCACGTATGATAAATTGGTAATGTCCCTCAAAGGTGGAGAATTGTAAGTGAAATCTTTTAAATGTAGGAATTTAGTTTTCGTGTCTATACAGTAGAAATCTGATTAATTGGATAATCAGAGCCCAATTAATCAGATTTTGATTTAAATGAATTGCTTCAATCCTACTAACATGTGAATAATTTGGATCAATGATTTAAAACATAATGATAATGACAACATAGTACAGGAAGTGACATTATTTTTCATTTGCTGTTAAAAAGATTCAGACAGTATTATGAAACGTTTATTGTTAAGGTAGATTTTTGTCAAATGTTAAAATGACCATGAGTTATTTAATTTCTTATTTATAAACATCCATTTTACTTCATTACTAATTTAGATTAAATACACTAAATTACCCCTGGTTTGAGTTAACCCAGTAAAAACAGAAAAATTTTGCTGAATACATAATAATTAACATAAAGCAATATTTATTTATATATTTTTTTAAATTTAACTTCAGGTTTACAACCAAAAATATACATTTCCCTTATTTAGTAGATGCTATTACAACTTTATTTCTAATCACATGTTGTCACTATAATGGACATACTTGTCGTTTCTTTTCATACAATTTCAACATTGTAACACATTTTTTTTATTAAATTCTACGGGAATTAAAAAAAAAAATTAATGGGAAATATCCCCTTCAGCCTTTGCCACAGGGTTTGTTCTAGAGACATAATTACAGGACATAATTATTGCATATGGAGATACCAAGATAGAGAAATGGAAATTTACAAGCAAAAGAAATGGAAATTTACAAGAAAGAGAAAACTAGTCAAACTTACATGTTTGTTGGATTGAGTGACCATCAGGTCCATGTCTTTTTACATTTTTTGGACTTCAGCGAGTCCCGATGTAACCTCTTATCAGCTAAGAGCTGCCAAAACGAATGCGCCGAATAAACTTTGAAGCCTTCTAGCAAATTCTGGTCTCTCTCACCAGACGACGCCAATATCCGTATAATATTGCCACATTATCATTATTTTTGGCTGTGAACGAGGCTATTTCACTCCCTTCAAGAGGAATGCAGCCAATGATTGGTGATTGCACCTGCGGATAAACACATAGTTTGTGAAATTCACAACTAGCTGATTCTGATAGAAATATCTTCCCCAAGGATTTTTTTCGCCTGGTTACTTCTGCCAGTTGGGTATAGAAGTCTGTCTTCTGGATGGTTCGATGTGGAGAATTTATTATCTACAGAGGATGTTGGCCAGTGGGTACATAAAAAAAATCATAAACATTTGGAGCCTGTATGGCGTTTTAAATTACAAGAGAGAGAGAGACGGTAGATAAGGGGAAGTAGAATTCCTAACCGGGCTGTTAATACTAAGTTAGAGGATAGTTTGTAGTGAGGATTAGAAGTTTCTGACATTTTACGAAACATGGAAACACATGTTAGTTTGAAACCATGGGAAAGGAATGTTCAAATGCTAAATGGCTTACACATATGCTTTAACATCATGACTCACATATTTGTGAGTATAGTAATACAACTTCACAAAGACTTATACGCTAATAACATTAAATGAAACTTTTGTAAGCATTTGTTTTTAAATTAACTATAATGAATAGGTAAAAATATTAATAAGTAGATTAATAAACTTTTAATTGGCAGTGTATTACCACAAAGGCTGAAATTACAGAACAATGTGACAAAAAATAGTAACATTATTACTTAATTAATACATAGAAAATTATTCATCACATTTCACAACAAAACAAACATTAAAAAAATATACTTCATATTGAGTTTTAATCTTTTTTTTTTTTTCAAAAATAAGAACTAGAATTATTATTTTTACATTAATGATGACGATTGAGGATACATAATTTCTTTACCTCTGTAGCTCTGGATTTCAACATATTTATTATTTTATTGTTTGCATAAAGAAAAAGAGGTTCACTGAAATATTAAGTTCTTGTGCAAAATGATTCTTCGTATTGGAAAGTCAATTTAGAGTTCACCTGATCTACGGCAATTTAAAGTTCTTGAGAAATAATGATTTTCTTTGGATGGGAAGGTTTCTATCATCCATTGTGGCCATGGAAGTTTATTTACTGGCAGGTTAAGTCCCAGTATATAGCTTGTCATGCTACTGCCATGAGAATGAGATGTCTATCATCCCATGTTTTCATTACATTTCATGGTTCAGTGCCAGATTTATGACTCATTCAGTGTTCTTTGGTTCACTGCTTCCAGACTCACATTGCTATCGTGGCATTATGCTCCATACGAGCAACAATATCCTGTATGGAAAATCCTTCCCGCAAGCAAATGACGAATTTTCGTTTGAAATCTATAGTGTACTTGTATGGCACTGTCTGATACGACATATAGCGACTCCAGTAGAATAGTTTGCAGCTCTCTGGCAATGATACAATACTTGTCTGTCTGTCTGTCTCTTCCACAGCCCTCTATTTATATTCCTTGTGTGACCATTCAGACAGCTCTGCTGAGTTCAGTCATGCTCAATCACACTGAATTTGTGATCATTTATATGTCATACCCAGATTTGAATTTCCTGTAAATGTCAGTCGAATCGGACAATTCCTTTCTGGTGTTGCAATTTTCATAAACATGGGTGTATCTACATACTACTTAGATAAGTTAGGTGCAGTGGAACTATTAATCCAGCGGTTGCCAACCTTTCGGACCTCATGAACCACTAAATTCATAATTTTAAATCCCGCGGACCACATTTCGTGAATTTAGTGCAATATAAAGGTGGAAATTGTCATTCAGAATATGAGAATTTCTTAGAATATTATTTTTGTTTTATTATTAATAAAACATTAAAAATGCAAATAATGTCCAGATTTTTCTGCGGACCACCAGTTGACTTCTGTACTAATCGTTGGGTAACTCTGATCTAGAAGATCGCTTGACTTTGTTGTGATCGCCGCTATAACTATCCATTTGTCTTTTGTAATGCTTATACACAATTATCTGGATTTGTCTCAAATTTAATCAGTCTGGATAATTGTGATTCTTTACAATGTTAGACTTCTTCCACTAACAAGGGAACCCCTTTCGCTGTTCACTGCATTTTGATATCAGACCTATAGGAGATGATAGTGCTTGACTTCCTGATCACAAGTATGTAATCATTTGTCTGCTAAAATGACATGACAATTTTTTATGAATATTTGAAGTCCAAAAATTACACTTTTTTCGCCAGGTTTGATATTTTTTAATCGCACTGTATGTGAGCAAAAACAGGTTTGAAGTCTGTAAAATTATGAAGGATCATCGTATTTAACGGATAAACAAAAATTATGTCTCAACTAATCCAAACCGTGTAAAAAAATTAATATGAAAAATGAACTTTTAGCATAGATATTTGGCGACAACTTTGAAGGATGTGCCAGATTGTCGTTTAAAATAGTTATTTCGTATTATCGTAGCCCATGTCAAGTTTCTTTTACATTTCTTTTTCCAAAATATTATCTCATAAGGAAAAGAAACACATAACTATATAGAACCATGCATACATGAGTATGAATAAATGATGTGTATGAATAATGAAAAGTTGCTATATTTACCCAACCTGGATGTGGTCATTACATATTACATGATGTTGCAACCATGGAATTTAAAAAAAATTCTGAACAAAATTTCGTGAAATGTATTTTATTTCATGAAGTTATGTAACCATAAATTGTGGATTAATTGTTGAATTATGCTCTTTATTTAAAAATGAGAAAAATTAAACTGTGTACATCTCAGGAAAGTCCTGAAAGTGATACAGTACAAAAAAAGAAAAGAGTGAAGCAAAGCAATTGATCACAGTGGGCACATTTTAAGAATGACAGATTTTTGCAATTATCTCGGCTACAATTGTTGTATTCAATTTCAAAAGAAATTTCCTCAACATTTTTGCATTTTCCGGGATCATGATCGCTATAACAGCACCTAAACCAAGCATATTGTAATATAGGGCGATATTTTTTAGACTGTAATTGATTGTGAACCAAAGAATGCATTTTTATTATCTCATTTCGATGTCGTATGTCAATATCCATTTCATCGATTGCTATTCTGTTGATTATTTTTTTGTACAAATTTTTTATTGTCGAAAGAAATAAACATCCAGCGGTTGTATGAGGGATGTTGCTTTGGGGGGTATTTGCAAGGATATACAATTTTCCGGAAAATCTTAATAAGTGTTTGGGTCTGTACTACCTGTCCATGAGTTTAGTAAAACACAGGAAGGAGGAGACATGATGGGTTTCATACAACATTCTACCCACTTTCTCATTTTGATTTTGTCCATTTTTTCCGACTTGGAGCATGTAATATATAAGTTTGAAGGTTGAAATAAATTCGTTTTGAAACGTTGTTAATCGTTGAACAGTCGGGCCAAATGTTTCCTCAGCTTCTCTTAAACAAAGTAACATTTTCCCTGTCAGTTCCCCATTCATTGATATTATTGGCATTATTGTATATGAATGTGTTCTGCCAAAATCAGACCCTATTAAAGAAAATGTCTGTTTTTCACCTTTATGCGATAGCTGCCTTTAATTTGGAAGAAAATAATTAAAACCACTTTGATCAGAGTTAAAAATTTGTTGGGGGATAATATTAGCAGTAACATTTCTCGTTATCAAAATAAATTCTATGGCACTATCTTCTATATTACCCATATTCTGGGTGTATATTTGAGTGATATATTTTGTTACTTTCCGCGCAACTATTTTGTTTTGGCTCTTAAAATTATCTATAAAATTATCGGAACATTTAAAATCCTCAAATCCTAACTCTTGGGATTTCAGGATCGCCCATCTTTTCAAATCTATATCATGAACAGGTAAATAATTTTCCCTAGCTTTTGTAAATCTGGCTAACATTTCATTTTTTATTATTTTATACTTTTCTATATTTGTGCCCATATTTGATATATATTTTCTAAACCTCGAAATATAAGTAGGGTATTTTACTGTTGGATATCTCCTGTTTGTTTTCTGGAATTTATTTTTTTGACAACTGTCAAAATACTGAACAATTGTTTGCATATTTTCTAAACTGAATTCATTTGCCAATTGATCGCCCTTTACAGTACAGTTATAATATTCGTCACCGACTATACTAATATCACTTTCTTCGTCGATACGGAAATCACAATTGTCTTCAAAATCTAAACTGATATTTTCACTGACATTGTTATTAAAAATTATGTTTTCGATTTTCGACAATACTTCCCGACTTTCCTCAAGTTCTTGATCAGTTATTAACGACGGAAGCGTGTCGTATTTATTAACGACCAAATTCAAAACGGATTGAATTATGTTCACTATATTTTTCATTTTCTCACAATCGGAAACTCGTACAACTATATTGACGTTACACTTGCGGACGAGTTTATATAGCTAGTGGAATGCGAAACTTAAATGTCCCGCCAACTCTTCAAAATTGTCGCCAAATTCGCCAAATATCTATGCTAAAAGTTCATTTTTCATATTAATTTTTTTATACTGTTTAAATTAGCTGAGACATAATTTTTTATTTTTATCCGTTAAATACGATGATCCTTCATAATCTTACCGACTTCAAACCTGTTTTTGCTCACATACAGTGCGATTAAAAAATATCAAACCTGGAGTAAAAGTGTCATTTTTGGATTTCAAATATTCATAAAAAATTGTCGTATCATTTTAGCAGACAAATGATTACGTACATATTCATGATCAGGAAGTCAAGCACTATCATCTCCCATAGGTCTGATCTCAAAGTGCAGTGAACAGCGAAAGGGGTTCCCTTGTAAGGACTTAAGGAACTTCAAGTAAATTAATGATTATGACTATAATCTTTGAACTTTTTTTGAATATAGAATAACCCCTGCTATCCTTGCACTATTAAAACAAATTTTTTTTTGGAGGTGTGGGGGGCTGGATTCAGGATTTTAATGTTTAGTCATGTGTAAATGTGCCAGTGACCGAAAGCCATTTGCATTAATATTGAAATAAAAATAAATAAGCATACAGAATTTTGTAGATGTATCGCCACATTGATATTTCTTAAACGTTTAATGATTCTTTTTAAACCAGGGGTTCTCCACCAAGGGAGAATTTGACAGCATTGGCAGAGGTGGGGAGAACAAGGATTTAAATGGGTAAACAGAAATAGTAGCAATACCTATACTACAAGCCAGAAAAGAAAAAAACTTTGAAGGTGTGTGGTGGGATATGACATCCTGAGCTATAGTGAAAGAGATGCATAAGCAAAAAATATTACGAACTACTATTCTAGACTGTGTAGTAATTATTTGTATGTTTTATGTATCTTATAAGGAAGGTTAGATGTTAATTTACTCGTAAAGGTAAGAATGATTTTCAGCCACCTAGTGGGATCCAAACCCACGACCTCCTGATTGACGGTCAGGTGCTCTACCTACTAAGCTACAGGCGCAACCACTCTCTCCCTTACGAGTATATATATAGATATATAGCTTTCCATGGACTAGTCATGAGTTCGGGTCCCACCAGGTGCTTGAAAATCATTCTTTCCTGTATGAGTAATTTAACATCTATTTTTGCCCCATCATCGGCTAATATGAAAAAAATTGTTGCTTCATAAGGAAGATGTTTTTTATGTTGTTGAATGTACTGAAGTTATTGATATTTTAAAATGCTTGTTTTTTTCCTGTATTTAAAGGTATGTCCTCACGCTTTTCAACGATGGAATGAGAAGCGTTCGGAGTTTTAACTTTGATCGTGCTGCCTCCAGTGTTTTAACAACATGTGTATGTATTAAATATGCTGACAAATATAACGATTATTTTTACTATTATATGTAATAAATTTTTTAACTACGCCAACGGCAGTCTCGTATAGAAAAGAAATATATTAAAATATTTTATGTGTGATTGTTTGTTGTGTAAGCTGCCTGGATTTAACTGTGTTACCCTCCTACAGCACTGAAATGGTAGAAAGGTAGTGTTATTATAAACCCCAGGGGTCCATAATTATAGCACATCTTTCACTGGCCATCGTTTAAATCATAATATGCTTCATTATAATCACATGCCAACCAAGATTGTGTACGAGAGCAAAGTGTTGGGCTTAAACTTACCACCCAGTTGAAAAAAAGTCTAAATTGTAATTTGAATAACTTCAAAATAGAATTCATTATGAGAGAAAAGGCTGTTTTCTTAGGTAGCCCTTCCCTTTGAAATTCTGTACGTAGGCCTGATGGAAACCTATTGTCATTTGAAAACATAGCAGAATGAACACAAGGATAGATTTTCATATGATGTTACCTAAAATATGGGGATTGAAGATGTTTATTGTATTGTTTCTATGTCCATATCTCAAATAGAAGCATCCTAATGTTGTGGCTGTACTTTCCTCGAGAATGGGATAATTCAACCAGAACAACCCATGTCCATAGAAATTGCCATGCAGCTAGCCTTATCAGAGCAGCCTTCCATCACAGAAACGTAATAATCAACCTATCCCACTGAAACAGCATGCCTGTATGAAGTTTTACTATGGGATTCAAACTCGGACCCAAAGATTGCATGAAAATAGCAGGTGTCTCTGTGTCTTCACGAGCAACCAAATCCGGATTTTTTATAATGGCAGTCACTCGTATAACATCTGCACCAGTAGTCCTTAACCTGTAGCCTGTAGACCACTGAGAGTCTGTTACAATCTCGTAGGCCCTGCAGTGGTAATGCTTTCACCTGGCATGCAATTACTCCTGTTTCAACTCCCAACTGTGCCAAAAAAAAAAAGCTTGCCAACTAACTGCTCACCGTACTGTGGTGGGTTGGTTCCCTAGGCCTTAAGAGGTCCGGATTCCTCGGAAAACTGTAGGTCCCGGCGCAGCATGAACCCTTTTGCCCTTGTACTGTAAAATTGACAAACACAAATAATCTCATAAGGGATTCGTGAAGGTTTAAAGAAATCTTAACCTGATCTTATGAACCTTAAAAATAAACATAGATACCGATTGAGCAATGTTGAGTTTTGACTTGATTTTTAAAACTTGAATATAATCAACTTAATAAATATATTAAATATAAATATAATTTGCTTAATAAATATATAAATAAATATAGTGTAATGAGACATACTTGAACATTTATTTTCTCCCTTCTTTCTAAATTTGAAGGTTCTTGATGACCAACTTTAAATAAATATTTGGTGTACTTTAAGGTTTTAAATCTTAAGCTTTAGGGGTTGTCGCGTCCCAAAGATATCTAAGCGGGTTCTTTGGTCAAGGAATTGTTAAAACTGCTGTTCTGAGTTACCGTGGAGGCTGTGCTATCTTATCCTAGCTATCTGAGTACCCTGCGTCTTCATGTTTCTAAAACAAAAATTAAAATTACAAGTTTACTTTCAAAATTCATAATTTGACACATATATATATATATATATATATATATATGGCCTGCAAAAGGGTTGCTGGTATCTAACTGGAAGGAGACCCACACGCTGAACGTATGTGACGATGTGTGGAACCGGCCAGGCCAGTAACCTAGTGTCCTACCCCGCCTTCAAGTGGTGCAGGCTGGGCTTTCTATTTATGAGGCAAATTAATATTTGCTGCACGGATGGAAAGGCGGAAGGGGAGGGCTAATTCACCAACCCGTCTAGCCAGCGTGGTGAAATGATGGCTAATTCCTCCAATATGCTAATACACCAAAAACCATGGCCCCTAGTCTCCAGGTGCTGGAGTGCTCCTGATCAAGGCAGCGGTCAGCGTGGCATGAAAGCAGGGGGTGCTAAGAATCACTGGAATGGCCCAGGCTGCCGTTTGTTATTGACCTTGGCTACGTTTAATGGACGATCCCTTGCTTCTGAAGCAAAACTTCAGGAATTGGAAGAGGAACTAGACAAGATCAAATGGGACATTGTAGGACTCAGTGAAATTAGAAGAAAAGGTGAAGAGTTGGTGGAACTGAAAAGCGGACATTTGTTTTACTATAGAGGAACGGAAACTGGAAGAACAAGTGGTGTTGGCTTCTTAATCAACAAAAGAATTAAAGACTGTCTTCTGGAAGTTGAAAGTACATCAGATCGAGCAGCGAGGCTTGTTGTTCAACTAACCCAGCGATACCAACTTCAAATAGTACAGGTTAGGAAACAAGTAAGTAAGAGGGTGGATCTAATGAAACTGAAAGTAAATACCGAGGCATTCAAGTTGGAATTAAAAAATCGCTTTTCTGCACTGGAAGGACTTATTGAAGAAGTTGATATCTCAGAAGCAAATGAAAACATTGTTAAGACAATAGTTGAAACTGCTGGGGAAATTGGTGGTGTAACCTGTAAAAAGCACAATAGCAAATTATCTGAGAAGACGAAACAGCTCATGAAAAGGCGAAGAGATATGAAGGTGGACAATCGAAATACCAGTTCCAGGATTGAGTACATAGAACTTTGTAAAACTCTGCGCAAAAGCATGAAAGAAGACATAAGAAAATTCAACTGTGAGCTAGTAAGGAAAGCCATTGAAAATAACAAGAGCCTTAGGGTTGTTAAAGGAAGTTTATCTGTTGGGAAGAAACACATCATTGCATTAAAAGGAGAGGATGGCACCGTAACAAGAAATAGGGAAGAAATACTTAGAAGAGTTGAAGAATTCTACAAAAAACTATATGAAAGTAACAGTGGATTAAACGAAGACACTGAAATAGTCGAAGGAACAGCTCCTAAAATCTTAAAAGAAGAAGTTTCATTTGCAATAAAAAATATGAAGAAAGGAAGAGCCCCTGGTGATGATGGTATTACATTAGATATCCTAAAAGAAGCTGGAGAATATGTAGAAGACATACTTGCAAAATTCTTTACCAAATGTCTTAACAGCGGTAACATACCAAACCAATGGGATTCTGCAACAGTAATTCTTTTGCATAAAAAAGGTGATAAAGAGGATTTGAAAAATTACCGACCAATTAGCTTGTTACCTGCTATTTATAAAATCTTCACAAAAGTTCTAACACATCGCCTGCAGAAAAAATTAGATGCAGCTCAACCAAGAGAACAAGCTGGATTTCGAAGTGGATTCAGTACAGTGGACCATATTCAAGTATTAAGAGAATTAATTGAAAGAACACATGAATATGAACTTCCATTGTGTGTTGCATTTATTGACTATGAGAAGGCCTTTGACTCTATAAAAACATCAGCAGTCATCAACTCTTTAAGATCAACAGACATTGAGGATGTGTACATTGACATGGTGAAACGTGTGTATAAAAATGCAAGTGCAAAATTTCGGTTACATAAAGATACCAAAACTATCAAACTTGGCAAAGGGGTGAGGCAGGGAGATACCATTTCTCCAAAACTTTTTACTTCTGCTTTACAGATGATTTTTCAGCTGATAAATTGGAATAACAAGGGAATAAAAATAAATGGTGAATATTTAAATCATCTGCGGTTTGCTGATGACATTGTTATTTTTTCAACGGACCCATTAGAACTCCAAGACATGGTACAAGAGCTCTCAACTAGAAGTGAAGAAGTTGGACTCAAGATGAACCTACAAAAAACTAAGATCATGTTCAATAATTTTGTAGAGGAAACAAAAATACAAGTTGACAACACTGAGCTAGAAATTGCTGATTCATATATTTACCTTGGCCAGCTGATTTCAATGGATGGCAACATTATGAAAGAACTCAACAGACGTATTAAACTTGGCTGGAGTGCATTTGGAAGAAACAGTTTTATCCTGAAGGGGAAATTGCCTTTGTGTCTAAAAAGAAAGGTCTTCAACCAGTGTGTATTGCCAGTCCTCTCTTATGGATCAGAGACATGGAGTCTAACAGTTGGAGCAATACGAAAGTTACAGACAACGCAAAGGAGCATGGAGAGGTGCATGCTTGGAATAACTAGGAGAGATCGAAAAAGAAACACTTGGGTGAGAGAGCAAACTAGAGTAGAGGACATCATTGTTAAAGTAAAAGGGCTGAAATGGCGATGGGCTGGGCATATTGCAAGAAGAACTGATCAACGATGGACAACAGAAATTCTGAACTGGATTCCAAGAGACCACCGAAGACCTAGAAAACGTCCTCAAACTAGATGGGTGGATGAAATAAGAAAACAGGTTGGGGTGACGTGGAAACGAATCTTTTTCCAGATAGACTTGTGGAAAAGCATTTGGAGAGACCTTCATCCAGCAGTGGATAGATAATGGTTGAATATGATGATGATGATGATATATATATATATAACAAGGTTAATAAAATGGAGAAGCCTTCAAGCTATGTGCAAGATCATGTCGAAGAATACAAACTCTGTAGCGTCTACATGAGCTTACATAAAGCAAATTACTCGTAAAGAAAGGAATGATTTTCCAGCACCTAGTGTGACCTAAACCCATAACCTTCTGATTGCTTGTCAGGTTCTCTACCTATTAATCTACAGGTGCAACCGTTCTCTTCCTTATGAATATATATATATATATATATATATATAGCTCTCCATGGACGTTGTGGGTTCGGGTCCCACCAGGCGCCGGAAAATCATTCTTTTCTTTACGAGTAATTTAACATCTATTGTTGCCACATCATCGGCTAATATGAAAATAATTGTTTCTTTGTAAGGAATGCATGATGTTGTTGTTGAAGGTTTTGATGTCGTGACTATTGCAACTCACTTATTGTTGTTTTCGATAGTGGAGTTAAATCAAGTGCATCTAGTGATCCAGTTCCTGAAATCATGTAACAAGGTTTAAATCCTATAAAACAGTCATATCTAAGTATGTGTTGGCCTGGAGGTCACCATAAGTCATTTGTGCCATCTCTGATTTGCCATCATGCAATTTCGGGATCTGAAACTCAAATAATGTAATGAAAATGTATGTCTAACTTAAAAGTGCTCCTGTTTCATGGCACAAAGATGCTATGAACATGTTATACCAGGACGTACAGTGTCCAAGGGATGCAAACCTCTGCTGCATAGGAAATCCAACCCTAGGCTATGAATCAACAGAACAGCAGCAAGATTTTGGTATCATTTGGGTTCAAGCTCTGATTTTCCGTTTGAGACCCACTCTCATTACCAATACCATAGTGCTTATGTTATAAAAAATTCTTTGATGATTTTCATTGATTTTATGCATTTGCTAGTATTAGATAATTTAGTGGTTATTTTAACTATTGTTACATATTGAGGAATTATTGTTTATAATAATTAATTCTTATTCTTATCAAAATTAATACTAAGCACTATTTGTTTGATTTTATTTTTATATTTTAGATGACTTTGTGCGAGGAAGGCTACTTGTTTTTGGGGTCCAGGATTGGAAATTCTTTACTTCTACGATATACTGAAAAAGTTGATACTAGTCAGAACAAACATGAAGGCGAAGAAAATAATGTGGAGGAAGTAAGATTATTTTCAGTCAGCTTATTAAATTTCATTGAATAGTAATTTCTTAATAAGACCATGCATTCGAATTTTCAACTCTAGCAAAAAAAAAATCACGACTTGATTAATTATCTGACGATGGTTCATTCCATAAAGGTATACAGTAAATGTAAAATTTCAAGAGCAAACATTAGTAGTGAATGCTCATATGAGCAAGCCTGATTAACTCATACAAGTAAGCCTGATTAACTCATACAAGTAAGCCTGATTAACTCATACAAGTAAGCCTGATTAACTCGCACAAGCAAATTGAAGGAGCCCATATGAATAAACCTAATGAACTTGTATAAATATGGCTGCTCAGCTCGCATATAATGCTGTTGAGCCAAACAAGATTCGCTTGGAAGTGATCATTACTTCATGGTCCTGAAATATACTGGGCAGGGTTCTTGTATGCCATCAAGGAACCCAAGATGGATAATTGAAAAGGCTAACTAGGAACTTTCCTGTAGTCTAACAAACATCAACAGTACTATGGTGAACACACCTAACATTAACAAAGGAGTCATTTCACGTCACATGAACAGATGCTGTGTGCTCTTACATCACAGACTTTTTACAAATTTTTTCTATGAGAAAACCTTAAATTATTTTTTTCAGATTTTCGAGTTCAAAATTGAGTTTGGGAGGAGTTGTTTTTTTTTTTTACATAATTTAGGCAATCGTACTTTCTGAATTCGCTTAGAAAAATCCTGTTTTATTTATTCTTCCTGTTTTATAATTCCTGTGTATAGTATATTGTTTCTAATTCCCGTTTTATTTATTTTTCAACTGATTAGGCTTATTTTGGTATCAAATTAAAGATAATTGTTTATTCTTTCAAAAGAACGTAAAAAAATTTTACGAAGTGTCACAGAAAATTATCACTGAGCATGCAAATGCAATTTTAGTAATTTTTACATTAGTAAGTTCCATAGGTCATAGTTTGCAAACCACCATCAACATACATATTATATTTTTATGGTAGAATGAGTTGGCCATGTATTATTTATGTTTAAAAAATAAGGAGACTGTTTGTAGTGATTCTCAAATTAAAAATTATAATTTGAGAAAAAAAAACTGTCGTTCAGAATCTTGCATTGGCGTAATTGTGTGTGTGTGTGGTGGGGGGGATTTAAGAAATAAATGGTAAATTTTTGTCTGTTTATTTTTTAATAATCTCCTCTCACAAAACAGTCTTGCCTACATCTCTGAAATCCTTGTTAATTTGAACTGTATGTACTGGAGCAACATGGTCAAAGTACTGTATGTGTTCCCAGCATGTAAAACTATTGTAAGACTGATTTGTTTACTGCATTATGCAGTATTACCATTCTGAATATCAAAAGAAAAACTGTTTTAATTACATTTTTTATTTATTATTATTCTTTTGGATGAAAAAAAAATTAGGGTAGGCCCTACCTATATTTACATTGAGTTTACTTAATATCTTAACAAGAAAAAACTAGAACAAGTTGGATTGGATGCCAAAGTTTTTATGAGTGAACATGTCTTAACAAGAAAATTCGTGTCAAGACATGTTATATACCTTGCACCACATTCCTTCGGCCTCAATTCAGACCTGTTTGAGGAAGGTTGTGTTTAAGTATTATAATAGAATTCAAATTATTTTGAAACAAGAGCAAGTCTTCAAAGGACTATTGAAGGGCAAATCTTGAGTAAACAAGATTTATTTGAATTTGCTTCAAAACACAAAGGGAATTCAAGTATTTTTCACATCATCAGCCGAGATATGTCCAAACGAAGACTTCCTGAAAAAACGGTCTGTAAATTAATTTTCAATAGAAGGCACCAGAGAGAACCACATCTTCAAACCATTGGATAAAACAACCCTTTGGGTGAAGCGAGTTTCAGAATCTGAAAAATCTTTTAAAGCCACTGTGGGTGATAAAATAAAAAGACTAATAGATATTATTCCAGAACAGTTTTATGCAGTTATTTCTGATAGTAAGTGGTGGATTGGGAAGATGCTAGGCCAGGAAGATGCCTGTTAAGGGGAAAAAGATGTTAAAGTTCAGTCCGTGCATCCACCTGGTCCAGCACCAATGTATTTTTGGCCAACCAGGAATCACTGCTGTTGGGTGCACTATGAAAATATACTGAAAGAAGTTCCAGTTCTTTCATCATCATCTTTATCAGAAAGGATGGTACTTACGTATTAGCCTGTCGACCATTTTCGCCAAATCAAAAAACCGTCGCCAAATACCACGCCACTTACGATTTTTATTGTAGACACATTTTTACAATGATTTTGCTGATGAAAATCGTTAGTTAATGTTAGTGTAGGATGTTTTCTGAGTTATCGTTAAAAAATTTATTTATGATATTTTTTATTATATATCTTCAAAATTTTACATAAGAAAAACGACGAAAGGAGACCCCTTCTCATCGTTTTGCGACTCTTGACTGTTCTGATCACATTCGATGTATGCTGTCTGAATCAGTATTATGTTGCAATTAATATTTTTCACGCAATTAGTACATTTACCCGAATCACAAGGACCGAACCCCCAGACACCCCCACCCCAACTCCGCCTACTCATCGCTTCGTGACTCGTGACCATTCTGATCACATTCGATGTACGCTGCCTGAATTAGTAAACGATGAAAGGAGAATTCATTTTTCCTGTAAAAACAAAATCGCAGAATGCTCATCATTTGGTAATTACCGAAGAGTATAATCCATCTAAAATTATTAAAAACAAAAAAAAACAGGGTTCAGGCATGAAACAGCACTCATTCTGCAAAATGTCAACAAACAAACAAAATGGCGTCTCGCAAATAATCAAGGATCGTAAAGTTACGATTAATGCGTGGGAGCATTTCTCCATCATTGGCTGTCTATCGTGCACTTGGCGACGATTTTTTATATTGCGGAAAAGATTGACAAGCTAATACGTAAGTACTGAAAGGACCATAGGTGAAAAGGTTCACAAACAAGTACAGCAACTAGCTAAAAGTGCAATATGATTTTTCACTATAAAGGTAAGCTAATAGCGAAATAATGTAAAAATAATATCAACTGATATTGTAATAACACAAGCGGATATACTTTTAACTAATTTTATAAATATATGTTAGTTATTTCAGATTCAGAGAGAACTTAAACCTGTTAAAAGGGTCAATATTTCTGTCAATGTGATATAAAGCAAATATGTTTTTTTGCGACCACAAAAAACACGTTTCGTATTTTTAAAACATAAAAAGCACATGGTCAGCTCATTCTGGAAAAAAAAATATGATTCATGTGTTAGTTGTGGTTTTCAAGCTACAGCTTATCAAATTTACGAAGATATAAACTTAAAAAATTAACTTTGAATGTGTAATAAAAAATTTTCTGTCAGATTTAATGCTATTTTTATATATTGTTTTCAAAGAGCTGAAACATATCTTTATTTTGACACCAAAATAAGCCTAATCAGTTAAAAAATAAGTGAAATAAAAGAAATTTTTTAAACGGACACAGTGCATATGCTATCCAAAATAACGCAAAAATTAAAATTTCCTCCTGAGCCCAAATTGAGACCAAAAAAATTGAAATCTCAAATTTGACATTACCTCATAAGTACCTTCTCATGAAAAAAAAACAAAAATATCTGAGACGTGAGAGCAGGGTCAAAAATTAAAATATGTTGATTTGACGTGAAATGATCCAAAACGGTAAAAATGGTCACTGATCACATTCCACAGGCAGCAAAACGTTCAGTTCCAAAAACCTCGACACATTTTCTGAAATTACCAAAACCGTGGTGGAACCATGGCTATAAAATTGCTTATAAAAACTGAAAAGGGCATGGGGTATATTTCGTCGATACTCTATGCAAACAAATCTAATTACAGTGAAAATCGGTTATAATGACCTTCAAGGGACTGTGCAAATTCGGTCGTTATAACCGATATCTTTTTAAAATCATAGTAGCCTATAGCAATGCACTCTAGAGTTTTATAAATTATTTTGACAGTAAAAAGTATTAAACTTTTTGGTTTCAAAATTAAATAAAAACATAATTATAATGAATTTAATTTCCGTTTATATTATGTTATAGCCAAACTAAGTACATAGTACTTTCTTAGTTTTTTAAATTGAAAAAATTGTAGAAAATACTACTAAAGTATATAATGTAGAAAACAAATGTAATGAATAATATTTATTATATTATACTAATGACTTCAGAACAGTGCCGGTTTAAGAGTTTTGTGGGCTCTACACTGAAAAAATAGAATGGACTCCTAAAGAATATGACCCTCGTGATATTCAATTAATAAATCACTTTTTAAGTTTATTATCTTTAATATTCAGGTTTAGCAGTAATAAAAATTACTCTTACATTTGTAAATAAACAAGATTAGAATAACGCTTAAATTTTGATAACTAACTTTAAATTTTAATAACTAGCCCACGTGGTTCTGCTTTATGACTGTCAAGTCGCGTCGTTATATCCGATACGAATTTCCCTAGTTAGAATCTACATAGACTACAAAATCGCCGTCATTATAGCAGGTTTTGTCGTTATAACTATAGCGAAGCTTTGTTCACCAATATGTGGTATTTCTTATCTGACTCCAGTTCCACTATATCTCATTCCAACTTGATTGCGTAATCGATAAAACCTGTTGAATTCGGTATTTATATTAGTCCCGAAATGACTGATCCAGTTGTTGAAAACAATAACAGTTTATTGCGCCATTTAAACATAACGTAAGTAAAACTGGTTAGTAAACACACTATAAATTCTAACACAACGATAACAAATGACGACTCCAACCTCGACATGCAGAGGGCTAGCGTACAGCTAGTTAAAAGAGAGGGAGAGTGTACACCCAACCACACCCCATATCCAGAAGATGACGTCACAATGATGATACATTTGTATAACTTATGCTAATCAGTATGCAACAGTACTCATCCCCTCCCCAGCGACCACGTCACTGAGGAGTAGTATGCGACAATCACTACTGTAGCAAAAATTTAACTTTTCAACCACTTCTGGTAGTGTATTGCGGAACTGCTCTCGCCCTTAACAATTACATTATCTTTAACGCTATTTAACCATTTAACATTACATTTTTCATCATTTGAATTTTCAACAAATATGTATGCTGGTTTTGATCTACCTGTCTATAGTAGTGGTTCCCAACTCAATTTAAGCCGCGGACCACTTTTCCACTTCAATTGTACCCGCGGACCACTTTGAAAAATTCTCACGAGCTGATTGCAAGACCTTAGTAAAAAAAGGAAGTAGGGCCATTTTTGGGGGGAATGTGTGTATAAAATAGTTCTTTGGAAAAAAAATAAACAGAAAAAGAACAAAATCTAAAGATAGTACAGCTAAATCTCTTTAAGATGAACACGCTTAAGACGAATTACTTTTAATACGAACCGTTTTCTGAAGTTCTGCCAGATTGTAAAATACTACAAATGTGCTATCAATTTCATTTTTATATTTAATTTTAATATGTTTTTTAATTATTTTTTTAAAATAATGACCTGTCTCGCGGACCACCAGTTGGGAACCACTGATCTATACAAACAACAGATATTTTCCCATTATATTCTATTTTAAAGAATTTCTTAAATGCTTTAATTACTTTACACTGTTGTATATATAGCTGTTGTAAAGGTTTTCTTACCATATCTTGCCTTACAAAAACATGAGTAGCTTCAAATAAGTCTTTATGAACAAAAATATCTCGTTTTGAAACTCTCAATGTTGTGACTGATAGTAACTTTTGCATGCCTTCTTTTAATCGATTAACAAACTGTTCTTGTGAAACATGCTCTACAGTTGGCCTAAACATTTCCCCTGGCAAGCATAATGTTTGGCCTTATACCATTTCTGCTTCTGAAGCAGCAAGGCCTTCCCTCATCGCAGCACATATACCCAACAATACTGTTGGCAATAGGTCCATCCATTTATTACTGTCATAACATTTGACGTTTTTAACTGGCGATGAAAACGCTCTACAATTCCATTCGCTGCTGGATGATATGCCGTATTTTATAATACCCAAAAATCTAGTTAATGTATGAAATAAATTACTTTCCATTTGGCACACCTGGTCCATTGTTAATTGAACGTGAACTCTAAATCTTGAAATCCATCTATTATAAAACCTCTCAACATTCCAGCGGTTTGATCCTTCATCGGAAACGCTTCTGGCCACCTAGTATAATGATCAGTACAGGTTAATATATAATTATACCCTTGTGAACTAGGTAATGACCCTACTGTATCCAGATGAATGTGATCAAAATGGCTGGAAGGCAGTGAAAATTCACCAAATGGTGATTTAACATGATGATGAACTTTAGATTTTTGACAAGCAATACATGTTTTTACAATGTGCAACATCCTTTTTTAAAGATTTCCATACAAAATGCTTTTGTATTAAGTCTATTTAACTTTTATGCCAGGATGTGATAAGTCATGAATTACAGAAAAACCTTGCGCCGGAATGATTCCGAAATATATGGTCGAACAGTATCAGTAGACGTATCACATAATACACTAATACCATCAGGTGTTACAATCATAGGTTTCAAAACTAAGTGTTGAGTCAACTGCGTGCCATGCTTTCAACTCTTTGTCATTCGCTTGTGCTTGTGCCATAGCCTCATAATCTATTTTGGACGACAAGCCTATAGAGGAAATGTGCGATAAAGCGTCTGCAACACTATTACTTTTACCTGCAATATACCTTAAATCAGTTGTATATTGTCCTATGAAATCTAATTGTCTTTGTTGTCTAGGTGAGAATTTTATCGCCTGCATCTAAAAGTAAGTAAAACTGGTTAGTAAACGCAATATAAATTCTAACACAACGATAACAAATGACGACTCCAACCTCGACATGCAGAGGGCTAGCGTACAGCTAGTTAAAAGAGAGGGAGAGCGTACGCCCAACCACACCCCATATTCAGAAGGTGATGTCACAACAATGATACATGTGCGTTATGTATGCTAATCAGCATGCAATATGACCGATATATTTAGTATGGAGTAGAATAGCAAACCAAACTTCTTGTAAAAATTCCGTCATTATATGCGGTTGGTCGTTATAACCTGTGTTGTTGTAAACGATTTTCACTGTACATTTAGAAGAGCCAGAGCTAAGGTGAGATCTACTGACAACAGTCATCTATCTGACAACAATCAAAAAGGGATTCTTGGAAAAGATATTTCTCTAACGTAACATCTGCAACAAATTCAAACGTAATATGGAACCAAATAAAAGGCAATTTCAGCTCACATCCACTATCTTAGAAGATTATTTGATAAAAATCAGTGCTGTCCAGGGAATAGCCAATACATTAGTCACTGCTTTCTCAATTATGTCAAGCAGCATCAACTATATTCCGTCATTTGCATACATTTCTTCTTACCGTAATGATGATGTCTATTTTTTTACCAATTGATATATGTCAAAAAATAAAAAAAAAAGTAAAAATGAAGTTTATTTTAGAATGTGTGTGTGTAACTCTACTTGTATGCATGACTGAGATGTGCCAGGGGATATTTGTCTTTTTGCTTTTAGTGCAGCACACTTAGCAATGTAGTAAATAATCCTAATATCATCTAGTAAAGTTTGTAACATGTTCTGAGCAGTATGTTGCTGAGAGAAACTTGTCTAGCACTACACTTTACTAGTTATAACCAGAAATGCTAACCTGAGAAAGTAGTCGTCCATAGAAAAGTCAAGAATTTTCCGTAGTTTTCCGTAAAACTGCTCTCTTTTATTTTGTAAGTAAAGCACCTGCATTGTTACAGAGCAATATATGTACCTCTCACCCCCACACATACACCTTGAAACAACACGCAAGTATGCCCAATAATGTGACTCAACTTTGTATGTTTATGTACATTTGTCGAAGGAGACATGACCTTTTGTATCAGTTTTGTAGCAGGAAAAATGGCTTTCGGTATCTCATTTGTAGGAAAAAAAAAAGAAAAGCATCAGTTTTGTATGAGGTAAACACCACGAATTTGTATTTTGTACAGGAAAACTGGTTTTCACATGAGTTTTGTAGTAGGTAAAAAATAGTTTAATCAAATGAATGAGAATGAGTATGATAAAGATGAAAAGTCACATGCTTCATTGAAAAAGTAAAATTTCGTAAATATCAAGTTCTTTGTTTCTTTTTCTGTAATTTTGAAACCTCTTCCTTATTTTCCTCTTGAGAAGCTAAAATTGTTGAAATACGCAAATTAACTTCTGTCAACAAAAATTGCCCAATTTCCACTGCAGACATATTATTTCTTCGGATGGAAATTTACAGATGCAAAATATGACTAACAACCTTTAATTTCATACCCTTCCAGTAGGTGGTGTATCAGGGCAAAATTCCTCTATTTTGATGGAAAAATACTAAAAAATGACCAACAGTCATTAATTACAGTACATTTAAAATTTTCACAATTTTGCCAGTAAGCGGTGCATAAATGGTAAAATTGCACATTGAAAAAAATTATTGCTTGTTAATTAACATGAAAATCATTTAAGCCAAATCATTAATTTATTATTATTATTTTTAAGTTCTACAAATAAGCACCAGGTGGCGTTTTTTCACAGAATAGAATTATAAATTACGCAAATTAATTAAATTTATTTAATAGGTAAATTTACTTTTAAATTAATCTGCACGCCTCTGCGTGTGTAGATAACGAAAGCATAAGGGGGAAATATCCCGAAATATATGCCGCAAAATCTCGGCGTAAATAGTGCGCTATTTTCTAAGTGTCATGAGGAAATTTTAATAAATTGCTGTGAGTAAAAAGTTATTCAAAATTTGGGTCCACGTAAAAATTTAAATACTTTTGATGCTTCGCAAAACGGCCATTCCTTACTACAAATATCGCGATACACTTGCAGGTAAATTGTCTGCCCCCTTTTTTTCCCCCAGCTGTTTCACAATCATGGCTGCGTTTCATTTCGTTGTTTTAATCCAAATTTGAAGCAAGTTTCACATACAAAGCTGGACGTAAAAAATAACAGAGGTACAGTTTGCATGCAAATAATTACACAAAAGGTGCAAAATACTGATTTTATTCTCCCTCTCGGCTGATCCACACGGCGCGACGGGGAATCCCAATGTGTTTGGTTCCTTATGATATATGCTAGATAAACGGCAGTGGAGGGGAGTAGACAAGTCAGAGCGTTGCATTCAAACGAGGAAGATGCAGGCCATCGGCAAAGTGTGGGTTTTTTTCACCAAAAAAACATTAAAAAATGAAGTTTTGAGGGGCCGGTAGAAAATTTCACGTGAGGATCTTGAATGAGGTTTTTCGTAGATTTTTTTGTGTCGACCGTAAAACAGTAAGATGAAGTTAAAATCTGTATAAGTTGGCATCTCTGGTTATAACAGATGGACATTGTTCTTCCTGTGAAAGGGAATAAAGAGTTTTCCAGTGAGGGCAGTAGAGCCTTATTTTTATTAATCCAGACTAATTGCCACCGAGATCTGCTCGGATTAACAAATTTTCAGATTAACCGAAGTCTTCACTACAGAATTTACTGTAAATTATAATGCTTGATGTGTACATCTAACAGATGGCCGAAAATTTCCCTTTACTTTATGGAAAATTTCAATTAGTTGGCAACACACATTGTGCTGTTTGTTTGTTTGTCTTTTCAGTTGGCTGCTTGTTTTAAAAAAAACATCCAGCAGACTGAAAAAAGTTTTGATTAACCAGATTTTGGGATTAGCGCGCTTTTAATTAACAATACTCTACTGTGTGTGTTTAAGGATTCAATAGTTTATGTTTGGATTGTAATTTTATTGTGTCTATTGAGTTTTTTACGTTTCTAAAATTTTGGTTGGTTATTTTGTGTTTTTTTTTATTTTTTAGGACACTTCTGATGAAAGACCATGTAAACGTCTTCGTCAAGATGATATGTCTGATTGGATTGGTAAGCTTGATACTATTCTACGTGTTCATTACTTAATATTTAATTATAAGATTTTGGTATTTAACAAAACTTTGAAATTATGATAAATTTTGTTTAGTAGTTACATTTGCATTTTGGAAACCTGATATACTAAGAAATTACTTAAATACTTATTCTTCAAAGTTTACTTTGACTTGCTTTTTTCTAAGCACTTGTCCTATTTCAAAACTATCATTTTGAATTTGTAAACTGTGGAAATACTCCAATAACATCTTGTAGTCTATGTGATGCTCAGTTCTTGTTTTGCATATCACAGTAGTTCACCTAACAGTGGTATTTTTAAAATTACAGCTACTGATGTTGCCCTGGTGCAAGATCCAGATGAACTTGAAGTTTATGGAAATGAAACACAGGCAACGAAGATGTTGACATCCTGTACATTTGAGGTGAAATCCTTCATAAAATTTTTGTTTATAGAAAGTGATATCCTCTTTCCATTTTCTAATACATATATAGTCCATGACAAAAGTTTAGAGACACGAAAGATTTTATAATTTTTATGACAATAATAATGATTTGAAGCAAATAATAATTTTAATTTATACATTTACATGTAATTTATAAATATACAAATCATCCTGATTTAAATGTTATTGCATTAATTTTAAATTCAATTAACATGTATATATACATTGAAATAATACGACAAAAGTTTGACAATAATAAAAAATACAATTGTAATGTTAATATTTAGTGGAATTACCATGATTGTATATTACTTCATACATGTGGTCTGGCATGGAGTTAACTAAAGGTTGAAAAATATATACAGGGGTTTCATTCCATGTATGTTGGATAGATTCTTCTAATTCACTTACGGTGCTGCATTGCTTACTGTTAGCATAAATTTTGCGAACTAAATGACCCCATAGATTTTCTATTGGATTAAGGTCTGGTCTTTGATCTGGAAAGTTAAATTTTTCAACTCTATTCACACTTAAGCAGTCATCTGTGGAACGTGAACGATGAATGAAAGCATTATCCTGTAAGAAAAGCCATTCTTCCCCATCAACAACAACTGGAGCCATAGGAAGCAAATGCTCTCCAAGCATACCTTGATATTCTTCAGAATTCGTGGGCCCATTCACAAATGCTAAATCCACTCTGCCATCAAATGCAGACCAAACCATGGCCGAACCTCCTCCATGCTGTTTATGAGACAAGGCATGTTTCTTATCTTGCAAATCATGCCAGTAATACCTAATACCATCTAGCCTGTCCAAATTAAATTTTTTTTCATCAGAAAAAATAATACTTCTCCACTTTTGAGTCCAAGTTCCATAATTTTTGGCAAAATTTAAACGGGCCATTTTGCGCTTTTTTTTAAGAGCTGGCTTTTTAGCCATTTTGCCCCCTGCGAGGTTTGGATCATTTTGGAGACGACGCTGTACGGTTCTTAGGTGATGCCTTACTACAATTTCACTGGCAATTTGACGGGCAGATTTCTTTTCTTTTCTCTTACAGCCTTGCGATAAATTAATCTTTCTTCACGAGTAGTTGTGACTTTGGGTCTTCCGCTTCGCTTTGATGTGTCATATTTCTTAGGATTTTTGAGGTACTTAGCGACACATGACTTCGAACGTCCGGTTTTTGTGGCAATTTGTCTTACGGTCTACTCTGTATGCATTTTTTTTTTGTTTTTTTTTTTCAACTGTTCAATCGCACCATACTCTTGCAATGTTAATTGGCTTTTTTTGCCCACTTAAAAAGTAATAAAACTCATTTCAAAGCCACAATCCGTGATAAATCATTAAATTTAAAACCCAAATATAAAATAAATTAAAATCACCATCACTAAATTAATTTACACAACGTTTTATGTCTTGTCCTTAAACTTACGTTACGCCTACTTTTATAGCAAACTAATTTCAAGTCTTTATCTGCCCACAATCAACCAACGAAAGAAAATAATGCCTTTAATTTAGTTCCTTCTTATCGCTAAATTTGCATAAGCAACTGCTTTTCTGCTGACCGTTTATCGTATTATTTTAAGGTAAAAAGTATACTGTCCTTAAACTTTTGTCATGAACTGTATCTGTGTATGTATGTATATAACTTCATTACTGCACTCCTATTTGGTTTTGCATATCTTGCAGTAGACTCCTTAACCTATCCTGCTTTAATCAGCCACCACTTCAATTAGCCCTCTCCATTTGGTTTGAGACCAGTTGAAATGGCCCGAGTTTTGTGGCCCTAGTTTTTAAAACAGTACTAGAACTTTTTGCTATTGCATGTCTTTTGTTTTATATGTGTAAAATATTTAAATCAATTAATTTAGAAGTTTTTATCATGATATATACACTGAAGAGGAATTGAATTAGAGATAGCTGACATTACGCAAATTTGGTGCTGTGAGTGGGTGTATAAACAGAAAGAAAATGACATAAGCAGCAATCCGACATTATAGTGAGTGGGGCTCATGGTATCAGTAATGGTTGAATGCAGTATGGGTAGCATGAATGATCTAAGTGCTTTTTATTATGGGCAAGTTGTCAGGGCCCGACGAATGGGTCGCTTCATTTCAAACGTCGTGTAGGCACTAAGATTTTTATTAGCCACTGTGTCAATCATGTACCATGAGTACATTGATTCCGATAAAATCATCCCTGACAGGGCTAACTGCCATGGATGACAGCATGTGGATAAGTGGGATAGTCGTCAGCTAATTTCCATTGTAACAGCAGATCACTTGTCAATTTAATGCTAGTGCACAACAACATATAAGCAGCCACATTATTTAGAACCGTTTCCTCACTATGGGGTACAGAAGCCATCGTCTCACGAAGGTATCTCATCTGACTGCACATCACCTAGCACAAAGATTAGTATGGGCACGGGAACATTGCCATCGGATCCTACAAATGTTGCCTGGACTGATGAGTCAAAATTCGTGTTGGTGCATTCCAACGACAAGGTACGAGAATGGCATAAACCACATAATGCTATGGATTCTTTTTGTCTGCAGGGTACACTTCAAACTGATGGGGGGTGGCATTCTCATCTGGGGACTGTTTACATGAACTAAAATGCGACTCCTGCTATGTGCGACATTGTTCCTCACATATCAGTATTACCGAGATATCCTTGATGACCATGTGCTCCTTTTTGTTCATCTTCAGTGTTCCACTGGAGACTTTTTCCTTCAACAAGACAAAATGCATCGCTCCCAAATTGTATTCGTATGGTTGGATAAACACTCCACAGATGTGAACTTGTTTCCATGGAGAGCAAGGTCACCTGACAGTTTCTTCGAGTACATCTGGGATGCCATCAAGAGGGATGTTCGAGCCTCTGATTCCCCCCTCCCCTCCATCAAATTTTCATGAATTATGAGTGATTCTTCGCGGGGTCGTGGATCCATATGGCTTCCCAATGCTTCCAGTGCCTTATTAAGTATATGCCGAGATGAATTTGTGGTTGTGCCATAAAAATGCAATCAACCAACCGGGATGAATCGCCACCGTCATCAGGTGGTGCTACAGGGTACTAGACAGGTATCTCTAATTCAATTGCTCTTCAATGTATATATTGCAATTTTGTCACTTGTATTCTATGAGCAACTCAATTTTCAAATTAACTGGTCAACTCCCTAATCGGCCATGGTTCTGATTTCATCATGACTGGTTACAAAAAGAATCTATTTTATTAGTAATATCCTATTTGATTTTCGAATTCATATAGAAGTAATGCTAACTACTGCTTTTGGTCTTGCTGAGCCGAGTTTGATTCCCAAATAAGCTTTCTGGTGCATCAAGTTAGCATGATTTGGAGAGCATGTTAGGCAATCAGTCCCATCACAGGTATCTCATGGCACAGTTTTGGAACATAAAATATACAAACATTTAGCAATCATTGCTTAGCAGTTTCAGTAAAGTGATATGTGTTTTATGGCATCAAAACTTTAGTATAAATTAATAGTGTACATTTTTTTTTTAACTTAAGTATAAAATGTATACAGTTCACACTTTTCCATCAAGTTTTTATCAATTCATCCTTTAATAAATGTATTTATATGATGAATCCATTGTAGATGAAATCAACGACAAGGAAAATTAAATGTTTATTTTGTGAGTATTCCTTCTTTCCCTATTGCTACTTGTTGACACTATAGTCCTTGAAGAGCCTATGTCTCCTTTTCAAGCTTCATAACTGTAAAATTTTTCCAGATTAAGGTAGTTGGGCTTATGTCCATGGAATCTCTTGTTTTCCTATGGAATTTCAGCCTCTGGAACTACAGATGGTAAAAAGTCAGCTAGCACTCTGCTGAACAGATAGGAACCTGTAGTTCCAGTGCTGTAGAGAAATACTTTGCCTCCGCACCACCACAGTGCTTCTTCTTCCACAGTTTCCTTCTCCTTGCCCAATGGCGATGTAGTGGTAATATGTTCATTTATTGTGCCATTAACCCAAGTTTAATTCCGATTGTACCATATAATATGTGCCCTTTTTATGCCCACCATAGTCCAAAGTATTGTTCCGTAGGTAACAGAGGTTCAGATTCTTCAAAAAACAATAAGTCCTCGCACAGCATAACCCTAACTATCCTTGTGTCATAAAAAACAAACCTTTCTCCTTAGTAACGTCCAAGCATTGAAGTTTTGTATTCAGGAATGTGGAATTGATGTTAAAAAAATATCATTAATTTCATTGAAAATATAATCATGCAAATCAGCGATTTTTATTGTATTATTAAAGGTCTGCGATAGTTTATTAAACATTGGTCCATGTGGAAAAATATGCATGGGAGAGCCGGCATTTCTTTCAGAAGAATTTTCAAACAATAAAGATCCGGACTTAGAACTGGTCACTACTTCTGGCTATGGAAAGAATGGTGCTTTGTCTGTGCTTCAGGTGATTTTTTTTTTATATATATGTATATATATATAATTAATCGGAGGGATTCATTGCTGGTTGGTAAAAGAGAATGAAGAAATAAACAGATGAAAGAAACTTTCATGAAGGAAACAATAGTTCTCCTTAGTTTCAATTAGGCTTTCATAACACAGTCTAATAAGCAAAACAGTTTTCATGCAATTAGCTGCGTAGAAAAACAATTTGTATTGCTCAAAAACTTTACGTTTCGATTCGAGCTGTGCGAATCATCATCAGAAGAAATGAATTGCATGTAGAAAATTAAAAATTGCCGAATATATATAACTTGCAGTATTTACCTATGTTTAAAGGAATTATTATAAAAATTGTAAAGGTGGAATTAAAAGCCAAAACAGAAGAAAGTGAAATAGTCAAATAAAGAACAGAGATTCACACATTATAATTTTGTTAGAATGGGTAGCCAAACAACAGGAATGGTTTTTGCATCATCTCTATTAAAATTATTAGGATGCTTGATGATCCCTATTGCTTCTCTGTTTAATCTGGGCCAAAAATTAGTTGATTTTGCGAGAACTTTAGTATGATCAAAAAGGATTAAATGGTTATTTAAAATTGAATGTTTTGCTATTGTCGTTATTGATTGATTTCTCAAGAGGCTTTCGTGCTCACATCTTTGGCATGCAATGGATCGTCCTGTTTGTCCAATGTGTACCTGTGTAGAAGAACAGAGAATTTGGTATACAGCTGATTGCCTGAAAATTGTTTTGCTTAATAATTCTCCTTGATACAGAAGTATGATATTTTTCAGTTAAGGAGATATACTTAGTTGGCCACACACAATTAGATCACATCTAAATAAATACCCCATCTATGAGAATAAAATTTATTAGAATCAAAATTATTCCGATAGAATCAATGTGAAATTTCCCTTCTTTAAAAGATAAACTTTACAAGCTATCCTGGTTAATCGAATAAAGACTGTACAACCTTAGTATAAAAATCATGCCCGAAACATGGGAAAAGGTGTATGCGGAGAAAAATTCATGTATACACAATCATCCTCCCTCTAACTATAATTTGTTATATGCAATGGAAAAAGAATTCAACAAATATTCAGCAAAATCCATGACAGTCAGCACTGAAAGTTGTCTTTCAGCGTAAGTAATGTACCAGGTGTATACTATTCCACAATTTTTCTTTCATTAAAAAGTGCATAGATATGTGCATAGTTAAATTTTGTACATGGTATTATTCCTTTCAATGCTATTTTATGTTTATTACATTTCCCTTTATTCTAGTGCATTTTTAATGCACTAGGACATTTAGATATATGCATGTACTTGTGTATTTGTTTTTCTGATAATCAAACAATATTTGCTGGAATTGTCAATATTCATTTAAGTAGGACCAACTATATACAGAGTGATTGAAAACTCGTGCACATCAAATTTAAAAAACTTAAAAAAATTAAAGATAAAGTAGAATACTTATATTCTTTATGTTCAGATTGGACCACTATACTATTAGAAGGATAACAAGAGCTTCGTTTAATGTATTGAACGTGTGCGTTAGCATTTAGAGACCTCTTTTCATCAAGCGATGGACATGGCATTTTCCCAAAAAGGAAGAATTTTTATTTTAGAGCAATATTTTTTTCCACAAAATCTTATGAATACGTAAGCCAGGAATTTAAGAAGAATTACTCATCCTCAAAAGTGTCTAACAAATCAACGATTACGAAGTTAGTACAGCGTTTTCAAGAAGCCAGGTCTATTTCATACAGGAAGGCCCTCCATTCTTGGCGACGACAAACTGGCTGACGTACAGGCTATCTTGCAACGTTCGCCTGGAAAAGCCTTACTAAATTAGTAATTCAAGAAACTCTGTTGTATGGAACTGCATAGAAAACTACAAAATTGTTACAATTTTATCCATACCATGTGTGTTCTGTCCGTGAAATAAAAAATCAGTTCCAATTCGATAGTGACTGACTCATTTCTAAAGATTTGTGACCCCAGGTCACCTGATTTATCACTTCCAGACTATTTCCTCTGTGGTTATCTTAAAAGCACTATTTATGAAAGTAACCCAAAGACACTCAAAGAACTTAAATTAACATTACAGCAGCAATTGCTTAAATTTCCGTTTCGGTTCTTCGGAGAGTGGCAACAAATCCAGTAAAAAGAACATATGTTTGTACGTGTGGAAAAGGTAGCCACTCTGAACATATGTTATAATTAGGTAAATCGAATGTTATAATCTTAAAGGCCATATTCCATACTTCATTTCTAATAATTTTATTTTATATATAGTATTCGTTAAAGTATTCTAAAAAATACATTTCCATAGATGTGTGCGAGTTTTCGATCACCCTGTATATCTTTGTAATACATAGTAATTCACCCTGCATTGATATGATGGTAACATATTTGGCAGAAGGAAAAATTGTGCTCTATTTCGATAGTTAAAAAATGTTCTTGAGACATTAATTAAGTCCTGGGTTGTGCAGGCTTTGTCATACTACGTCTTTTCCTGGCAGGCAGGAGCCAAATTTAATCTCATAGTATCTAAATTAATGTATTTATTATTTTGAAATTAATGTTAATGTAATTATTAGGTTTTTGTCCTTTTAATTAATATAATTAAACTAATAAATTTTAATGTTAATATATATGTATGTTCATGGTACTGCCAAAATAAAGTTGCTTTGAAAAAATAATTCATTGGGTCAAAGAATTTAGTTGTATTGGAGCGCCTTCACAAATTTTGTACTATTGATGATTTGTCAGTGGAGGCTTCAACCTATTTAGCCTATTGGTAAATCCACCACTGTCTGTAACACCCTTATGGTCAATTCAAACCTCCATTTAATTGTTTTTCCTTAGTATTTCCCCCCTCAGGGATTAGTAATACCATGCACTTTTAGAACTACTAATCTACATAATTTCAGTATGTAGTCAGTTAATTTATTATTCAGTTTAGGTCTCATTGGAATTCTGTTTTTATATTCTATTCTTCCTCGTTTCTGCGCTTAGTACTATTCACCTGTTCACATCTAAAAAAAATAGTTCTGCTGCATGAATTCTATTTTTTTATGAACATTTTAAGTTTTGAAATTCAGGAAGTACTTACAATACCACACATGAATGCTGATTCTCTGATCATTCAGAATAAAAATAAATGGAACCAATTTTGGATAGGTGAAATTTCGGATTATCCAGAAATTTAAAATTTGCTCTTCTTAGCTGTACTGTACTGTAATTTAAAATTTACATTTTAAAGAAACAAGTAATGAGTTTTGACATCCACACCTTAACTCAAACTAGAGGTGGTGTTTTTTTTTTGTTTGTTTGTTTTTTGTAAAGAAGAAAAAGAGAGACCGTCCTGGCCGGGAGTTGAACTGGGGACTCTTTGTATGAACTAGAGTGCTTCAACTTGCTCGGCAACCAGTGTAAAGAAACTACAACATTTATACAAGAACATGTTAAATTACAAACTAGTAAATAACGAGAAACATCACAGAGTATATATATGAACGTATTAAAATATTAACTGTTTGGAAACAGCTTTGGAGTACGCTGGAAAACAAATGTAATCATTTTTACCGACAACATTAAATAAGTGTCTAGTAAAAAGTAGCAATGTAAGTGCAACAGACCATTTTGGTTAATCGAAGTTGGGATAATCAGGGTCCTACTGTATTGCATTTACTTTTTGTATATATCAAATTTTAGTGGAATATCTTATTTTTCCTTGTTATAGCCATTCGCTTAACCAGAGGTGGGGGAGCAAAAATGGTGTAACTCTGATTTTTTTTTTTTTTTTAATTGGGAATGAGGGATATCGCATCCTTGCGACGAAAACGTTACAACTCAAGATTTGGTTAAAATGAGTTAATGTTACAACCAGATGTAGAAAACAGTGCTGCATTTTGCCATGCAAAATGTTAGGTCATAAGTTATTTGGGTTTCTGCTAGTTGGCACATGTCATTAGATGAACACAACATCCCTCAATTCAACCAGAAACAGTTTTTTGCATTTTCTGAAGATTGGGATTTTTTGAGTTGTAACACTTTTGTCTTAAGGGTGCGATATGTAGGGCCATTGGGATGTAGGCTATATATATAACCTGCCGTACACTGTAGCTAGATATGCAAATATTTAAAGGTCTTTAGGCATTTCAGAATTTGGAATTTTCTTATGTAATAACAGTATTGATCTTCATATAGTGAAAAAATCTAGAGCATTATTCAATACGTTTCAATTATTAGTGTTATAAGGAAATTTTTTAATTTTATTTCATACAGCGATCTATACGACCTCAAGTTGTGACCACATTTCACCTGCCTGGTTGCACGGACATGTGGACTGTTATTAGTAATGGCTTAGATGAGCAAACTGAATTAGAGGTAAAATTTGAACCATTATATCTAAATTTGTCATTGTTTATACTGTATGTATGTACCTATATATATGCAGGGTGGTTAGTAAAGTCCTTATACACGCAGATAACTGTCGAACAGAGAGAGCTATATGTACGAACGTGATGTGTAGGTATAGTAAAGTGACTATGCACTACAAGATGAGACTGCGTGCAGCGCCCCTAGCGGAATAATTGAGAACTTAGAGTCAGGGGCGACTCAAAGTTGATTTTGAATGTAATTGTAAATATGATGAAATGTAAATGTAAAAATGGCATGAAAATAAAATTTGTATTTGTACGCTGCACGCAGTCTCACCTTGTAGCGCATAGTCACTTCACTACGCATACAGTACGTACATATACATCATATTCATGCATCTATCTCTCGCAGTGTGACAGTTATCAGCGTGTATAATGACTTTACTAAACCACATTAAAAACCGTGTGTGTGCAATGAAAATATCGCCCCTACCCAAAGCTTCCCCTCTATGCATAGCTGTACGAAGGGAAAGCTGTCACGCAGGGGCATCCTGTAGCACTTAAACTTCCTAAATCACGATTTTTGCCCTATTAAGGCGGTGAAAAAAAAACAAAAACAATCGTTTCGTACTAACTAGCTGGTGCTTAACAACTTTGTAATTGACTTTTTGCCCTTATCTTGAATAGTTTTCGAGATAGCAGCTCTAAGTTCTGAATTTTTCAGCAAGGGGCGCTGTACGCAGTCTGATCTTGTAGCCCATAGTTATTTTACTAATACATCACGTTCATACATACAGCTCTCTCCATTCGACAGTCATCTGCATGTAAGGACTTTACTAACCACCCTGTATATGCACACACACATGCAGTAAAACCTCGATCTTCTGTCAGTCACAGGACCAGAGCCGTGGCAGATTATTGAAAAGACGGTTAAGCAAGAAAGAGGAAATTTATAATAAAATGTAGTATATTTTTATTAAAATTATACATGTTAAAAAAAGATTACATCATGAATCTTGTTGAAGGCACGAATGAAGTTTATTTGAATCGAGAGAACTTGTAATTAATGAAACACAAATATAAAACATTACATGCCTGTGTGTAAAATTGTTGTTGGTTGAAAAATGCAATTTTTTGTTTGTTTATTTAAACACACTGCGTGCTTTTTTGGCTGCCATGTCCCGTACTCTTCGAAGCGGTAATAGCTGAGTAGCATCTGTTTCAGTCTGCTGTTCAAACCAGTCAATGCACTTGGAAACCATACATTCTGCTTCAGCGTGGGTAATGGTTTTTGTAGGTTCTTCAGCCTCCTGTACACTTTCATCGTTTTCTTTAGGATCGTTGGGGTTCAACATTCGCTAAATGAGTTTGTCGTCACTTAGGAACTCGAAACCTGCTTCAAGTTTATCAATGTCCATCCCTTCACCAACGTCATTAATTTCAATGTTTTCTCCTGCGGGTAGAGCCTCACAAGTGTGTAAAATTGTCTCACTGATGACAGTGTCATTCTCTACGTCATTACTCTTCTCGTTTTCCTGTGGCCACAGTTTATTCCAAACTCTGTTTAGTGTGAGAGAAGGTAGATTGTACCAAGCCTGAGCAATGTTAAAAATGGAATAAATAATTTATGGTGTAACGTTCCAGAAATCTTTAACTTTAAATTCCTCATTAGATGTCACTAATTGCTCAATGAATCGTCTCTGTAACATCTTTTCATTGATTCAATTACCCCCCATCCATGGGTTCGATCAGCATGGTCATGTTTGCTGGCAAAAAAGTGACAAGTTATTTTCCCATCATCACTCTTTAGCTCAGAATTAGAATGGGTGGGAGCATGGTCAGTAAACAGCATTGCTTTAGCAGGCAACCCCACTTCCTTCAGATGTGCTCTGACTAGGGGGCACAAATTTTCAGTAAACTATGAGGAGCAAAAAATACCTTGACTCATCCAGGTTTGTTTTTTTTTAGTGCAATAATTGACAAGCAGTTCCTTCATGTTCATGTTTTTAAATACGTGAAGTTTTTGCAATTTTCCCGTAGCAAGTAGGGGCAATTGATGCAACCCTGAAGCATTCAAGCACAGCATCCTTCTGCA
Organism: Dysdera silvatica; assembly: GCA_006491805.2. Lineage (NCBI taxonomy): Eukaryota > Metazoa > Arthropoda > Arachnida > Araneae > Dysderidae > Dysdera > Dysdera silvatica. The sequence continues at coordinate 6,966,474 of QLNU02014802.1, read as the reverse complement.
TTTTGAATCCTTAGGGCACTTTCTTTCTTTCTCTCTCTCTCCTTTTTTTTTTACATCAAAGCTAATGTTTTGTGAGGTAGAGCTTTCCAATTTAACGCTTACTCAGAGATCTCATAAAGATCGCACTGCTCACTGTAGTCCGGGGTTTGGTTTCCTAGGCCTTAAGAGGTTCGGATTCCTCGGAAAACAGTAGGTCCCGGCGCAGCATGACCATTGTAGTCCTTGAGCCGTAAAACCACAGGCAAATTTCCAATTTAGCCCAATTTCATTGCAGTTGTAAACCTGTTCTCATACTAACTTCCGAACATTAACCATGTTTAAAAATTCTTTTTGATAATCCACTACTACGATAATGTCAGAACTCAATTTTTCATCTGAAATTTCCAACTGGCGAATTCCATCTTGGTTTTTAAATCTGTCTAGCCAACCAGTGCTCTTGTGAAAAGGAGGATTGCCATTCATTTTTTTTTTTGTGAAGTTCCATCGCCTTCCTCTGAATGATAGGACCTGAATGGGAAACACCTTGAGAACGTGCTTGACTGCACCACTAATGAACGATGGTGTCTAGCTGCTGAAGTGGTGATTTTTTTAGTCGTTTTACTCGCTGTTATGTCGCCATCAGAAGTAAGTTTGGAAACATGGCTTTCAATTTTGTTGGCATCTCAATATCATCCATGGTTGTTTGACCTATGCTATAAATTGGCGAGATGCTAACTGAATTTTCTCCCTTTCGTAGACACTTAATGATCTCCAATTTTTTAGACAAATCGAGCACAACACGCTTACATTTTTAGCTCATTATTTTTACAATTATATTACAATTTTTAATGCTAGTGTGACAATAAACTTAACCTAAAGACACACGCACGAACGACTTAGCAGACAAGTTTGTACTGGCATGTACAGTCTGAGTGTGCTGGCACCAGCCCACCAGTGTGAACTTGTACTTGACGCCGAGATGGTTAAGTGAGAAAGACAGTAAATTGGGAGATAGATAATCGAGGTTCCACTATGTATGTATACATGGTTTTTATCAAATCTGAACTTTTGAAGATATTGACACTCATGATGCATGATTTTGTGGAGAAACTGTGAAAACCTTCTAAAACTAAGATGTTCAACATGTGGGTATGTGTTCACCCTTAGTGTCATGTTATTGCTGCTTTGCAGCTAATCTAATATTGTGTAAGATATACATCGAAGTAATTTCGAACTTCCCCTTACCAATTGGTGTAGTACTCCATCATGTTGGAAAATGAAGTTGCCATGGTTTTCGTAATGGCCATTTCGTAAATGCCATGGTTTTCGTAACAACTAATTAATTAACATATGAAAATAAGTTCTTATTAATGTTTTTGTGGAAAACGAAGCAGGTTGTACATTTTTTTAGATGACATAGTAGAGAATAAATTAACCTTTGGGGAGTCCTGCACATACTGTACATAGAATATTCACTCCAACCTAAGCAAACGTTGTTTATTTACTTTTCCACTGATTTGAAATGTAGATTCGTTACTGAAAATTAAACCCACTAGAACTATTTCCTTCACTACTCTCTGACATTTTTGTGCACAAATGTCAGAGCTTTTATTAATTAATTTTGGGCATGAGCGGCAATGGTGCAACTTTTGGAGTTCTTCTACAAAACCTTTGCTTGTAAAATGTTAAAACTGTGTTTTTCTTTTGTAATAACTCTCTTGCTCTGTGATTATATAGCTTGGGCTGATTGGGCTTGTTAGAGGATTTTTGCTTTCAGCAAGGTTCAAAAACTAACTCAGTGTGTGAGAAGTGCCCTACTTTCTATATCTATAGATGTCCTGGCATGCTAAGAGTAATCATTTTTTATGAAACTTAATTCTAAAATAATGTTTTAAAACCTAGTAGCCTTTAATTTATTTATAAACTTTTAATTAGAATCGTTTGGCAGAAAACGCAGCAATTTAAAATTGTAACCTTTATTCGTCTTTCTCACTGTATATTATTCACTTTTTCAGCAAGTTCTCGATGTCCAAATATGAAATAACGTAGAGGTTTGCTCATTCATGTAAAGTGTTATTAGTGTTAAATTTCTTTTAAACTTATTTGTAATTTTTACTAAACAAATGGCATATTTTAGAAATCTTTAGCTACCGGATCATTAGAAATTGACCCTGAAAAGCCAGAAGACGAAACTTCAAAGCAAGCTCTTCTCAATACTCATGCTTTTTTGATTCTTAGTCGAACGGATAGCAGTATGGTATGTTAAATTACCTATCAAGTTCAATTATCACTTTTGTCATTTGCTGAAATATTGTTTTACATCGACTTTCTCACTGAATGTTTTTTTTATTATTTACAATAATTTTCTTAGCAATTGGATGCAGCTTAAAATAACAACAAAATAGATAATAATTACTGGAATTGAATGGATTGGATAAGCAATTTAATAATATATAACAGTTTAGCACTTAAATTGTCATTTGTGTATATTATGATAATGAAGAAGTCAATTGGTATCAATTTTTTGTGTTATGACGTTCCTACAATATGAGTGGAATATCCATTGTAATGAATTTGTCTTCTAGTTGAACAGCATAGACAGTCAATACACAGTGAAATCTGTCTGTAATGGCACTGTAGGGACTGGTATCTTTAGAGGCAATGTTGAACCTAATATGCTTTATATGTGTCAGTACCATGTGGAATGCAGTTTTTGGCAGTATGGTTTATAAACAGGTTTTACATATTAGCTAAAAGCAGCCCTATGTTGGCATACAGGTAATGCATCTATCTATTGTGTTGTTAACCCAGATTCAGTATCAGTGACATCATGAAACATGTGCCATTTTTCTTCCCATCATGGCCTGGGATTTGGTGTCTCGGACAATAGCAATTCGGATTCTTTGAAAAACGAACTGTAAGTTAAGGCACAACATAACCTCTGTCCTTGCACTGTAAAATTCAAACAAGTCAAGAATTTAGTTATACTTCTTTAACTAAGTTTTTGATTTGTTTGAATGTATGTTGTTTGTACTATATGTATTTAATTAAATTAATTGCATCTTAGTGTGGTTTTCTTTTTTTCAATTTCAGATTTTGCAGACTGGTCAGGAAATTAATGAGTTGGATCACAGTGGTTTTAGTACCCAGGCTCCAACAGTTTTTGCTGGGAACCTTGGCAACAACCGTTTTGTTGTCCAAGTATCTCCTATGGGAGTGCGACTTCTCTCAGGATCTCGTCAATTGCAGCATATTCCATTGGATGTTGGAGCACCTATTATATGGGCTTCTCTTGCAGACCCTTATATCATTATCATGAGTGCAACAGGAATGGTTATTCAACTTACTTTAAAAGCTTCAGATGAGAACTTTTCCGTGAATCCTCGACTTGCTGCTTCCAAGCCTCAATTAGCACAAGTTGTGAGTATGAGACAGGGTTATGTATTTAAAGATAAGAAATATCACAACATGTATCATAAGTTATATCATGTCCTATATGCTTTAATAAATTAGTTGGTATCATGTTTTCCTGTATATCCTGATAAATTATATTATGGCTTCAGATTTACATTGCTACGATAATGTAGTGGAAAGAGTGCTATTCTTCTACCTCGTAAAATTTGCATCTTACTTTCTAGTTTTCAATTTGAACCTTACACTGTAGCCTTTAGTTTGTTTCTTAAACTTTCTATTATAAACCTTGATCAGGCCTTGATACAATTCATAGTGTGATTGCTAATACACACGTTTTACCAAAGAACTGCAATGAACTTTTAAAATGTATCGGTGCAGTTTTTATTTTATGAAGATTTTGCTGTAGCTGTATGCAAATTACAGGATATGCACACATATTCAGGTTCTGCCAATGATTGCAGTTTTCAATTGATCAGGTGATTAGTAAACTGGGAAAATCAGTCTTTTAAGCTGTAGTTCGTTCGCGGTGAGTTGGTCGTGCAGTCCCGTTAGCAGACGGCTTGTTCCATTGCAGTAAAGGGTAGAGCGTTTTCCAGAACTTGTTTTTCACACGGGAAAAATTAGTTATGGAAGACGTTTTACCCTCTACTGCAATGAAACAACCCGTCTGTTAACGGGATCGGATGCCAAGTCTGCTTGAACAGACTATAATTTTTATTACTTTCCCAAACCCATACAAATTTAGTTTCTTTGCTTTTGTTTTATTCAGAATAAAGTTTGAGTAGTAAAAATACCTGGAAGATGTGGTTGAGTGAATTTTCAGCAAACATTCGTGTACAGTGGATTTTATCATAGGCTTATGTGCAGTTGTTTTGCCTCTATATCATATTGTCGCAGAAAATCAACCTGATCCAATCTCTCTCTCTCTCTTCAATCAAGAATCTGTGAGACACTATTAGCTGTTGAATAAATGCTCTCCCCATCCATTAAAATAGGGTAAACCGTAGACTTACGTTGATACTGTATAGTCTGCGATACATCAGGAATGACATTCGAATGTTCATCAAATCATTACCTAGCAGAGTTGCCAGATGTATTACTCAAAATGGTGATCCTACTATCTAATGGTCACCCTGTATATATGGCCACTGGGTATGTGTAACATTTCAAAATTAGTCACTTGGTCAGTTCTTCTCTCCGTGTCAAGTTCACGTTGCAAGCATTAATTCATGGTGTGACATTTCCTCTGCTAGGCAGTATATACATTTTAGATTGAAGTTTGATGCAATAATTTATAATGCTTCACCATTTTTCTCAATTATTATTAACAATTTATTTAGCTGTGATTGTTTATTGTGTACTTTTAGAAATCACAAGTATTAACCCTTTGTGTATATAAAGATAAAAGTGGAATCTTCACAACTGTTGCAAAAAATGATAATAGTGATGTAGGCAATCCTGTGGCAACACCACCAGTCATGCCTGTCTCTGAAATTTCAGAAGCTGCAGGAATTCCACAGTAAGTATTCCATTCAAAGCATGATAAAATATTCTGATTCCATCGGCAGTGCAGTGATAATGCATTCGCTTAGTACTCCGTTACCCCAGGTTTGACTCCTAACGGTACCTCCCCCACACACACACAAAAGAACTGATTGTCAAACGTGCAGTCCAGGGGTTGGTTCCCTTGGCCTTGTAAGAGGTTTGGAATCCTCAAAAAACTATAAATTCTGGTGCAGCATGACCCTTGCACCTTGAAACTCATGAACAAGCATGTCAAGGGTTGATATGGTTGTCTGCTAGAGAACAAAGGTGGTACTCTTGAGGAGGAGGAAAGAAAAAGGATGATAGCGTTCTCCAGTGGCATTCCGTTATTTATTTATTTTTTTCTTCCTGAAATTCTGGAATTAAGATCACATAGTTTGTGGCCGCAATTTATTCCGCCAATTGAAAGAGATTTAATTTGGTGACTATGTTGCCCCCAACAGAAACATTGACAAACAAAACAAGAAACAGAGGAAAAAATGGCAAGCTCGACTTTTAGTTACATTGAAATCTGAATTTGGCCATGCGATTCAGTGGTAATGTGTTTGCCTATCATACCATTAACCCAGGTTCGATTTCCAGTAGTGTAGTAGTAGTAGTTCGTAAGTTGATTTCTTAGATTTTAAGATGTTTGAATTCCACAGAAAACCTTAGATCCTGGCACACCATGACCTTTGCTGTTGGCCCTGCAGTGGTGACGTGTTTGCCTAGCATGCAGTTATCCCGGGTTCAACTCCCAACTGTGCCAAAAAAAAAAAAAATGTATGCTTACTGACTAACTACTCCCCCTTGGTTCTTTAGGCCTTACAAGGTTTGAATCCCTCAGAAAACTATAGGTCTCTGCACAGCATGACTTCTTACTGTCCTTGCAAATAATGACCCCCCCCCAAAAAAAACACCTTATGCATGCTGACTAACTAACCACACCATGCTCTGGAGGGGTTGATTCCCAATGTTTTATGAAGTTTAAATTCCTGAAGAAAATGTAGGTCTACCGCCCTACTGTGACATAGTTGTAACATATTCGTTTATTGTGCCATTAATCTTCATTTGACTCCCAATGGTATCGTAGAACATATGCCTTTTTTCTACCTACAGTCTACATTTGGTTCTCTGGGTTAGAGGTTGACATTCCTCTGAGGAAAATTGTGGACCCCAGTACAGCATGACCTTTGCTGTCCTTGTGCTATGAAAACACAAAAAAGGTAAGCGGGCATCATTAAAACTGAAATAGTAATGGACTGGGAGTATCATAACTGACCAGCGATGTGTAACTAAAATACTCAACTGGATTTCGTAAAACGGTCAAAGACCTAGGAAATATCCTTAGGCTAGATTCAAAAACAAAATTAGAAAACAGGTTAAGTTAATATGGAGGCAAATTGTTCAAGGAAAACGTATGGAGAGGCCTTCATCCAACAATGGATGTACAGTGGTTTAATATGATGGTTAGAATAATTTAGTGAGTTTTCACATTTTGGTAATTTGAAACATGTGGCATTATTTGTTTCCATTTATATATTGTGCTGCTTCTTTTAAAGGTGAAATTAAGATGTTCTTATTTTTTGTTGATAGAGCTGTAGATGATGAAGATGCATTGCTGTATGGAAATGCAGCATCAAGATCTCGAAATCAAAAGATTGATACTCATCAAATCCCAGCTAAGAAACAAAGGTAAAAGATTAAATCAAAAAATTAATACACTTTAAACAAAATGTGCAAAATGCTTCTTACGACCTTTTTTTTTTTCCAGGATAAAGATCGACATTAAAGATCTCCCACCCACATTTTGGTTATTTATCGTCAGAGAAAATGGAGTCTTAGAAGTATGTGCTAATGGTGCTCTAAATATCTGCTTTTCGTTTTTGTTATGTTCATGAAACCTTACAATCACAGGAATTATTTTGCACCTCCACAAATTTTTGGTTCAAATTACAACTTGTCTTTGACTTACACAAAATTGAAAAGATGAAAAATTCCTCTCTCAGACTTTTACAGGTCAAAACTGAGTTCTAGTTTGAAAAAAAAAACAACAAAAAAAAAAAAACATATGAACCATAAATATCTGCTTTTCATTTCCTTTATATCCATGTAATGTTAAAATGTGGAAAATATTTTCACATCCGTAGATCCTTGGTTCAGTTTAATTCATGGGATGTTGAGAAGAAAAGAAATTCTTTTCATGTTCCTATGAGTCTAGGGTAGCTTCTAGTTTGAACTGGGAAAAAAAAAAAAAAAAATCATTGATGAGGCTGAAATTATTACAGTTTAATTGTCGATAAGTTTTGCCATTTAATTAAAAAGACTTTAATAAAATGCCGTATTTCAGATTTATAGCCTTCCAAATTATCGACTCTGTTACCTGGTAAAAAACTTTCCAATGGGGCAGAAATTCCTCGTAGACAGTGGACAAGCCACATCTACAATTGCTGGGTAATAATTTCTCTATGCTCATAAAAAAAAAAAGTTAAAATAATCCATTTTATATAAACTCATATCCTTCTCTGGTGCTTTTATATATTTGTTTGCATCCTTTTTTTTTCTGTGTTTTTAACAGTTTACTTTCCACTGAAAAATCAGAGAAACAACATGAATACTTACCATTAATCCAAGAGATCTTAGTTGTGGGTTTAGGCCATAGAAATTCAAGGCCAATTTTGTTGGTAAGTAATTCTTTTACTTATATGTGCCATTTATAACAACCTCATTGTAGTGGGTTACTCCTTCGGTGAAGTAGTGAACATGCAACATGCGTCTTGCAGCAACTGCCACAATTATATGGGAAATTTCTATTATTGTTTATATATTTAGTATCAAATTTATATCATGAATCTAGTGTGACATTTCTCTATTCATAGAAATAATCTCAATTGTAGTTTGACATGGCAATTGTAATACACCATACATTGATTTAACATCCATTTCAAGCATAATTTGTGATAGGGATTATCTGCAAAAGGCGAAGAGAATTAGAAGAAATAGCAAATTGTTAAACATGTCCCATTTTTTAACCACGAAGCTGCTTTTTTTTTTTTTTTTAACCAATGAAGAGATTATTAATTTGACCTACATGCATTAACTATTTATTGGTTTCATTGATTAATTAAATCCTGGCTGTTTGTGAAAAGGCTAGTTCATTCCATCTCTTTCTGTTAAGCATAACTGAATTTCTTCTAGTAATAATTTGCTAATCTTTAATATAATTATGTATTGAGCACTAGTTTATCGTTGCATTTTACTTTCTCATAGGCACGTGTCGATGATGACTTATTAATTTATGAAGCATTTCCATACACTGAGTCAAGTTCACCAAGCCATTTGAAATTGAGGTTTCGAAAAGTGGGTTGTTATTTTTTTTAATTCTTAACAGTTCAGCATTTTATATTATGTGGATAAATTTTACTTTCTTTGACAATTTTATTTCTTATTACTTTTAATTCATCATTTTCCTGTTCAATGAAATACAATTGTATAACTAATAGCGCTGCAATGTGACTTCTACTAACACCTTATTCTTCACAATAATAATGTAATTATAATGCAACTGATGATAGTATAACTTACATTTTAAATTTCAGATGAACCATGAAATTATTTTAAGAGAACGTAAATTCAAAAGTAAAAAGGTAGATGATGATGAACTAGCTTCAGGTATCCTGAGACGCTTCCGTTATTTCGATGACATATCAGGTTACAGTGGGGTATGTGCCATCTATAGCATTGTCTATGTTGAAGCAGATTCGGAATATCATTTTCTTCAGACAATTTTTTCATAGCTTTGAAATTGTCTAATCAGCAACTGCTATGGCTCATATTTTCCAGGTTTTCATTTGCGGCAACTGTCCTTATTGGCTCTTCCTCACAAGTCACGGGGAACTCAGGATCCATCCAATGACCATCGATGGCTCCATAACTTGCTTCGCACCATTTCATAATGTCAATTGTCCGAAAGGTTTCCTGTATTTCAACAAGGAGGTAACCATTTTCCCATCCACATTAAACTAAAGTGCATGTATTCATATAATTTCTCGGTAAGTTCAAATTAAAGGAGGACTAAAATTACAGGTGTGTTTTTATCCTAGGGTCATCTTCGAATCTGTGTGCTTCCAACTCATCTGAACTATGATGCACCGTGGCCCGTTCGCAAAGTTCCCTTACGGTGCACCCCTCATTTCATCAACTACCATTATGAAACGAAGACCTACTTTGTTGTTACCAGCAACATGGAAACTTATACGAAACTCGTTAAATTTAATGGAGATGAAAAAGAGTTGGAACCTATTGAAAGAAGTATTTTGTTGTTTTGCTTTTAATACTTAGTTTGATTTTAATTTAAAATTATGATTAAACTTGTTACATGTGAGCTTTTACAGCAATATTTTTAACATTATCTGCACTAGACACCAAATATTTTTTTTTTTTTAACATCCCTGTTGTGACTTATACTATCCTTCATCGTATAGGCTCTGCAGTTGCATAATATTTGTCTGCTATGAAGATATTTTGAGTTTGAATCCAGATATTAACCTGTTTTACACAATGTATCGTGGAGATTAAATGATGTATTGGAACATAAATAATATGTTACATAGGGGTTCTTGTATACCAGCTATATAGGTGATGTGTTTATTTACAGTCTAGAAAATCCAAGTTTTGCTTCAGTTGGTATGAACATGTGCATTTTTTCCTGATCCACATTCCAGGGCTTAATTCCGTATGTGAGTGGGATTTTGATTGCTTGGGCCACTATAATAGTCCTAACATATTATCATCTGATCTCTCTGTGCTAAATAATTCAAACATCTACTGTTATGCAAGTCTAAAAACGGTGATGAAATACTACCATAACACTCCTTATTAGTTGATGCTCCCCAGACAGAAAAATTTGCCCTTAAAAGAGGGGAGGGCGTGGTTATTCTGAAGTAGCTGAAATATTACATTTCAGTCATTGTACTTCATTTTGAAACATGTACATTTTTTTGAGTACATAAGGTAATTTTAAGATAATGAATGCAAGCACTTGTTGAATACAACAAGTAAATTTACAACGAAAACATGGCGTCCATATAGGGGGCAGATGGGAGCTTGAACCGTTTAAAAATTTGATTTGCCTAAATCTGCTATTCATTAACATTCAAAGGTTTTTGCAGCTACACTTTAAAATAAGGTACTTTTTAGCTCATTACTAATTGTCAAGCAGTATCAATTATTTTTGTAGCATTTTGGTATCTTGTACATTCACTAAAATTCTCGACAGCTTTGAGAAGGAAGTGCTAATTTTTCTTAACTGCCCGCTAGAGGTTTTTCACATATTATAGCATTTGTACATTTGATATTTTCCATCATCTTGTTGACATCATGGATGTAAAAATATCAGGGACATTTTTAGAAATCTATCGGTCAATTTTTCTTCCTGCATTTTGTTACCACCTTGATGTGTCATCAAATTCTCAGAATCTGTACACAAATTTCTAACCATGCAATTTTAATTGCTGTTTACAATAGCTTATGCCATCTGTGTGGTATTAGTCCAGTTTTTCCCCTTAAAGGTATCAGTTTTTGTTACACACTATTCTTTTGAATCAACAAATCTAAATCAATTGCCACAATTTATGAACAGGAGGAGAGATTCTCCATAGCTCATACCTTTCTTTTCGATTATTATCAATGGCTGAAGTTCAAGCACATTATTTCCGTACAGAGGTTTTCAATCTGATGGAATGAATCATGAAATCAATATCTGTGCACCCATATGTAAGGGTGATCGTTAAGCAGATGTTTGAAAGATATCATTGCAAATGAGTTTCTGTGCAGGGATTTTTATCTGATCGTAAAAACAGGGTGACCATATCTAAGGTGTGTCCGTGAAAAGAGGCTTTACTATATAGTGTTGAAATATAAAAATAGAGTATGATAATTTATATTTCTAATTAGTTTCTACCTGTCCTCTAGCCACTACTTTTGATTTGACACTAAGATATCAATTTAACACACAAGTAGACTCTTGTGAATTAAGTCTAGTACAAAAGGTACAGTGCCTATACAGTGACCTTGCGTTTTTACAAACTTGTAGGAACCTTAAAAAAAGTTTGTAATTGGGAATTGCCTTAAAAAAGGGAAAAATGCAATTTGCACTCACCTTTATTTTTTACATATTCAAAGAATATCAGTAATTTTTGTTTGCTGCGTAATAATACTTTGCAAAATGCACGATTCCATAGAGGTAATTCTGTCAAGCATCTCAGAATTACTATCTGTTTTTTATAAAGCAACGCAGTCCTTATAGCCATTCTGTGGCTTCCTTGATCATAGTTCTTGAGATGGCATCAGCATAATCTTCCTTGTCTAGTTGTTCTTTGGCATTTTTTTTCAGTATTTGATTGACAGTTCCATTATCTGATATTGCTTCTGTGCATGCTTATACATTGTCATCTACAATCAGAAAATCTTGAAAAACCAAGACTTCGGGGACTTGAGTATTCCTCCCGTGACGTTCCTGCATCAAGGCTTTGTTTATACTAGGATCATTTTCGGAGATTTCTTGTACTGGAACTGTGCGAACTCTACGTGTCGAAATGCAATGAAAAGTGCTGAAAATGAGTTCGTAAAAAAAAAGTTTTTTGAAATTTCAGTCCTTAAATTGGAGCTTGTAGTGGAGTGTTTAGCTTTCAATTATTTTTATCAACAATAGATGGCAGCACCCAATCAATAGGAATAACTGTGAATTCTAGGGTCATGTGACCTGACCTACTTTGGCAGAGACAGCTAGTCTCTCGTATGTAGCAGACTCAAGGTCTGTGTTAAGTAAATCAAATGACTGCATTGAATTTGTAAATGTATTAGTAATGTAAATATTGTACATAGTGATTGAGCTACCGTGTGTATGTTTCATGGTAAAAGGATTACCTGATAATGTTTACTTTCTTTGTTTTGTGTAAGAATAAAGTGTACCTTTGTGTGAGTTCGCTGTTATTCTATAAGCTGAAATGAACATTAGTTCTATAGGATACTTTTTGACCAACTCATTTGTTCATAAAAACAAATAATTCGCAAACTGCAGGTTCGTAAAAATGTGAGTACCCTGTATATAAAAACAATTCTTCTGAGATATATATATATATATGTATTGCAAATAATTTTTTTAATAAACAATGTATTATAATTTTTTTTATACTTCAATCTTTGAAATATATTTTCAGCCGATGAGCGTTATATGTTCCCACAGACAGAACGATTCAGTATGCAGCTGTTTTCCCCAGTAAGCTGGGAGGTGATCCCAAACACGCTAATCGAAATGGAAGAGTGGGAACATATTATATGTGCCAAAAATGTTCTGCTGTTATCTGAAGGCACTCGCAGTGGCTTGAAGGGTTATCTTGCTGTGGGAACAAACTATAATTATGGAGAAGATGTGTCTAGTCGTGGAAGGGTAATTTTTCATTATTTACTGTTAACGAATGCAGTAGAATTCTAATTATTCGGTAATCTGAATCATGGTAGGTCGAGATAACAGGATGTCTGGATAATTGGGTGTAAGGATGTTATAGAACAGGGGTTTCCAATCTTTTCAGTCCAAGGAGCTATTTTGCTTATTCTTGTTGGCCCACGGGCTACACTGATCTTATTGTCCTATGTTGGCCAATGTTAATTTTTGCTTTATCGGGAATGTCCGGCCTGCAGTGGTTCTTGCGGGCCATAGTTTGAAGACCAGTAGACTATCATCATAGTCAGTACAGGTCAAATGAACTAGATTAGTATTACTCAAGGAATTTCTGTGGTTCTCATGCAAATGAGAAAAACATGCTGTGATACCTCTGCTAATGCTTCATTGAAAATGCTGAAGTTCTATTAGTATGTAACAAATTGCGGTTATGGTGTAGGATATTATTGCTAATGGAGGTAAAAAAAAAAAATTTGACAGCAAAAACGTGTTGTGCCCAAACCTATAATGTTCATCTGTTATAATGTAGTTTGACATACAAAACTTCTTTTGACAACATTAGAGGGTCTTAATGTCGAGTTGGATTGATCTGAGTTTTACGTCCATATCATCCTCTCTACCTAAATGATTCTAAGACAATCTTTGTAAAGGCATAAACTGAGAAACCTCATCTGCATATTTACGGTATTAAAATTAACATAATCTGAGCTACCTTCTTAGAAACATGGGCCTTTAAAATTACTCTATTTCTATATTATTTATGGTACCCTTATGGAAGGCTCAGTGTACCCGAAGGTACGTACCTCCACAGTACATAGTTTAAGAAAGATTGTTCTGCTTCAATGATCTAGGTTCAGATGATTAGAATTCTACTGTAATTTTTTATTAATGCAGTGTAACTTGTCTAATTTAAATGTGTTTAATTCAAACTTTCCCCTGCAATGTGGTAAATCTAAAAATGAATTACATGAAACTTTTCCCCAAGTTGAATTCTTGGATAATTCGAATTAAGTTTATCGTCCCTTTAGATTTCAATTGACCAAATTCAACAGTAATAATTTTATTTCAGATGCTTGGCACACCAAGAAATTACCTGACAATATTGTCAAATAAATTGGTTTACCGAGAAACTAAATTCAAACCCTGAAATCGCTCCAGTGGTTATGTTCACCACGTTCAGACCATGGGTACCAGTAAGCTGGACTGTGTCTAAATGTATTGTGGTTTGGAGGTCATGTTCAGCCATCTGTTTCTTCCTATATGGCCCATATTGCCATCATAGCATATAAAATATGCGAATAAACAGAAAATAAGTTAAATTATTTGGAAGATGAAGTGTTGGAATGGTTTTTCTGTGAGTACTGCCACTGCCATTATGGTAGTGGTAGAACTCAAGGTGGTAAATTTAAGTGCTAGTCTTCTACCATGTGGTCTGTGCTTCATTTTCCAAGAACAGAGAATTTTTGAATAATAACACCTACAACCTTTGGGCCTTATAGATTAGCTTTAATTTCCAGCAGGCTTTTGCCCAACTAAGATTTTGTGCAGGAATGTATCACGATTATAGGAGGTCACACTAAAGTGATATCTTATGCAGCTTTGGGATCTAAAAATACAAACCTGTCATGAAATAATTGATTATATATACATTTGCTTTGCTACTTATATGTTAATTATAACTGTCATTAAGAAGTTGCATCACTGTAAAGATGGCTCCTGTAAGATTTATGGTAAATATATGTGTATGGGCGATGACATGAAAGTGCCAAAAAGGCACTCAAAGTACTTAGATGTGTATAAAAAAAATGCTATTCAAAATTTGGGATACTTGCATTACACACAGCATTAATGAAGTTTGATTTTTAATGTATGAAAAACTGGTAATAGTTTGGGATACTCCACTATGCACTACATGGGGCTTCTGTTTGGCCTCCTCTACTTTCCCTTCTGTCTGATCATCATTGTATATATTCGATTCAAAAATGTTTATTTGGTCAGGCAAGTACAAATGTAATATATATACACACATATAATTTTATTTGATACAATTAAAACTATTATATATATCTGGACCTTTATTACAGAACATCCCACTTGGAAGAAAGGAATATGTGTATATGATTACTGCATGTGACTTTATTTTTTTTACATTGAAAAAACAAAGTCGTGGTGGATGGAAAATGAGTGGCTTCTTCCCAGGTCCTTCCCATATGATAGTACAAGTTGTACAGTACTGTTATCGCTGTACATAAATTCGGCATTGAAAACATGTTCAAAATTAATTGAATTTTTGTAAGGTGTGAATGTTTATTATTATTAATACAGTGAAATTTCTCTAGAGCGATACTCTAAGGACTGGAAAAAGATATTTTTATAGACACGGTTGAACCAAGTTAATTCTATATCTGTCGAGACTGTGAAAAATATCGTTATAAGTAGCTTTCACTGTTTACCATATTCTCCACACATACCAAAATACATTTATAAGTACAATGTGTTTCACAAAGGATGTTAAAACAATATTTCACGCAAGGATGAATAGTCACAAGACGTAGAGTTCCCACACAATCTGGAATTTTCAGAAATTTGAAGAAATTTCAGAAATTTTCAGAAATCATCCCTAAAAGTCTGGGAAAACGAAATTTTTTGGTTAAACCTGGAAAAGTCATGGGGAAAACCTTCCTAACCTGTTCTGAATAGCCAAATTTCATTCAAACGTGAGGTTATTTTCTCCAAAATTGAAGTTCAATTCAGAGTTTTGTTTGCAATGAGTCGGAGAATTTTGTCCGAAAAGTCGAGAAAAAAAAACCTGGAAAGGTGAAGGAATTATTTCTTCCATGGTGAGTGGGAACCTTGATGAGATTTTAAATTTGCTATAACGAAGTATTTAAAAGTGAATAGAAAATCGTTTAATGTTAAAAGTACAATATTGTTTTGAGATATATCATTCAAAACACTAGCGTAGGATTTAAAAAACACAATGTTTCAAGAGTCCACTCTTCCTTTTAAGATGTAAAAGCAGAGTGAAGAGGGATTAAAAATCCTAAGTTCGTATATCCTCATACTGGGAAACCCTCTTATTAGATAAAATCAAATGGCTGTTCCCAACTTAAGGTTTAGTTAGAAATCTTGTAAGGTTTTGGTAACTTTTTTTAATGGATATATTTTATTTGAAATATTGAAGATTCCATTTCATCAGAAAGTTTAATTTTCAAGGAAGTAGCTATATGTATATTTATAATTTTATTCTTGATTTCACAGATTTTAATTTTAGATGTCATTGAAGTAGTTCCTGAACCAGGCCAACCATTAACTAAAAATAAAATTAAGGTATGTGATATTAATAATCATTTGAATAGAGTTCTAATATATTTTAATTACACTTCTAGTGTATTTTGAGTAGCTTTAAATGTACAAGATAATTTGACACAGTACTATGCAGATAAGATTTATAATCAGTAGACTACGTTTTCTGATTATAAAGGTTTAAAGGTCATTTCTACGTTTATCTTCTTTCTTCATTTCTTATCTAATTTCTTTAATTGATGTTTTACCTAGTTTTGTTAATCTGCAATTCCTTTTGCGGTATTCGCATGTTTCACACTGTAATGAGTTTCTAAATTTAATTTATTTTAGGTTGTTTATAGTAAGGAGCAGAAAGGCCCTGTTACTGCCATTTGTCAAGTCTCTGGTTTCTTATTAAGTGCAATTGGACAGAAGGTAATTTTGACAAGTTTAGCACAAACCTACGTACATTATTTTATATTATCCTCTACTATTTATATAGTTTTCCTCGTTATTATGGGTTTTAAAATGATGATTATATATTTTAAAACCCACAGAAATAATCATTCTGGTATTTAAATGTGGGGATTGTAACCTTAGTTAAAATATACCCCGGTATGACTCAACAGCTTTGAAGATGAATTCTGATTTCGTGGGGTTGGGTTCAAATGTGACAATAAACTTGTTCATATATCAGTTTGTCATATTAAACCCATTGGAAGCCCTGTAATAATGCAGTGGTAACAGGTTCACCAAGCGTACTGTTAACCAGATTTGACTCCAAACGATGCCAAAATAGAATGCATACCAACAAACTGCCTACTGTAGTCTCGGGGTTGCTTTCCTATGCCGTAAGAGGTTCAGATATCTCGGAAAACAGTAGGTTCCAGCACAGTAAGACATTTGCTGACCGTTCACAATAAAACGAATAAAACCATTGGACTTCTCATTCATTCGTTTTGGAACAAAACTTGAACCATGCCAGCATGTCTTTAATTCATATTTATATAAATGTTGTTTATAGATACGATTCGTAAGTCACAGTAAGCAGTCAGTCCTATCCACACTGTTCCAATGAACACTGTTGTTCTTTTACCTGTGTGGTGGCAAGAGGAATGGGATCATCAAACCAATAACAAATTGCGTAATATTAAACATACAATTGGCAACTGGCCCTCCTCATACCGTAAAAATCGGAAAGAGGAGGTTCTCCTTGCTAGACTTCGCATTGGGCATTCCCATCTCACCCATAGACATCTGTTGGAAGGAAAACCAGCACCAATTTGCCAAGTGTGCAATGAACCCATGAGTGTTTTACACATTTTAACTCAATGCCCCTATTATAGACTTGCCCGCACTCTTACTTTTAACTCTTCATCACTGTCTGACATTTTAAATGACCATGCTGACCATACGCACGTTTTAAAATTTTTAAAAAGTACTGGTTTTTACTACAGTCTTTGATTTTACCATGTTTGGCGCAGTATAGCCCAGATGCTCTTGCGCCATAAAAAAGCCAAACAATCAACACTGTTGTTCAGAGGCCCAAGTAATAGCACCTTCCTTTTGGATCCAGTTACAAGTAGTTAGTTCTATAAAGACTGTCTGGCTATGTGGAAAACCTGGTTAAACAAAAGAAATTTGAAACTCAAAGCCCCGAGTCTGGAAAATTTCTAATTTAGTATTATTATAAATAGCCTTGTAAAATATTTTCCTGAACTGTACGTTTTGTACTGCATTGTATACTTAAAATTTAAGTACAGTTTTTGTTAAACGACAATTTTAATCAATGTTTTTTGGCATAGTGATACCGTCATGGGTTCAGGTCCCACTGAATGCAGGAACATTTATTTTCTTTCGAACGTTTCACCATCTAATCACGCCATAACATCGGCGCTGGTATCACTACGCCAATAAACGTTGATTAATATTGTTGTTTAATTTAATCTGCGTAGTGTTCGATTTATATAAATAAAGTTTTTGTGTTTATGGGATATTATTCCTTCACAAATTTTGTATGATTTTTCATAAGGGAGGTTCATTTTCTTATGAAAAATCATAGAAAACTTGCCCTGTTGACCTCATGTGTCTAGCAACATTTCACAATTATGTTATCCCTGTGAAGAGTAGTAGTAATATTCTATAAACTTAAAATACAACGTGGGAATATTTCTTCCGTACCGGTGGTCGTGTTTGTTATGGCAATCTGGTTCCTACAAAGAGCCACTGGTTTGAGGCTGGACTAGGACAGTGTCATTTTTTCTTCTTTTCAAAACAGTTCTAGTTAAGCTTTGTAAACTTGGGTGCCAAAACATTATTCAATTTTTGTGTGTGTGTGTGTGTGTTCGTATAAATTCGCTGTAATCAAATTATACAGGGCCTTGGGTTTGTGTCGAAGTGGATTTCGTAGTCTTGAAGCTTGTTTTGATTATACAAAATCTAATGCATTGTTTGCTGGAATTAGTGACTGGAAATTGATTAAGATTTCATCTGAAAATTCTGGAGAAATCAGGAAAGTTTGAAACTGAATTTAACCCAATGGCATTAGTTGTTATTATGCATGAAATTCTAAGGTAAAAAAATTTAACCAACTTCATGTTTGCTCCTTTTTGTAAAACACACAGATATGTGTTAAGTAGTTAAAAAGTTTAGTCCATTGTATAATTGAAAGGGAGTTGCTTTTTAAGTTCAATTTAATGATTTTAGTTAAGAGCAAGTTTAATTGTTCATTCTTTATTTTTTGTAGATTTATATTTGGCAGCTAAAGGATAATGATTTGATTGGTGTTGCATTCATCGATACTCAAATCTACATTCATTCTGTCATCTCAATAAAAAATCTTATTATCGTAGCTGATATTTCCAAGTCTATCTCTTTATTGCGATACCAAGAGGACAGCCGAACATTATCTCTGGTTAGCCGTGTAAGTATGCAGAGGGTATCATTATACTAATAGATAATAATATTTTAATATAAGGTTACTAAATGTGTGTAAATTTTTTTACTAAGCTGTATTACAGAGTTTTTGATCCCTGACAAGAGAAGTTTGGATCTCACTGAAACCTGTATTCCTGGTGCAGCATGAACTTAATTATCATTGTGCCATGAAATAAAGAACACGTTATACTAAATCTATCAGTACTTCTAAAAGACTCATTTAACCTTTATAAAGGTTTACCAGGATTAAGTAGTGGTATAGGGGCAAGGCATTACCATGTTAATTTGGGCATCTTACAAACATATGTGTAAGGTAAAATCTTGACTGATAATCAAACAGCGAAAACTATTAGCTGGAGCAAATATATATATATATATATATTCTTTAACCATCTAACCTCCAGTCATTTCTGCCCATTTCACTTAACTAGAAAAGGGATACTTCGCTTACTGTTTCTTGGAAAGAGCCATGTACAGACGAATGGGACAACCCTCGCTCCCAAATTTAATTCATAACAGAAATTGAAGTGTTCGATTGGGGTTTAAAAAATTGAGCTGCTGTGCATATAAACCACATTTAGTACAAAAAAACTGGATTTGAGGTGTAAGGAGTGTAACGTTTACCAAGCTTAAATAATAATTAAAAAAAAAAAAAATACATAATCAAAGTTCAAAGTTTAGATTGGCTGAGAAAAGTAGTCAATCATGCTTGTTTACTTTTGAAGTTATATTATTCAATAAATCCACAAATGTTCTATAATTGACCTTAAACTGAGCAAGAAAGGCATTTATGAATGAAAACTACATATTAATTGATTAGATAAAAAAACGAGAAGAAGTAGTGTAGCAAAACGTGTATATATGGCTCTGTAGGGTAGGTAGTTAATCAAGTAAGGTTTGGATTCCTTGGAAAAACTATGTATCCTATTGCAGTATGACGTTAGATCTTTATACCATAAAACGGACATGAATGTTTGATTGGATGGATAGACATTAGCATAGTATACAACGATCAGCTGAGACAGTGTTTCACGCTATTAAATGAAATCTAAAAAATTACAGTTTTTGTGTTCGTTTAAATTAATATTTTCTATTTTTTCCAGGATGTGAAGTTAATGGATGTTTACAGTATAGAGTTTCTCATTGACAACAATCAAGTCGGATTTTTAGGTATGATGTTCGATTCTTTTAATGATAATATTGTTTAGCAGAAAAAAAAAGTATCAGCTCTGTGATATCGTTTAAATATGTAGTTTAGTAAGAAATTGTGTGTGTTGAATAAGCTCATTCTCACTGATCATACAATTACATCACATTACTAAAAAAAAAATTTTTTTTTAAGTAATTGTTGAAAGATTAAAGCGGTGAGGTCAGATCTAGTGGTTTTCACTATTGTCTTCAGGGCTGTAGATAAATGCATCATGGTTCAGAAGTCATAATAAGCTATTGCTCGCATCCCAGATAGTGATCATGCAGTCTTGGAATGTGATATATGCCAGCAACGTTAAGATTTAGTACTTATGCTCATCTAAGTTTAGAGGTATAATATATGTATTTATCTAAGTTTGTGCATATGAAACACATGCTCATTTAGGTTTGAACATGTCATGAATATAAATATTCATCTAGGTTTGTGCTATAGTACATTTGCTAATTGAAATGTAAGTATATGATACAAATCTAGATAAATCGAGGTTTGAAGGTGGTTTGTTTTTTTTTTAAACAGTTTCAGATGTTGAGAAAAATCTTGCATTGTTTATGTATTACCCTGAAGCTAGAGAGAGTTTTGGAGGCCTGAAGCTGTTACGAAAAGCTGATTTTCACGTTGGCCATAATATATTGAGTTTCTTCAGGATCAAGTGTCGTCTTGGGGATCTTCCAGAAAATGACAAAAGATTGGCGACTACTCTAGAAAGAAAACATATCACTATGTTTGGTGAGATAACTGTTTTGAAAACCCATGAAATGCCTGTGTGAAAAAAGTTTTTTAATTGTGTTTAGTGATATGCATTCTGAACATGTAATTTATCAAATCTGGTGTTTTTCCAGCACATTTGGATGGGGGTTTGGGCTACCTTTTACCAGTGCAAGAAAAAACGTACAAACGCTTGCTAATGCTTCAAAATATGTTATTTACACAAATACCACATATTGGAGGTCTTAATCCTAAAGCTTACAGGTTAGTTTACTTATGCCGTCATCATTAACCATTTTACTTTTTTCATTTTCGTCAACTTCTATTATCTGTCCACTATAGAATAAAAGACTCTTGTGAGGCTCACTTGCAGAATATGTGCATTGTTTACATACATGTTGCGTGGTGAAAGCATCTTAGAGAAAGTGGCCTTAAGGGTAACATTCTAACCAAACGAGTTGGTAAGCTGTCCCTATAGTTTAATAAGGAAGGAGGAATTCAACCAATTCCACAGTATGGGGGCCCCTTCATCAAGGGTCACCCACCCAAAAACAAACCATGCTCCAAATTACGTACCTTCTCGAGCGCAGACTACCCTTGTTGTCCTTGCGCCATAAATACAACCAACCATTCAAATTACTTAACTTTAATAATTGAACTGAGGTCTGGTGTTTTCCAGTATGGCGTGACCATAAGACATATACGAGGGTAAATCAAAAACTAAAGACAATTTTGTGGTTTTCTCGGAATAAATGAAAACTGGATGTGTCTGACATTACCACTTGTATACTTGGAGTAACATGGAAGTAGGAGTATTCATCACTGCCACATTCAGTCGAGCGTCGCTAAGGGAAAAGGTCACATGTACGAACGCACCACTCCATGAATGCACCATCGAGGAACAATGCACAATAGTGTGCTTTCTGTTGTCGAGGAGTCACACCTACATAACCGGTGGCTGTTAGTGCAGTATGAAGCAAGCACCATAACTCAAAGAAAGTTGTATGAGTGGGTGGACTGCTGTAAAGCACGATGCACATATAGTTTACAAAAGTTGGCAATTAGTTAGGGAATTTTGTTCTTCAATGTGAGTAGCGACCCTGAATTCATCTCCGCATTATTCCGACGTTGGGGGTGGAGGGGTCCTTATTTCATTTATCTGATTTGGGACTTTTCCTCGATCTTTAAATATCCAATTGAGAACTTCTGCTCTCTGTTATTGATCTCTTCTTGCACTACGTCTCCAGCCCATTATATATACAGGGTGATTCTTAACTAGAGAAAAAAATTTTAAGGGGTGGTAGGGGACCCGAAATGAACCATATTGGCCGATATCCCCATGTTCGAATCGGAGGGGAATGGCTGCAGAGTCAATTTATTGTTTACGTCCAGCTCATTGCTACGTAACCAATTACATCAATTAAAATATTTTTTCAATACAGAATTTAAGTGATTCACCTAATAACACAGCAGAGACAAACAAATCAAGAATTCCCTTTTCTGATCCTGATCTGTGTTGCGATTTAGTGAAAATAAGCATAAAACTGCAATTTTATCACACTGAAAAACAATTGTGAACTGCTAAGTATGTGCAGCAGGCGAAAGACATGAAAATAAACAATTTTTGTTCAGTGACTTTTTTTCTTCAAATTAGCCATTTGGGAACTACAGTGAATTTAGTGTTTAGGTCCACTGCCTTCAAGGTTTACACATATGGCGAAATGCGCCATTTCAAGAATTTCTAAAATTATTTAATGCCAACGGACCTTGGGCTCTCTCTATTTGGCGACTTTCTAAAATCTGTTAAATAGGAAGCGTAAAGTGCAATACACCTTGAAAAAAGATATATCTTAGGCAGGGGTAATGTGTGCATGGCAGTGGGAGACGAGCCGAGACACACCTGAGGTTGCTATAAATTGTAGTGTGCATACTGAGAAATTAGTTTATGGCCGCCCTGACATACATAATTCTCAACGAGGTCATAAGATCCTAGACCAAAAAATAAATAAATAATAATAATAATGTACTGCATGTACAATGAAATCTGTTTTCAGCAACTGTTCAACACTTTTAGGCAGGGTCGGCATTGGGAGGGAGGGGGCATCATTCCTCGGCTCAAGCCAAAGTCGAGTGTGTAGTAAGAAATCAGTTTTAGCTTATCCTTACAACAATGTCCAACACAAGGATAAACTTGAAACTGAAAACTTTCTGTCAAAAAAATAATAATGCTTTATTTACTCTTTTTGCCAATAAATGCTCAAAATGGACTCCCGCCAGAAGTGATGCTTGCCTCACACCATCAACGCATTGAATAAAGCATGCTTCAAAGATGCCAGATATTTTTAACAATGGCGTTGCTACAAGTCTGGTGATCGCATTGTGATTAGTGTCACCTGAGTCTCAGATACCATGGTTTTCAGTGTCCCCAGAAGAAGAAATCCAAACTGATAAATGGGGGGTCACAGTGGCCAAGACACAGGACCACCCCAGCCGATTCATCGCTGTTCAAAAGCAGCATCCAAATAATTGCGCAAGTGAAGAGTGAAATGGGCTGGGGCTCCATCTTGCTGGAACCACATTTTATGTAGAATGGATAGTGTAATGTCCTCAAGTATTTATGGCAAGGCATTTTGCAGAAAAATGGAATATTTTCTCCCGTCAAGTCGAGTTGGCAAAAGGTATGGCCGAATCAGAAAGTCGTTCACGATACCGGTCCAAACATTTACAGATAATCGTTGCTGAAAAGCACCTGGCCATGTAGCATGTGGATTCTCATTTGCCCAAAAATGAGTATTGTGCACATTAAACATGCCCTCTCTTGTAAATGAGGCTTCATCCATGAAGAGGACATGTGTTGGAAAATCCGGCTGCATTGCACTCTGCTTCAGAAACCATTGGCAAAATTGCACACATTGAGGATAATCCTCTGCTGTCATAAATTGATGTTTGTGTACATGAAAGGGGTGTAATTGATCCTGATGCAAAGCTCTGTATATGGTGCTTTGGCTCACACCTCTGCTACATGTGATATGTCTGGTACTTGTGCTAGGCATTTCTCCAACCTCTCGTATAATGTCTTCTTCTAGTTGTACAGTTCTTGAATATCTCCTCCGACCGGTCTCATGCCTGCTAACATGGAATGATCCAGTTTCACAGAGTTGCCTGTGCAAACGTGAAAAAACTCTATGATCCGGTACTCGATTAGTGAGGAAACGTTCACAATATAACCTTTGAACTGCACTTACATTCATATTGCTAGCCACATATACCAGATGCATATCTGCCTTTTCAGAATTCGTGAATGGCTCCATCGTGTACGACATCCGCGTTAAGAATGATTAGTTTAAGCAAAGAAGTAAATTCTGCATGTGCCCAATAGCGCCCTCTAGTAGTAAACATACACATTTTGTTAGATTTGCCGCCTCTACTGCCACTGTTCAAAAAATGCCTGGCACTACCCCTACGCAATGCTTCCCCTGTATGCATAGCTGTGTACAGGAAAAGAGTAGTTGAAAGCTGATTTCATAGTAAATGCAGTACATTTTTATTATTATTATTTTTATTTTTTTTTGTCTGGGATTTTACGACCTCGTTGAAAATTATATATGAAAGGGTGGCCATAAGCTAATTTCTCAGTACGCGCACTATAATTTTTAACGACCTCGGTCGTGTCCCGGCTCGTCCCCCACCTCCACACACGCACACTAAGGCCGCCTCTGTCTAAGATATCTCTTTTTCCAAGGTGTACTGCCCTTTACGCTTTACAATTCCAGTGAATTTAACAGATTTTAGAAATTCTTGAAATGGCGCATTTTGCCATTTGTGGAAACCTTGAGCACGGTGGACGTAAATACTAAATTCACAGTAGTGGCCGAATGGCTAATTTTAGGTAAAAAAGTCACCGAATGAAAATTGTTCATTTTAATGTCCTTCACCTGTTGCACATACTTGACAGTTCACTGCTGTTTTCCATGTGATAAAAAATGCAGTTTTATACTTACTTTCACTAAATTGTGACACAGATCAGGATCAGAAAAGGGAATTCTTGATTTTTTTTTTTTTGTCTCTGCTGTATTATTAGATCGATTTAATTCTGTATTGGAAATTACTTTAATTGGTGTGATTGGTTACGTAGCAATGAGCTGGATGTAAACAATAAATTGACTCTGCAGCCATACCCATTCTATTAATACGTGGGTGGCAAAAATTATTGTATAATAAATTCCCCCACGAAAACTCACAAAAATCTCGCCCCGGAGGCTTTCTTGTGTTGACCATATTTGGCAATTGTGTTATCCCTGCGGAGGGTAATAATACCTTAACATCTTTACATACGGAGAAAGAGAGCGTTGTTTCCTGTCCTCATTCGTCTAGCGGTCCAAGACACTCCGGGCTAAACGGAGGGACCCTGGTTCGAATCCAGGATGGGGAAAGCGTCTCTTTTTCTCCAAAATTACATAAGCTCTAGTTTGAGCTAATTAATACGTGGGTGGCAAAAATTATTGTATAATACCCATTCTATTTCGAACATGGGGATTTCGGCCAATATGGTTCCCTACCATCCCTTAAAATTTTTTCCTCGAGTTAAAAATCATCCTGTATATGCGTGTGTATTACCTTAATAACAATATATATGCACTGGACTCACATTTTAACAAACTATTGTTTTAGTCTCAAAAAGTAATGTGCAGAACTAATATTAATTCCCATTTATGACCTTTCAGATTTAAGAACTTCCTTGGACTTTGTACGAATTTATAAAATTGAGAATCCACTGTATTTTATATCTCTTGTTTGACACAAACTATTTCATAGAGGAATGTTGTTCATAAATTTTTATGATTAATTAGTATGTTTTTTTAAATAAAATTAATTATATATATTTACAATAAAGACAAGTCAAGACTCACAAGAAAACACTTCAAAATCCTCATAAAAATGTCCTGGATGGAGATTTGCTCTTCAAGTACATAAATTTATCTGTACTAGAAAAAACGGAATTAGCCAAAAGGATTGGAACGTCATCAGACCAAGTATGGTATTTTATTTATCTAAGTTATTTATAATCAAATTCTATTATGTATGTTAAAAACATTATCTTATCGGTCTAACAACAATTTTTCTCTTTCAGATTATTGACGATCTTCTTGAAATTTCGCAATGCACAGCATACTTTTAAAACAAAAAGATTTCAATCTGTACATGAACTGTTAGCATCATTGAAGCATTTTTGTACAAAATTTAATTTTTTAAGTTCACCTCATCCCTTGTAATAAATATTTATGAAATATAAAGGTACAATGTGTTCTATATTGACTAGCAGTACTAGATTAACATGCAGGCTAACAGAGCAGCCACCGTTTTTCAGGGGTACCAAAAACCTTAAGGTGTTGCTTTTTTTTTAAATAAAAACTAAGTCTGTGATATATGGTGAGGTTACAAAATAGTCTTTAGGATTGGGAATGGGAACACCTTGGTCCAGCCTAGTAGGAACCCACATGTGTCGGAAAGCTTACTGGTCCATCAAAGTTGAACAGCATCATAATTAGTACTTTATTTTGTATTTTATAGCACATGGACAGATAGGGTCATGCTTCATCAGCACCTATAGTTTCCCAGAGAATCCTACTTCTGTGGCCTCGTATTAGATTACAGATATTGCTATATCCATGGTCCATGGATCTATAGCAAAACAGCAAATCCACACTACTACTTGGATTAAAATCTGGATTTTTTTGTATAATGGACAGATGTGGTACCATAAAGCCACCACATACTGATTAGTACTTTAAAAGGTGATTCTCTGAAAGCACTATACATAGTGTTAAACTGTAAGTTGTGCAAACGCCATGTTACTTAAACATCGCATCTAATTGAAATTAAGCCCAAATTTAAATTAATGTTGAAACAATTGTTTCTACTTAGTTTGGAGCTTAGTGGGCATTTTAATATATTGGAGGTGAGGGGGGATATTTCCTCTGACTCATTTCTTATAATCCTGTGGATTAGTGTTTCTTCAACTGTGGTTCACAGTGTGTTCCACAAACATTCAGAAAAGTACTAAGACACGAGCATTTACTCTTTAATGCTAAGAATAAATTATGAGGGGACGAAAAATTCTTTCCTTAAATAGTGAAAATTAGTGATGAAACACTAGAAATAAATATGTATGATGCAAATTCCGGGCTTTAAACTTTGAGTTAATTCTTGGGGGTCCGTGAATGTGAATAATCTCTGAAACAGTCCATGGTCCACGAAAGTTAAAGAACCGCTGCTATACATGATGGAATTGAAGTTTCACTCACATATTCCAAAAAATCTAAAATTTAATTACCAGTGGGTTCTAGAAATACAGTAGAGCCCTGGGTAATAATTTGAGGTAATGTGGACTGAGCGTGATTTAAATAATACAGATGATTTCATCTGTTAAATTCTAGTTATTTATGTATCGAATTAAAAAAAATGTCATTTAAAAGGGTATGCCAGTTTACATATATTATTTTAAAATATCTATATGATAGTATATATTATGTACATGGTCGCTTTGTGCATTGATTAATGTAAAATTTAATATGTGTACTACTAGATTAAAATGATTTTAACAATAACATTTTATTTCTTAAAAAAAAATCGTATATTCTTTGTTTCATAGTGGCGTTCACATTCAGAAATTATATAAGCTTCTGAAAAACACAGTTGGCTTGGATAATTGGATTTGTGCTGTATTTTTTGTATAAAATTTTAATATGGATTTGGCCTTGAAGTAATGCAATAGTAATACGTTCATCTGGCATTTGGTTATACTGGGTTCTAATCCCAACTGTGCCCTCAAAAAAATTATTGGCTGATTGCTCACTGTAGTCCAGAGGTTGGTTCCCTAGGTCCTTAGAGGTTCATATTTCTCGGAAAACTGTAAGTTCCAGCACAGCACAGCATGACCCTTGTGCCATAAAACTCTTAAGCACACATATAGAATATGGATTTGGTTCTTATCAATATTCACCAAATTCTATAGAAAAATGTAGTCAAACATATGGGGCTTTTTTTGGGGAGGGCAGGGTTAAGTAATGGGGCCCTTTTTTCCCTGGAGTAATAAAAATGTGGTTGTTCAAATATGTAAGTTTTGATTCAAATCTTCTTGCCGCCTGTTTTTGTAGGAAATCTTCTTGCCTACATGCATGCATGTCAAATTGTGGCTCCTATTTTAAAAGGAGGGTATGGTGGTATTAAGTTAAAATGGACTATTTCAGTTTATTTATAATTTTAGTTATGGATTAGAACCATTCATTTAACTTGTAAAGAGTCAGAAACAAAGATGGCGATTCTGCCTACCCCAGGTTATGCTGAAACCAGTGTCTTTCGAGGTGACAAAATAAATCATGCAAGTGAAAAAAATCTTCAATAAAGAAAGCAAACTGAAACAGGTAAGTGGATGGTTGAAATAAAAAATTGAAATCTTTTGATTGATGAAATTGCTGTCTTCCTACTTCTGAACTGCAGTCTTTACAATCAGGCTGTCGTCAGTCTTTCGAGGTTTGAGGTGTTTAACATTACTTCTTAATTTTTGCTGTGTTTTTGTAAAATACAATAAAACCCTGTATTAATGGACATTTACCAGACAGAATATCTTGGCTGTAAAAGGGGTGACAGTGAAATAGGATTATTGTTATAGAGAAACTTCTTGCCTAGAAATTTTATCTGACCATAAAAACTGGATGACTGCATCCATGAGGTGCCTTTTAAAAAGAGTTTCACTACATTTCTTTCTTTGTCTTTATCTAACCTTTCCATTCTAATAGCAAATTTGCACAATTAACAACAACTTTGTCTTTACCTTCCCTGTCGGCAATAGTGACCGCAGGAATTTTTACCGGGGGGGGGATCAAATGTTTTCTTTGTTTTTAATAAATGGAGCGGGTGTACTGAAATAAAACTCAAGCCATAGGTGTGGGAAGACCTTCCCCATACTGTCTGACGATTCTATTGTTTGAATGTCGGCGCTAAGAAAATTTTACATTTCGATGCAGTTTTACAGAAACAGTTGAGTTTGGCACAGTTGTTCCATCCCTAATTATTTAATGCATTTTCAGTCATTCGATTTGAGAAAGATACTTCGTTTTTATTGCTTTTTTTTTTATCCACAGTAGATTTTTTACTATGTAGCCAACCAAAACAAAAGATGCAAAAAATTTTCCAGAAACTAAGTGTGAAATTAAATATTACACATGAATTTCAAACATATTTCCCAATAAATACATTCACGAAGGCTTTCACGGCGTCTATTAATATACATCATAGAGCTTTGCGGGTTATTCCGCAACGTCTGTTTATTAAAAACACTTAACGTTTCACTCAGTGCTATGCGGAACATCCTCAGAAGTAATTGCCGACCAAGTTTCCCTCTGTAAAATGCAAGACTTTCGCTTGGTTGCTCGGCAGAAAATGAGTGATTGAACAAATATGTGATGTATTTTGTAGTACACTTTTCTCTGGCTACCCACTGATTGAAGACGTGGCAGAATATCCCGCGAAGCTCTATGATGTACATATTTCCTGACTTTCTCGAATCGCTAAACATTCAAGTATATTTCCTGACGGCTGGATACCCTGATATATGTTACAACAGAAATGAAATTAGAATTTGTTTTAAATATCCATTGGTCGTGTTGGGGGGGAGAGGTGCGGTTGGAACTTATGGGCACATAAAACCCTACATCCATGTCTGCAAGCTGGTTTGAACTGTACTTTCTTCCAACAAATGCTGGAAGAAAGTGCAGTTATTGTCAATTACAAAGAAAAATTATTTGTTTTTGCTTTATTTATCAAATCTCAGTTTTAGACTTGTTCCCATCCTTTTTTTCTCGAGACGTCTCCGGAGGACGAGCAAGATTGCAGTGGAGTTCACTCCATGTGGTCCGAACTCGCCTGCACTCTTGGCTCTACTTAGGCAACGGCTAATGCGCTACATGACCTTATTGTTCATTCTTCGAATAACAACTTTCAGCATCCAACACAACATTCTCCTCGTTTTGTTCAACCTCGCTTCTCTCTTAGACTTCTTCAAATCAATGCAGACTTTACTGTAGCAGAACTCCAGCACTCAATTAAAAGATGTAGAAGAAGATGCACTTACAGCATCCCCAATACCACTTTCACCTGCCTGACAAAGGATGTACTGCCAAGGTTGTTCACATTCTTTAACTTCATTTGAACGGATCACCCCTTTCCAGCTAGCTGGAGGAAATTCTGCGTCCAACCAATATTTAAGCCTGCTATAGAGTCGTCCTCATACAGGCCTATTTCTATCACGTCCTGCCTTTTGAAATTATTCGAAAGGATGGTTCATGACAGACTGTTATACTTCCTTGAAATCAATGGCATCCTCTTGGATTACCTGAAGGGATAAAAATTACAACGTTCCATCTCCTGGAACCTGGTGTATTTGGCCACTGCCCCGAAGAGTAGAAAAGAGCATCGCCGCTATTTTGCTGTGTTGTTCGGCGATCTGCAGTTGGCCTTCGACATGCCCAGTCACCAAGCCATGCTTCAGAAACTCTATGCACTTGGACTCGATGATCACATCATAGTCTTCATCATCTCATACCTGAAGTGCAGAAAAGTCTAAATTCGACTGGGCGGTACTCTTCCAACTTCCGTCACGTGTTTCACAAGGTAGAGTTCTTAGTCCCCCCTGTCAACGTTTTTATGACGAACCTCCCAACCTATCTTCCTATCTATGTCAACTTTTTCATGTAAGCAGACAATCTGGGTTACTGCAAAATCAATTGATCTCCTTGAGGAAAGAATTCAGAAGGCAGCCAGAGATCTCACCCTCTTCTATTCCACGTGGGAACTCACAATCTCTGCCACCAAGTGTGCAAACCTCATAATCGCCACAAACTGGATTTGTGCCCAGCAATTAAAAATCTCCATATCGAGTAATTAAAATGGTATTGAAATTGTGAACAGCCACCGCTTCCTCGGTGTCACCTTCGATCGGCACCTCAACTGGTATGAGCACACCAGTTCTTTCTCTCGGCTCCAGACATCGTATTAACATGCTTGGCTGAACATCACTAGGACGTCTCTCCGCGCAGGATGTGCCAGTTTTACAAGGCCTTCATCTTGTTGAAAGTTCATTACGGAGGAGTTGCGTTCGCCTTTCCAAGCTCCACTTCTGAAACGACCCTTGAAAAGATACAATCCAAGGCATTGCATCTTTACTTCGGTGTCACAGCCTTCGCTCTATGCACAGATCTGCGAGCAGAGGTCTCTACCACAGCCATTGCCAATCTACTCAGGAACCAACTTATCTTAATATGGTGTACTTGGCTCTAGATAGATATGTGCAAACATTTGTTGCAATAAGAAATAATGAAAATTTAGCAAGTAATTCGAATTCATTGGAAAAAAAAAATGATAAAAAGAACGACCGATTTGAACTAAGTGTTTAATGTATCAAAAGTATATTTTTTATTAATCAAACCATTAGCGTATGCTGAAAGGGGTTACAGGGCTACTGTATATCTTCATGTGTACAGTGGAAATCGTTTATAATGACTAACTGCATATAACGATGCAAGGGCGGACTGGGTGGGCACATAACTTGAACTATTGGATGGCATAAGTCCTATCGCCCATGAGGGCACACTGGCTAGCGGCTCAGTCCGCCCCTGCAACGATGGAAATTTTACAAGTTTGTTTGATTTCTTATTCTACTCCATACTAAATATATCGGTTATAACTGATTACCCTAACTACCCTATTTACTAATAACTGTATGATGGTCTTCTGCTAGTATTATTCACTATTCATTCCTTCCATGTGGTGAAACGATAAATGCAACTCCATATTGTGCAGACACATGGAAAATGCATAACAAATTATGCCTTAAGCAACCAACACTTGTGAATAGACATGGAGTTCTATTGATTTAGGATAGCGCCTGACCACATACGGCCGTGACAACCATACAGCAAATCAACAATTTGAGACACGAAATTGTGTCTCATTCTCCATACTCTCCTGACATTTCTCCAGCAGATTGCTATTTTTTGCGGCACTTGAGCCATTTTTTGTTCCAGGAAAGGCTTTGCCAACCAGGCATCAATTCATCAGCAGTGAAGGACTTCATCTCTTCAAGATACACTGGTTTTTACAAACGTGGTATAAATTACCTTAAATACATCGACAACGTTTCATTGATGCTGCTGAAAAAGCGGTGGCCAGCAGGGGCTTGCCCCCAGTTGACTCATTGAGTCATTTTATATATATGTATAGCGATAATAACACAATGTTAAAATATTGAAAATTATTAAAAATTAATAATGTATAACTTTTTTTTATGTAATTTGTGTAAACTGTTTTTATATAATTCCCCCTATATGAAATTTAAAAAACACAAACTTTGATATATGCTAATATTTCAGTATGAGAGTTGGTTTAGTATAATTTATTTGGGTTTATAGTGACATAATGCCTAAATCCTGCATATTGCTTCTGATAATTATTTTATACCTGTGAGTCCCCTGGTACCCTGTACCCCAAGGGCAGACACAGGAGGTTACAGGGGTCATGACCCCCAAATATATTTTTTCACTGTAAAAAATTCCAACTTTCATGATAAATGAAGGGTGTTATAAGGCCATATAGAATTACAATCTGACCCCAATGAAAGTCTGTGTCCGCTACTGCTGCACCCCATATGCTTTTTGCGCTACCCCAGTTGCCCCTTCAGCCTGGCTACAGGCCTGCTGCTGGAGCTTACTTTGATTAAATGTGTTTTGGGGTTTTTTTTTTCTCCTTTTTCAATCGTCCTTAAAATCGGCCATTTCATTTGCAACAACTCAATAGTTACACTCACAGGTTCAAAATATAGGGAAACGTGGGCGCATATGGTAATGATATTTCTAATAAACAAAGAAAGGCAATGAGCTACACCTGATAAATAGAAGAAGAGGGAGCTCTGTGTATATTTATGTATAACTTAAAACTAACTAGTAACTAAGAAGCATTTTCAACCTTATAGTAAAATTTCATTATGAAATGTCGAAATGAAAATTATTGCGTTTTTCGGAAGCAGTGTTCGACTTAGGTATAGGCGTACAGTTATATGGTACGGGCTTGTGCGATCAGAGTCCCCCCCTCCTTTCTCAGTAATTTTAAATAAATTGAATTTTATATTTATTACCGTTGGGTAGAAGTCAGACACGGATTAACGGCACGCTTCTAGGTGAACTCGTTATCACGAGGCCCACCAACCAAGGCCGGATTATTGCATGGAAAAACAAAAAAATGTCTAGGGCCCCGGCAAGATGAGGACTTAATTTTACTTCAGAATCATTGCTAATCAGACATTACCACCAGGGGAACGTTCAAATATTACGTAAGCAAAAATTAACATTAGCTAACATAGGAAATTAGCCCAACGGCAACTCCCACTCCCACTAAGGTGCTTACATAATATTTGAACTCTCCCCAGGCAGTAATTTTATCGCGGCGCGAATTTTTGAGGTTTTATATTTATATCGCCTGTAAATATGTTATCTGTATCGACTTTATTTTCAAAGTTTAAATTTCAGAACAGATTTAACAAACGATCGGATATAGCGAACATTTTCGTTGGTCCGAAGGTCTTCTTTATATACGGGCCCTATTGTAATTCACTTATGTCTTCACTTTAATATAAACGGATGTTTATATAAATTTAACGAAACGGTAAAAAAACTTAATCTAGCACTGATTTGCATGGCTCCTGGGCTCTACTCATTATTAATGTGTTTCAATAAATCAAATTAATAGTTTATAACTTCGAAGAATACTTCAGTTTAATATAAACGGGAGTTTATACAAATTTAATTAAAAGTAAAAAAAAAAAAAAAAAAAAAGCCTTTTTCCTCACTAACATATCCTCCCCCTAATGTAACCTCGCCTACCCGAAAACCAGAAGGAGGAGCTAATTCCAGTACGTCTGTTAAGACCCTGCCTATTTTCCGTGAGGTTTGGTACCTGGCGACAAATTTGGCGAGGGACGCATAGTATTTCCATATTGGCGAGTTTTGCCACTCTTGAGGAAGAAAAGCCGAAAACGGTGACTGATGCTAAAAACAGTAATACAAGAAAAATTAATCCAATATTAGAATGAATGAAAGAATCGATCAATAGAACCCAAATAAATCCAAAAATGACAAAAGGAAAAGGAGAATCAAATAAGAACTTCGAATGAAATGGCAAAATGGTGCAAATCTGAAAATTTGTGACGTTATTAAGCTTCCGAAACTCCCTTGGCGACATCCGTCCGTATTTTTGCCAACATTTCTGCAGTAACCATACAGTTAAAAGCAGCGCCCAACTTTCTGCAGTAACCATACAGTTAAAAGCAGCGCCCAACTAAAATCAGATAACCAATCACAGAACGAAAGAGCGCACTAATTATAATAATCGTTCCGGTAGTAAGTAAATCTCTTAACCGCAAATTTGTTTTTTTTAACATTACATCAATAGAAACCTGTCTCTCCAGTTTGTATATACATCGCTGTAAAAATCACATGCTTATAATTTCTCTTCATTTCGTTCTGAGGAGAAAAAACGGTCGATAAATTCGTATCATTGCTTTGTTTATGGCGCCTCCGTAATTCGCAAATAAGGAAATACAATATAGAATGAGGCAAGTTTAATGTTAAGTCCTGAAATGTCCATTATTATCAATAAATCGTCTTTTAATTTTAAATGTAAAATTTCTTTTGCTAAATCTTCGTGTTTTTTTTCCTGGGAATTCTAAAATTTTCTATTCCGTAATGTTTAGCATTTATATAAATGTTCTTTGTATTCGATTAAAACATACTGAAGTTCCTTTATTATTATTATCCTTATTTGTGAATGAATGAACAGATGAATATTGATGTTATAATAATATACAAAAAGGAGTGACAATGTTCAGATTTCTAACTTTCTTACTGTGAGAGTAAACTTTTATGTACATGTACAGCTAATTATGGACTGCATTCCAGAAATTTATACACCTAGATTTTTGGTACACCTCCCATAATGGAAATCTAAAAGCACATACCTCTAAGATTCTTGAACACCACACAGTTTTATGAATCCTGGATAAACTTCTGCTGTATTCACTAGCCGATCAACTGAGGGTGAGCGATAGCCCACTTGACCAGGATTAGATCATGGAAAATGAGAATAGATAGTATTGGACATTTGTTTAAAATGGGAATCAGAAAAAGTACCTCCTCCCCAAAGATTTCAGGGCTCTAGTGCACAACACATGATTTTAGGGAGAAGC
The DNA here is from genome assembly GCA_006491805.2 of Dysdera silvatica. Classification (NCBI taxonomy): domain Eukaryota; kingdom Metazoa; phylum Arthropoda; class Arachnida; order Araneae; family Dysderidae; genus Dysdera; species Dysdera silvatica. The sequence continues at coordinate 6,931,662 of QLNU02014802.1, read as the reverse complement.
GTTTTCAACGATCATGGCAATTGTGACACTGACTTGCCACCATGTTGTTTACGTCATGTTAACAACATGGATGTCTCGATTCAGCGAAGTTGAAAAAAGGAGGTACAAACCTTTATTGGTCTTTGTCCGATGTATGTTGTTTTTGTGGCGTTTAAAAATGTGGAAAACAAATATTCTGGTATATTTTTATGTCCGCACTGCCATATTATGAGTCGAACAGTTTCTCATTCACCACTATGGTTTTTCCTTACTTCCTTCTTCCTCGTCCTTCTCTCCTCTTCTTTCCTCCTTCGCCTCCTCTTTCTACCCCTTCTCCTTCCCCCCCTTTTCTGCCTCCTCATCCTTTCTCTCACCTCTCCATCCCTTCCCTTCCTTTTTTCTCCCTTCTTTCCTCCTTCGCCTCCTCTTTCTACCCCTTCTCCTTCCCCCCCTTTTCTGCCTCCTCATCCTTTCTCTCACCTCTCCATCCCTTCCCTTCCTTTTTTCTCCCTTCTTTCCTCCTCTCTTCCTTTTTTTTTTCCCCTGTCATGCACATTTTCACTTTCTGCTCGGCACTGAAAAGCGTCATTCAAACGAGGCCTAGCCCACAATCTCATGTTACAGTCATATCCGGATGAAATTAATCCTCCTTTCATAATCTACTCCAGTGCACTCTTTTCCATTTCAATTGCAATTCCACAAAAAATAAAAAAATATGTCAGCCGTTAAGGTATAATACAATTCACACATGTAAATGCCTTTACATGTTCAAATGCCCATATGCGACGTCACAAGGCTATGTACTAAATCTAGCGACTTTCCGATTCATTTCAAGAGGATAGAAGGAGTAGAGGATGTGTTCTACACTGTTACCGATTTTGTATTGGTCACTGACTGTAATGTATTCCATTTGAATGTTATAAAAATGAAGATTTAATAATGTTCATATCACATATTAAAATTGCATCATTAGAAAGTGAAACATTATTCGTCTTGAGAAATCAATTTCACACCTTAAAGCAGAATTTCTTGTAATGTTCTGCAACAAGCCTTCGGCTAGTCAAAACTAGTTAAGAAAAGTCATGACTTCTTTCAAGGCCGTCAAATATTTTAGTGAATGTGCAGGATAATGGAATACTATGAAAACGATTGATAACAATTAGGAATAAGCTAAAAAATACCTTATTTTAAAAGGTGACTAAGCCTTTTGAAAGTGAATGCATAGCAGAATCCTGAAAATTAAAATTTTAAATAATGGTTGGTGGTCAAGCCCTTCCTACCCTCCACCATACGGGTACCCATAAACTCTGCCCTTTCAAACGAAAATCCTGTAAGTGTGATGGAGGCTTCCATTGCATGCAAACTTTTTTGTTTTGTAATATAAGAGATAGATTCTTGTGCTTCTGTAGAAACCGTCAACAAATTTCATGAGTTTTGGTGATATTGTACCGACGGAAAGCGATAACAATCCATAATTACTGAGTTTTTTAAGTGTACTGCCACAATTTAAATTTTTTTCTTGGCACAGTATGTAATCCGGAACAAATAAATATTTACTAAACCCATTGGCGTATGCAGGGGGGGTGTTGATGGGGGTTGTAACCCCCCATTGCAATGAAATTTTGTATATTTAACATAGGAATATGTGAGTTCCATATACACTCTATAACAAAAAAATCGACGCACCAAGAAGGAGTTGTCCGATTGTAATGAAATTTCGTATGCAAAGACATTTTGACCGAACATGCAAATGATTAAAATTTGGTGTCCAATGAATGAATAGCGGGAACTCCAGCGCATCGGAACTGCGCATTCAGCAGGTGTATATAAGGAGCGATTCTCAATATGTGGTCAAAATTTCTGTTGCATTTTGACTGCGGATATCTTACGTCGACTGTAACAATGCCTCGCCGAAAGATTCGTGCTCATTACGAGCATATGTCAGAGTTTGAAAGAGGTCGTGCTATCGGATTGAACGGTGCTGGCAAGAGTGGGTCAACAACGGCAGATGTCAGCGTCGGGATGGCAGCGGTCGACCTAGGGCCACAACAGAACGGGAAGACAGAGCGATTGTCAGAGCAGCTGTCACAGCACCGGATTCGTCGTTATCAACTATCCAACGTGTGGCCCGCACACATGTGTCCAACATGACCCTCTGCAGACGACTGAGAGAGCGGAATTTACGCTCGCGCCGACCGTTACGCCGCTTACCTCTCACGCCTTTACACCGTCAAGTCCGATTACAGTGGTGCCGGGCTCGATCAACTTGGAACTGCGCTGACTGGGGACGTATAGTCTTTAGTGACGAGTCCCGTTTCCAACTGTGTCCTGACGACAACCGCAGACGTGTCTGGAGACGTCCAGGGCAGCGTGGGGATCCTGCCCTTACTATCGCACGCCACACATGCCCACAACAGGGCGTTATGGTCAGGGGGTGCCATCTCCTTTGATAGCCGGACCCCTTTGGTGGTCATTTCTGGCACACTTACAGCACAGCGGTACGTAGACGACATTCTACGACCGGTTGTGTTACCGTTCCTTTTGCGACACCCTGGACTTACGTTTCAACAAGACAATGTCCGGCCGCACACGGCACGTGTTGCTATGAATTGTCTTCAAGCTTGCCCAACACTTCCTTGGCAAGCTAGGTCTCCTGATCTCTCTCCCATAGAGCACATTTGGGACGCTATGGGAAGGCGATTGCAACCATCCCGGAATGTTGACGATTTAGCCCGACAGTTGGAGACAATTTGGCAAGAAATTCCGCAGGACACCATCCGGGATCTTTATCAGTCTATGCCACGCCGGGTGACAGCTTGCATCCAGGCCAGAGGTGGACCAACGCCTTATTGACTTCCTCCCTTTGTAACGGTCAAACTCTGCAATAAATCATTCAATTGTTCTGAAATTTTAATCCTTTCTTTTTCTATGTATGTTCTTCACATCCACCAATTTTTATCGCAATCGGACAACTCCTCCTTGATGCGTCGATTTGTTTGTTATAGAGTGTATATATTGTCCCATTGAGCCTTCAACCCCACCTTACAAACTTTTTGTGTATGCATATGTCTAAACCATAATATGTACATATATATCATAATAAAGGTTTTTTGGAATCCATCAACTATACATAATGTCCATGTTAAAAGTATGTGTGTAGCATGGTTTTTGTTACAAAATGTGTATTCTATATTAAAACAATAATACTTAAAAATATAATAAAATACAATAATAAATTAATAACATATATACAATAGCAAAATGTGTATATGGTAATTAGAGCTGTGATAAAGAACAGTAATAGGGCCATTCCACGGTCACGTGTTGGACATTTGTACAAGTATTTGTGTATGTATAATAAGGAAGTACAAAAAGTTAAATAAGGCATTGGAAATTTGTTATGCCAGATACAAAGTGTTAGCCATATGTAATTTTTTAAGCTATGAAAATTTGTTTTCTGTTTTCTATATTTTTAATGTAAATATGAAATATGACATCACATGTTGGATATTAAAATTTTACCTAGCATTTACAACTTCAGATTCCATTTAATAAAACAGCCAATCTGACGATGATACGAATAAACAGTATTTTTGTCTAAAGTCTTTGGACATAAGACTATGATATGTAATAAAGAATTTGGTAAAAATAATTACGTGAAGTATTGTAGGATTTTTCTGCATGTCATGTGTTGGACAAAATTGTCACGTGTTGGAGATTTAACGAAGAAACTAAATAGTGCTAAATGTTTTTAATATAGTTTATATTGTTGTATCATTGTGCCGAAGTAATTAATGAAGAAAACAAAATTAAGTGAATAAAAATTAATTTATTTTAAATGCTAATATTATGCAAAACTATAGATCAAAATTATTTAACAGTTTTGACTTATAGTCCGTTTAAATGGATTCCAAAAATTTGAATGAATCTCTGTTGTCCACAACAATTCGAGGTGAAATTACCTTAACCGTATCATAAAAGTTATAAAATATGCAATCAGGTTTTTGAGGCCATTTATAGCAATTTTTGCCAGCTTTGATCATGGCAGAAATTTTAAATTTTGGTTGTTGAGAGCGTATTTCTTCTACCATACCAGGATAACATTTTCCTTCATAATGAACAATCACCCATTGAAAAGGGACAATTTCTTTAAAATCTTTGAGAACTATATTTTCATTATTTTTTGAAATCTCACTTTCTTCTAAAGCACTTTTCTTGAAGATGATGTTACACTCGATTATGTGAAAACTTTTTATACCTGGTATACCAGCTACATCGTCCCAGTGTTTACTGGAAAGGGCAGAATTGATGTGTTCTTCTCCTATGTAATACACTTATGTTTGAGTAAATTTTAAAGCTATTTTAGCAAAATCTTTTGCTGATTGTACAATGTGACTTTCTCCTTGAGCCATAATTTTCTGCCTTACAAGTCTTTTAATATTGCCTCCTACTCCATCCACAACACCTTTCCCATAAGAAGTTGCTAAATACTTCCACGTAAAGTTGCTTTTGTATTTGGTTGAAAGCATTTGCAACATTTTAACTGAATACCTGTTTTTAAATTCAGAAGATGTTCCATATGATTTCGGATTCTGGCTCACCATTACATGATTTGAAAATTTCATTATACAAGACATCAATAAAAACGAATACACACACTGTTTTTTATCCCTGTTTGGGGAATTGGAACAAATTGGGTACGTTGTACATTCCCCCTCATAAAAAACAGCTGCTGTAATTAATAGTACACTTGCTCGAAACCAAAGTGCACTTTGAATTTCGTTGTGAGACTCACAAGTGTATGACATGGCAAAGTCCACTTGTAATATTCGTGTGGAACGTGTATTTTTATCAGCTTCAAATTCCTTTTGTTCAATCCTTTTTATATTCACATGGTTCATTATTGTAGGCAAATCATTAACGATTATTTTAGAAAGTTCCCTTCAAATGTTTCATTAACCAAAAGTGCAAACCTTCCATCACTGTTTTGTTTTTGTTTTTTTTCATTCTTTCCAACTGACAATATGTTCTAGTTTACTTTGTAGAAGTACCAATTTTCCATTAGAACAATGATGGCATTTACTTTGCCAACAAAGAGAATTTTGATTGCCATCACGTGATATTTTTCCAAAACTTATTCGAGTAAGTATAGTTAGGAGAAAGCGAATTTAGTTTCATGATAAAATTTTCATGAATTTTACATTTACATCGTTCCACTGGAGTTTCTTTTAGTTACAAACGTTCTGTGTTCAAAGAGTGCAAAATTTTGAAAATCTAAACTTGATATCAGGATTTTCTTCTTTGAAAATGTAAAATGCTGCTTTAAGAAACATTGTCAAATAAAATTTGTGCAATTTTTCTTTTTTACCATTTTCCCGAGTAGTTATAAAATCTTTCATTCCTGGACATGCGTAAGCTATATGTGTTCTGAAGAAAAATTTTGTCACTTCAGAGTATCCACTTTTCCTGGATTATTAGAAAGTGCTTTTTCCATTTGATTTAGAATTTTTATTCCACAATGCATTGCAAGACCTGATACAACAGCTTTTTGCTTTCGTGGTGAAGAAGGTAGTAATGTAGCTGTTTTCCAGACGGCTTTAGAAAATGTTGCTTTACAAGAATAGGGTGCAAATGATGAGGAACTCCCAGGTTAATATTCATCTTTACGAACTGTTATGCTGTCTTGTTTCTTCTTTGCCCTTTGTAATCTTTTTGTATCTCTCTTTTATTCTCAAAGCCTATTTTTCCTTTTCATTCATTTCATATCTCTTTCCTCCCCCCCATAAAACTGTGACTCTTTTACTTTCTTCCTTTTGAAAATTCGAATTTTCAGTCTTTCGCTTTGTTCTCGTTTTTTTCATTTATGTTGCACTAGTTGATGGTTGTACTTTATCCATTGTTATTCTAAATGAATAAACATAATATTGTATACACTTTGTAAATAGCATCTATATTCATTTAATAGCTGTATAATTTTGTAAAATGTTATAAATTATAACAAGAAAAATACAGTAGAATCGAAACATTATCATAATGGGCACTATTCTGACCTTGTTTGACAACTTTAGGTAAAAACTATGTGACAACTTGGGAGTTATAGTATGCGATAAAATTGGCCTGTTCAAATCCAGTAATAAAAAAGTGAAGTTTTGGTCACATGGTGCAGAATGAGCGTTGAACATGAACATTGTGAGATTATAATAGCATCAATGTCTGCGATTTTCTCATAACATGATATATATATATTACAAAATTATACAATAATTAAAAAATGTATATATATGTAGAATTAATAGACTGTGTTTATAACAAAAGATAAATTTGCTTTTAAGCGATAATTATTCCAAAACAAGTAGTGAGCATAAATGTCACATGTTCAGAATTTGTCCAACATGTTACGTTGGACATAATAAAAACTGCTATATCTTTTTAAATATTAAACAGGAAAACTATAAACTAAGTAATTTGTTAAGCAAGTAATAACAATGAAAAAAATGCAATCTAAACTTCAAAATTATTTTGTTTTACAACATAAATGCAAACATACTTTAAGTCACGTGTTGGATACTAAAATCATTAATCTTTCATTAAAGAATTAATAATAAATTAGTACCTTTATAAATTTTAAACTGTGTAGAAATTGTATAATACTAACCTTTCATATGAAGCGAAGATGATTTCTAAAAACAAACACAAATCCTGTCATCCAAGAGTTTAAAAGAAAACATACACCTTGTGATTGAAGTTCAGGTGATAACAGCCATCTTTAAGTGTGTGTTGCCATTCCAAAAAATAAAACCTTTACAAAAAATTTTGGGAAAATACTTAATTTCATATTTGAAGTAACGTTTTATGAAGTTTTTAGGAGTCAACAAAAATGTTGTTTTTTTATATATATTGTTCTGATTTTCATGGAATGGCCCAATACAACCCTTTCATTCTTTATGGATAATACGAACATATTTTCTGTTCCCCTTGGTGTTCGTCTTAACGAGGTTCGACTGTGTTGACAAGTAAAGTTACATCGTATAGTTTATTTGTTAAAAAAGATTGGTATAAATAATTTGTTACTTGCTAATGTTGTTCATAATTTGTTAGTCCCTAATGTTGTGCATAAATTATTGTTTAACACATTCGCTGCCTATTAATACTGATGCATCACCCTTGGGAGCCAGACGGGCTAGCTCACTTCACCTAAACTTTAGATTCACAACATGCTGTTATTTGACCTGCTACTTGCATAGGATTCTCATCACATACAATCAGTTCATGGGCTGCGAATATGTTAAAAAAAAGCAATGCTGTACATAACTTTTCAGTTAAAAACTAATTTTGCTTTCAGGTTAACATAGGCAGCTAAGATTACTGCTTGAGTATATTTTATGTAACGATTTCATGGCTACTGTGAAAGTTCCAGAGCAAAAAGTAATTTTGTGTGGGGAATTTGGAGTCGGGAAGAGTTCGCTGTTTCGTCGTTTCACAACGAACACCTTTATTTCTAGCAATGATCGCAGATCTACATTGGGGTTAGATCACTTTGATAAAGTTTACAATGTCCATGGTCGTAACATTCGAGTATGTATTTTTTATGATTATATTAGATGATGCATGTTAAATTGTTGTATTATACTTTAATAATATAATTGTAAGTTATATACAGGGTTCATACGAGTGCTTAAAGGTGTTTAATTTAGCTAAATTATTTTTAAGATGAATAATATTTACAGTAGGAAATTTATCCATGACATATTTGAGAATTGGCAAAGTACTTGGTATTGATGCTTCATAAATTTAGGAACCTGATGCTCAACTCGTTCAATAGTTTCCTGTATTGTTACGATAATTTCTTCCTTTTTAGTGACTTGTACTTTGAATTTTTTTTCCTTGACTTGTCTTCCTGTTTCCTTTTTTTTTTGTCATCCATTGTTTATAATTAATTTTATCTAAATTCTGAAATTAAAATTTATCTTTGTTTTGCTCTTACATAAATGACATTTTCGTAATAAACAGTCTTCGTGCAGTTTGTTATTACAACATGATGTTACTGCTAGTTCATCTGGAGTTTTTCTTTTATTATTTCCAACCTGTACATTTCATTAACTACCATTTGCATATTAGCATGTTGAACACAAAGGCGGGTATCTCTGGCATCAATTTTTGGTTCTGTTATCCAAAATAACTTCATTTTGCAAAAATTTGAATATCTAACTTTGAAAGAACTCTGCTGGGTAAATTGTTGATGTAGATCTCTCAGTGTACCATTCAGATATCTCTTTTGCGTCTTTAAGCTCCCTTTAGTAATGGTATTTTTTTTTCTTCCTAGGACATAATGTACAACGTTCATCTCTTTCCATAAATTGTTTAATTTCACTTTTTACTTTTTCAGTTCGTTCAGCAGTAGTGCTAATTTTA
>QLNU02014802.1:6893644-6909379 GCA_006491805.2 Dysdera silvatica | reverse complement strand
GTTGACGGTATGCTCTGTCAATGAAGCGAGTTGGAAATAAACAATTCCGCCAAAGACATGTACAAAATTTCCTGTTTTAGGCTGACCATGAAATGTTCCTTCCAACATAACAATAATAGCTGTAATTGACGAATTTCATTAATTCCATACAAGAATTAGCCGAAATACCATCTATTTCCAATAAAATGCGTTTTCAAGGTCCGACATCAATGGACGATGACATGAACTTCAAGATCGATGAAGCTTGGCTTCAGAAAGAAACAGCTTTATCCCGAAGGGAAAATTATTATGACTGAAAGGAAACGGTTTAAAATTATTGTTATGTTGCTATATTCCCCTTTTCTCTTTCTTAAGGGTCAGGAAGATGGTCTAAAAAATAAAAAAGCAATACAGGAATTGAAAACAACTCGAAGAAGTACGACACAGGGGGCATAGCAATTTAAAAATTATGGAGAGCTTGAGCCTATTGAGCCTTTTCCTACGTCACTGATACGATGAGGTGTATGGTTGGAATAGTAAAGAAGATTTAAAAAAAAAGGAGAGGGGGCAAAACACCCCGCAAATAAATGTCGAGGACGTGGTTGTTAAAGTAAAAATAAATAAATAAATAGCAATAAGGCGGGCATGTTGCAAGGAGGATTGCTCAAAGATGGACAACTGAAATCCTCGATGAAATTCCGCGAGACGATGAAGGAAATCTCAAACAAAATATACTTCTAATGAAAACGAGAGACGAGGTATTTTTTAACTTAATACTGTTTTCACTTTTGCATATAATACTACATACGTGTACTAAGTGGCCTGCAAAAGGGTTGCTGGTATCTAACTGGAAGGAGACCCACACGCTGAACGTATGTGACGATGTGTGGAACCGGCCAGGCCAGTAACCTAGTGTCCTACCCCGCCTTCAAGTGGTGCAGGCTGAGCTTTCTATTTATGTGGCAAATTAATATTTGCTACACGGATAGAAAGGCGGAAGGGGAGGGCTAATTCACCAACCCGTTTAGCCAGCGTGGTGAAATTATGGCTAATTCCTCCATTATGTTGACACACCAGAAACCATGGCCCCTAGTCTCCAGGTGCTGGAGTGCTCCTGATCAAGGCAGCGGTCAGTGTGGCATGAAAGCAGGGGGTGCTAAGAATCACTGGAATGGCCCAGGCTGCCGTTTGTTATTGACCTTGGCAACGTATAATGGACGATCCCTTGCTTCTGAAGCAAAACTTCAGGAATTGGAAGAAGAACTTGACAAGATCAAATGGGACATTGTAGGACTCAGTGAAGTTAGAAGAAAAGGTGAAGAGTTGGTGGAACTTAAAAGTGGACATTTGTTTTATTATAGAGGAACGGAAACTGGAAGAACAAGTGGTGTTGGCTTCTTAATCAACAAAAGAATTAAAGACTACCTTCTTGAAGTCGAAAGCACGTCAGATCGAGCAGCGAGGCTCGTTGTTCAACTAACCCAGCGATACCAACTTCAAATAGTACAGGTATATGCACCAACATCAAGCCATACCGACGAAGAGGTTGAAGAATTTTATGAAGAAATCAAAGAGTTACACACCAAAGGGAAACAACATATCAAGCTCATCATGGGGGATTTCAATGCAAGAATTGGACAACAGGAACAAGGAGAGACATCGGTTGGTAAATACGGATATGGGGAAAGGAATGAACGTGGCGATCAACTCATCGAATTTGCAGAAGCTGAAAACCTTAGCATCATGAATTCATTTTTTAAGAAGAAACCGCAAAGAAAATGGACATGGAAACACCCAAATGGGGGAACTAGTGAAATTGACTATATCCTGGCAAACAAGAAATCAATTATTGAAGATTGCAGTGTACTGAACAGATTTAATACTGGAAGTGATCATCGAATGGTGAGATGTAAAATGCACTTAAATACTAAACTAGAAAGGCAGAAGCTCATTAGGAAACAAGTATGTAAGAGGGTGGATTTAAAGAAATTAAAAGAAAATACCGAGGCATTCAAGTTGGAATTAAAAAATCGCTTTTCTGCACTGGGTATGTAAAAAGCAGAATAGCAAATTATCTGAGAAGACGAAACAACTCATGAAAAGGCGAAGACTTATGAAGGTGGACAATCAAAATACCAGTTGCAAGATCGAGTATGTAGAACTTTGCAAAACTTTGCGCAAAAACATGAAAGAAGATATAAGAAAATTCAATTGTGAGTTAGTAAGGAAGGCCATTGAAAGCAACAAGAGCCTTAGGGTTGTTAAAGGGAGTTTGTCTATTGGGAAGAAACACATCATTGCATTAAAAGGAGAGGATGGCACTGTAACAAGAAATAGGGAAGAAATACTTAGAAGAGTTGAAGAATTCTACAGAAAGCTGTATGAGGGAAACAGTGGATTAAACGAAGACTCTGAGATAGTCGAAGGAACAGCTCCTAAAATCTTAAAAGAAGAAGTAGCATTTGCAATAAAAAGTATGAAGAAAGGAAGATCCCCTGGCGATGATGGCATTACATTAGATATCTTAAAAGAAGCTGGAGAACATGTAGAAGACATACTCGCAAAATTCTTTACCAAATGCCTCAACAGTGGTAACATACCAAACCAATGGGATTCTGCAACAGTAATTCTTTTGCATAAAAAAGGTGATAAAGAGGATTTAAAAAATTACCGACCAATTAGCTTGTTACCTGCTATTTATAAAATCTTCACAAAAGTGCTAACACATCGCCTGCAGAAAAAATTAGATGCAGCTCAACCAAGAGAACAAGCTGGATTTCGAAGTGGATTCAGTACAGTGGACCATATTCAAGTATTAAGAGAATTAATTGAAAGAACACATGAATATGAACTTCCATTGTGTGTGGCATTTATTGACTATGAGAAGGCCTTTGACTCTATTAAAACATCAGCAGTCATCAACTCTTTAAGATCAACAGACATCGAGGAAGTGTACATTGACATGGTGAAACGTGTGTATAAAAATGCAAGTGCAAAATTTCGGTTACATAAAGATACCAAAACTATCAAAATTGGTAAAGGTGTGAGGCAGGGAGATACCATTTCTCCAAAACTTTTTACTTCAGCTTTACAGATGATTTTTCAGCAGATAAATTGGAATAACAGGGGAATAAAAATAAATGGTGAATATTTAAATCATTTGCGGTTTGCTGATGACATTGTTATTTTTTCAACGAACCCATCAGAACTCCAAGACATGGTACAGGAGCTCTCAACTAGAAGTAAAGAAGTTGGACTCAAGATGAACCTACAAAAAACTAAGATCATGTTCAATAATTTCGTAGAGGAAACAAAAATACAAGTTGACAACATTGAGCTAGAAATTGCTGATTCATATATTTACCTTGGCCAGCTGATTTCAATGGATGGCAACATTATGAAAGAACTCAACAGACGTATTAAACTTGGCTGGAGTGCATTTGGAAGAAACAGTTTTATCCTGAAGGGGAAATTGCCTTTGTGTCTAAAAAGAAAGGTCTTCAACCAGTGTGTATTGCCAGTCCTCTCTTATGGATCAGAGACATGGAGTCTAACAGTTGGAGCAATACGAAAGTTACAGACAACGCAAAGGAGCATGGAGAGGTGCATGCTTGGAATAACTAGGAGAGATCGAAAAAGAAACACTTGGGTGAGAGAGCAAACTAGAGTAGAGGACATCATTGTTAAAGTAAAAGGACTGAAATGGCGATGGGCTGGGCATATTGCAAGAAGAACTGATCAACGATGGACAACAGAAATTCTGAACTGGATTCCAAGAGACCACCGAAGACCTAGAAAACGTCCTCAAACTAGATGGGTGGATGAAATAAGAAAACAGGTTGGGGTGACGTGGAAACGAATGGCCCAGGATAGACTTGTGTGGAAAGCATTTGGAGAGACCTTCATCCAGCAGTGGATAGATAATGGTTGAATATGATGATGATGATATATAATTTAACATATGTATAAAGGATTTGCATGTATAAATGTTTTTTCTTCACGCCACCATCATACAATTTACTACGACAAAAGGAGGCCAGACTATAACGTTGTAAATAGACGCTTCAACTTGAATGTAAATACGAAACTAAACAAGTCGCCATCTTAGCTTGGATTGCTTACATCCTTTAATGTTATAATGTGTAACCAAGCAGAGTCTAAAGAAAAATTTCCTTATTACGTAAGTACCATTCACTATACATGCCATTACTGCATTAACACTAAAAATTAATGGTGTAAAGGCAATGGGATGCAGACTTAGCTTTTCGAAAAGATTTTTTTTTTTTTAATATTCGGCTCTGTTTCCACTATTTGAGAATAAACCATTTTCGAAAAGCGTTTGTATATTTATATTATTTTTTACACCTCTACATATTTCTATTTTGCATGTATCAAATGTATCTACGTATGATTTTGTATTATATTGATTTTACATTTAATGTCCCTATATTGTACATATTAGTGTTTATACTGTAATATTATTTGGATTTGTACGTTCTGTTTTTTGGCGCCTTTGGGCCTTGGGATCTCGCTGAATACATCTGGCTTATCTGATTTACTTGTATTTTGCAACATACCTCCAGAAAAGGCGCCAAGCATGTAGTCCTAGAAAAGGTCCCAGACGACAGTTCTGGGGCTGTATGCTTATATTACGTCGCATTTATATGTGTGTGTATATATATTTGCATGTTTATATTTATATGTATATATATATATGTCTATGTTTGAATATTGTATTTTCTATTAATCTTTTCTCTTACCTTAATCCTATCCAAATTTATTCATCTAATTCGCTCTGATTTTTTTTATAACAAACAGTTATTTTGACACTGGCGTAAGGTTTAAAAACACGACGTTTCGGGAGCCAACTGCTCCCTTTGTCAAGTGAAGGCAGAATGAAGAGTTCGTGAAAGTCCTAAGCTTATATACCCGCATGTTGGGAATCCCCATCTGACGCCATTTGGTGCGGAGCAGTTCCAGCTGGGGAAACCCCAATCGGGGAAACCCTCGCCGGGAAAGCCCCCGCACCCGACGATGTCAGATGAACACCCCCAACTCGAGGTTTTGCAAAAATCCTGTAAGGTTCTGGTAGAGGTTTTGCGATGTTTATTGCACGACTCCTCAAACCGTAGGTTTCCCATGATTCCAGAAAAAGTCTACTCCCCAGATTCGTCACATTCTGATGTAATATTTTCATCGAATGCCAATCTGGTTCGTGACCCTCCCTGAAGACATGTTCAGCCAACTGGTTTGAATCGTCTCCCCTAGCTACCGCACGCATATGCTCCTTCCCTCGTAGACGTATCGATCTTCCCGTCTGTCCAACATACACCTTGTCACAGTTTCACTATTTTTTGTCACTATTTTTTTTACATGCACTATTCGTCTTACATATGCATTTGCTATTTTGCACTATATATATATGTTACCGCTAAAGCTCGAAAGCCGTTAATGTGCACATTACCTAGCTAATCTGCAGATTGATTGATTTGCTCCGTTAACGTGCGGAATCAAGAGTTTTCCGCATTTTACACACAAAAACACGGTAATGTGCACATTAACGGCTTGCATATCGTTAAAGTTCAAAAGTTTGTTTCTCTCATTTCCTTTTCCTACTCCTTCCCCCTCCCCTCCACTTTTAGTTTGGTTTCGCCATCGTCTTGTCGTCGCCAGTTGTTTTTATTTCTCATAATTTTCGTCGGCTGCCAGTGCGTAGCATAGCTAATTCTGTTTTCAAATTCGTTTCTGCTGTTAGCGCGTGAATTTGTGACGTGATTTGTTTAAAGCAGATAAATTTAGCTCTTAGTATGCAAGCAAGCACTGAATTGGTGAGTAAAATGAAGAAAAGATTCTTCGCAAACCTCTTTAGCGAAGATTCAAAATATGATAGTGCTTTAATGACAAAACGAAAGTATGACTCCATAATTAAAAATGTAAAGCGAATAAAAGTTTCCAAGAAGAAAGAATCATCTCTAGATTATCGAATAATTCAAAGGTATGATATGTTGACTGTACAAGGCTGTGAAACCCCCATTGAGCCGTTGTCAGATGCGCGAGAAAGTGTGAAAAATTTGTCCATGCCAAAGAATTGTTTGACATATTGTATTCTGCTCATTTGTCAATTGGCCACGGCGGAAGAGACAGAATGATCAAGCAATTAAATACACTTTATAAAAACATAACCCAAGTCCAAATAAAAATGTTTTTGGATTTATACGAACCTTGTCAACAAAACAAAAAAGTGAGAAAAAAGGGATTGTTATAAAGCGGATTATTTTATCGCATTTCAGTAACAGATGCCAGGTGGATCTCATCGATTACCAATCTCAACCAGATGGAAAGTTTAAGTTTCTGCTCGTATACCAAGAACAACACTTAACAAAATTTGTTGCATTAAAGCCGCTCACATCAAAACAGACGGATGAAGTCGCATATAACTTGCTTGATATTTTTCTCCTTTTTGGCGCTCCAAGTATTTTGCATTCTGATAACGGACGCGAATTTTGTAATAAAATCTTAGAATGTGTAACACAGTTGTGGCCAGAAATCAAAATGGTTAATGGCAAACCTAGACACAGTCAAAGTCAAGGAAATGGAGAAGGAACGAATCAAGTCATTGAAAACATGCTCACTACTTGGATGGCTGATAACCAAACTAACAAGTGGAGTGAGGGCGTACGATTTGTACAATTCATGAAGAATCGTGCCTATCATTCTACAATTAAAAGAAGTCCATACGAAGCCATGTTCGGTTGCCCCGCAAAAGTGGGATTGTCTTCTTCTACTATACCACAACGTGTATTACATTCGATAAATACTGAAGAAGACCTTGAAAAATTAGAAGATTCAAAAGAGACTGTGATTATGGGATCACAGTCAAATCTTACTCAAGAGGACATTCCGTTATCCCCTGCTTCTACAGAATCACCTACAGAAATACAAGAATTTATCGATAGTCATCTTAAACTGCCTTCTACATGGTTGACTGAGGATACAGTTATGAAGAATATTCAGTTACCCTGCACCTCCAAGGAATCACCTCTACATGTTGAAGAAGTCATCACTAAGTTACCTTTAACTTCAGCAGAATCGCCATCACAGTTTCGTACACAGCCTGTAAAGAGGACTATGCAAAACATGGTCTGTATTGTTTGCTCAAAAGCAGCATCAGGTGCTCACAGTGTAAATCGTGTGATATGTTTGTTCCCGTAATTTGTGGTGAAATAGATCCTAAAGAGGAAGGGTATGGTAAGAATGTATTGTGAAACATCTGTAAAAAGAATATGGATCAGAAAATACAGCGTGATGAAGCCAAGAAAGGTTTAGAAAAGCAAGCAAAGAAAATGTTAACAGTTTCTAATGCAAAGCACCCAAATGCCGATGAAGGTGTCACTGCGAGAATTAAAGTATCCAAAGTAAACAGAGAAAAAACTGATGCCCGCTCGATTTTAGCTGTGGTTCTTAGTAAAAGAGAGGATGGCTTTTATAAACTTGGTACTAAAACGGGTATTTTAAAACAATTGTATGCAAAATCTGAATTCAGTGTTTACAAAGAGAGATTTTTAACAGATGATGTCCCTGCTGTAGAAATATCTTTACGTCAAACAGCAATAAAACAATCCCTTGGTACTGGGCAGGGTTTCAGAAAATGTAACTGCAAATCTAAATGTACCACAAATAGGTATTAAAAACAATTGCTATGTAATTCAAAGTGTCACCAATCTTTAGATTGCACTAATAAGTAAGCATAATTTTATCACATGTTTTGCAAATTCATTTCCTTAATTGTAATAATATTTTAAACCGTTTGATTCTTTGTATTGTAGTTTTTTAATTGATTGATGATTGAGTCTATCAAATAATTTGTTGATTGTTTGATTATATTAACTTGATTCTTTAGATATCGAAAAATAAATAAATAACATTATGTTAATTTAAGCGTACAGAAACGTTTCTGTTGTTCCAGCAAAGATATTATTTTCACTTTAACGAGTGCTTAGTATGTAATGTGCAGATTATCTAGGTAATTTGCAGATTACCTAGGTAATTTGAGAAATGAAACGATTTTCGGCACTTTAACAGATCACCCTAGTTAATCTTCACATTGCCTAGATAATCTGTAGAATAACTGATTTCTGCACTTTAGCGGTAACATATATGTGTGTGTGTGTGTGTACTAAAAATCTCCAAAATGTACATATCACTTAAAAAAAAAAATAAAATACGCGTTTAAATATACGAAAGTGTACCAATTGTATGTTATATACAATTTTAGTCAATATTGTAATGCATAATTTGAAAACCCCTGCTTCAAACGGTTTTAGATTATTTGTGCGTTTCGTTGCAAATTAAATTACGGTGTAAAGACCGCAATGCTCATGCTGTGCCAGAACCTTCAGTTTTCCGAGATAATCTGAATCTGCTAAGACTTAGGAAATCAATCGCTAGATCGCAGTAAGCAGTTAGTTGCTAAACTTTTTTTTCCCGCACCGCTGGGAGTGGAACTCGGGATAACGGCACGATAGGTGACCACGTTATCACTGCAGGATCTTCCTAAATAGCATGTTTTTTATTACTGTATATTACAATGCATGTTTTTTTACATCTCGAGCGTTTGAGCTTCATCTCTTGTAACATCCTTAAAATTGAAAAGATTATTTTTTTATACTTTTAATAATTAAAAATCTCGCCAAGTAAATGTGTCTTACAAAATTAACTGCTTTGGATATAGCAACTTTCGCCTTTTTGCTCAACGAAGCCATGAGGATAGATCTATAGCGTCAGAAATCATCGAAGTCTAGTCACGGATTGCCGCATAGAGCGTGGAAAATTATATTTTTTGAAGGGTATGGGTGGGATAAATAAATTCCGAAACTTCCAATGCAAATAAATTCTAAACATTAAAATGTAAATAAATTCTAAAATATTTGTGGGGGGGGGCCTGTTAAATATTTTATTGAGGGAGCGAAGGGGCCTGGACCCCCTAGAAATGGCACTTTTACCCATCACGAAATTATTAATTAAATCATTACAGCATATCAAATATTGCTCAATTTTTGCGTATTTTCAGGGCTCCATAAAAGTGGCTCAGTTAAGAATTTTGAATTAGCTACGCAGAGTTTGATCTCCAGTAGGCTGGGTGGAATGTAAAAGTATATAAAAAAGAAAGGTAGATGCTTTTCAGGCGCTCATCATATTCATGTAATGCAGTCTTAAAGTTTAAAGAAGATTTATTTTAACAGAAAGAAAAAATAAAATCCTTAAGATTTTTAGATAGTTTCCTCTCAATTAATCATGTATGCTGAAAAGAAAAAGGAAAGATATATTCACAATAATTTCTCCCATTAACGAATCTCAGAGAACCGAGGAAAAGTCGTTGACCAGAAAAGATCGTTAATCGGAATATATATGAAGTAAGGACCGAATTTAATGCTTCATTTGATCTTTCCCCATAGTAGGTTTAGGAA
This sequence comes from Dysdera silvatica, assembly GCA_006491805.2. NCBI lineage: Eukaryota > Metazoa > Arthropoda > Arachnida > Araneae > Dysderidae > Dysdera > Dysdera silvatica. The sequence continues at coordinate 6,899,933 of QLNU02014802.1, read as the reverse complement.
TGTTAATACATTTGAAAAATGTATTGGCGTGTTTTTTAGAAATCATTGTTATTCTAATTTGAATCACACCTCACAATTCAGTAACGTTACATTCAATACAATAACAATAGAGTACATTATCGTAATGAAAGAAGGACTTACAGGACATTTTCTATTCTATTCAGAAAGAAAACAAAAATCCAAAAGGGTCGATCGACTTGATTTCGGTTGCGTTTATAAGGATAATTTTTCCATTTTTCAAGAAGTTGAAACGAATTGATTTCTATGTCAGGTAAGATAAATGCAAAGGACATTTAGAGTGTCACTAGTTTCTCCCAAACTTACAGGAAGGAAGGGAGTAGTTCGTCCTCTGTTTCATAACCTAATGTATTTTCAACTAAATCAACCAGTTTTGCTTTCACTATTCGATCATAAAACTGATCCAAATTTCTTAATTCCTTTACTAAAACAACTTGGCGAGAAAATAAGAACAAGACTAAACGTCGATAAAAAAATGGGGTCGTTTATCAGAATACATTATCTCTATGGAGCATTCGCCGGGACTACAAAATAAACGTACACGTATACGTTTATCCTTCGGCGCTTTTTGATATATGGAGTTATTTGAACTCAACTGCTTTCCTCCTTAAAGAGATCGTCTGAATTGGTTTTGGATGGTTACACCTTCTTTAGAAGGCAGTGTTTTGTATTTTGCTTTAATTCTGGGGGAACACAGATAGCAAGGAACGTCCGCGGAAAAATGCAGCAGGAAGAAAAGCATTAGATGTAATCTGCTATTTCGATTCATAATTCATGTCCACAACTCGTTCGTGAAATGCGTTTTAATTACAATGCAAATGTGCTTGTGCCAAAACTTTCTCTTTCTTGCACTTGCACTTGAAATGTCCTTGAAGAGTTTCCATTTTTGTAACTACACCGAACACTGAATATTTAGCAGTATTCTACGTATACGCAAAAGTATTGCTGTTCTTGCATCATACGAAAGGAGAAGACGGAAACAAACGCATAGGAACAGTGGTTTTAAACACTATTCACATTGATCATTCGAATCCTGTTTGTAACCGGAAAATATTCCTGCACCTTAGAAGTGTACATTCTTTAAGCAATAAAGTGTGGTATGCTTCAAATGGATTTTGATACATAAATGCCCATTATGATCGTAATATTCAGCAACTATGTAATGTAACTATCAGCAGAAATAACCTATTCACTAACAAAAAATACGATGAGTGACCAGAGTAGTAAAACCTTCATAACGGATATTTCCAAATAGTGGACGCCTGTACTTAAAAGATACTTTTCTCCAATTCCTAGTCCCAATGCCTGTTATGCCCATCAGCGTAGAGTTCTCAAAATTTTTGAGGGGCCCAAGCACATTTTATGTACGTTTATACATTACAGTATATGTAAAATCGCAATTTATTTCAGATTATTGGGGTTCGAACCCCACGGGCTCACATAATTCTATGTCCATGGCTATGACTTAACCATGGGCGCCCGCAGGATCATATGCAAGGAATATTCCAATTGAATAATGATGTTGCACTCGGTCAATAGAACGTTCAACACATGGCGCTGTTAGACGTCGGTAAATCGGGCAGCTTTTGTACGGGCAGAACGATGATTGGGATCCAATCCAGTGTTGCCAACTTGTCCAAAGAAAATTTTCCTCAAAGGAAGACAAATTTTCCCACACCAGCTTGTAATTTCCCTCTTTTTTTTTTTTTTTTAATGAAAAAATTAGCTATTATGTGTTCTCATATTTAGATGCCTACACGCATCTTTCGATGCAAAACGGTACGAAAATTATAGCGTACAATTCCTACAGCTGTATATTTCGACTAATAAATATAAAAAAAAAATTTTAATTTAGAGTTTTTTTCCCCAAAAAATATTGATTTTGCAACATATCCCCTTTCAACAACGACTACTTCGATGTATGTGTATTTAGTTCATTGAGCAAATTAATAAGATATATATTCATTTAAAAAATTGTTGCTCCAATTATACCCAATACAAATCTACTTTTTGTGTAGCTTCAACTGATTGTTTTTGATTGGAAAAGTGTAGCGACTGACGTATTTTGATTGGAATGACGAGTGAATTACTGCTACCGTATTCAAAGCGACCTGTTGAATGGTATAAGCTTGCATTAGCGGAGATTAAAAAAATAAGATGATTTTAAAAAATACTCCTGCCTTAATCCCTGCCGGCTGTTTCGCGGAGAAAAGATTCTTTCACAGCTTTAAAAACATCGCGGTAAGCAGGAATGAAGTTGGCTCCGTTGGCGACCAAAGGGTGAGATTAATACAATTAAGAAAAGCTTAATACAACTAAACAAACCATTTTTTAACTCAAAATTACCTTTTCTGCGTACACCACCACCTCATTAGTGGTTAATCATCACTATAAAAAAACGAAGCAAAATAAACTGACAAGGAGAACCCACAGTGAGTGCCCCGCCGATTTTGATGAAATGTTTATGGAAATAGAGCCAAAATAAGGAAATACGTGTCTCGGCATTCATGCCAATGCAGCTTATTTTCGGAGATACGAATTTTCGTCCGTATTTCTCAATATTTTATAATTAATAATATTTCATAATATCACATATATATTATCACATGTTTCATAATATTATCACGTATTTATAATAATATTTCATAATTCTGTGATTTCTCGAACCGAAGCCATTGTACGGTAAATCTCAGCATAGAAACGGCCGAAAGCGGAAAATTTGTACAACGCGCGACAAACCCCATCGTCCACTTTAGGAGTTTTTAAGTGAACAAGCGTAGCCTCAAAAGATAGCATCATACTATTTTCGTAAATCTCAATTAGGATCTATTTTTGGAAATTTTCAACATACAGAAACGGTTAAATGCAGATTATATTCTGATTTTTCGAATTTGAATAACAAAATAAAATTTTAGGGAATATTCTATCCTTCGTACGATTAGTATAATTTGCCAGATGTTGGCACATTAAAACACTGGAGCAGGTTTTTTAATGATTTTTAGAAAACTCTAGTTTGATCTTAAATGTGAGTTCAGAAATACTAGTTAGTATTAGTTAGCAACATTTATATTGTTTACTAAATTATTATTTTATCATATTTATTAAATATTGGTCAGAGCTAATTTCTCTACGAAAATTAAAAATGTTGCCAGGATAGCTTCATGTCCCGGCCGACATATTGCAAATTGTGCTGACGCTGCGTAGGATAATAATATTCCGTAAATCCTTATATACAAAGGGAAAATGTGTCGTTTTTATACCTCGGTAGTCCGGTCATTTGAAGACATGCCGGATTACACGGAAAGTCGCGGATTCGGTTCCGGGCCAAAGATTGGATTTCTTTTTTTTTTTATATGCAAATCTCCAGTTTGAGCGCAAACGTGGGTACCAAAATATTAGTCATCAAAAATAGAGCGACAAGAATCAATTGCAAAAAGCAAAATTAGTTAAAAATTATTTTTCTTTAATTAATTTAATTATTGGTTTTAACTCATCCGTCAGTTTTGTTTGGGAACGTTGAATGTGTGTGTGTGTGCTTGAGAGAGAATTATAATTTTTGCTAGTAGTTTTAAAAATTTACAAAATGTAAATTTTTTATATATAATTTATATTTTTATTTAGTCGTTTCTAAAATATTCCGCTCTTTTATATAAAATTCTTAAACTTGCTGCATATTTTCTTCTTAATTTAGAAATCTGTCTTCTAACTAAACAGAAAGACAAATATATATATCAATTACTTTTTAAGTTTTAATAAGTATCTAACGAAATATTCTTTGTTATTTATACAAGTCGAACACTACGCAGATTAAATAAAGCAACAATTTTTATCAACGTTTTTTTAGGCGTAGTAATATTAACGCGGATGTTATGATGTGGTTAGATGGTGAAACGTTCGCAAAGAAAAGGAATGTTTTTTGTGTTCGGTGGGGCACGATCCCACGACCTTTCGCAGTTCGGGCGGGAGATCCACCAACTGAGCTACGATCGACGAATATTCGATCCTTTACGAACGTATTTAAAGACTATTTTCCGAAACCGGATATTTCGCGGAATGGGCAGTACATGGACTGCTTTTTAAACCTAATTGCGAAGAGCCCATTGCAGCAGATATGTTTATACGTCGGAGACTACGCAAATTAAGTTAAGGAACAATTTTTGTTAACGTTTTTAGGCGTAGTACTATTTGTTATTCTTTGTTAGTTTAGCTTTGGAAAACAATCCGATATTTTCCGATTTTCGTATCCGATTCCCTAAAATAAACGCAAAAAAATTAAATGATATTTTTCTAATATTCTAACAAACCTTATTCGTTATATATATTCACTTTTAATAGACATTACAAATGCAGTGTACGTTCACGTGGCATCAAACATCTGTTTTAGTTTTCCCACTATTGAATCAATATTCACTTTCGTCAATAAAACTTTAAACAAACCGAGGATAATAAATATTCAGTGATAGAGAGAGAGAGAGAGTGAGTTTATCATTACTAGTTCATCATTCTAGCTCAAGACTTGAATTCGAGAATCAGAATTGTTTACATATTCAAACCAGAGAGCTAAAATTGTTCTTTTCGTATTTTTACATTAAAGAAGGAACGTTCTTCGATTTTGATTAGATTTAAATTTCAAATTATTTAATGTAACCACGATTATGAAGCGCAGAATTTACGTTACTGAAATCAAAAATCCATGAAAAACCCGTTAGCTTTATTTTAGCCATAGTCTGCTATTATTCCTGTGCCAAAAATTTGCTGGTTTTGTATTTTTTCTGTGAAATTTGTCTCACACATTTGCACAATCTTCCAAAAATTTTCTATTCCCACCGCATAAATTTTTTAGAAAATGAAAATTCTAAATCCAGCTTTTCTATCATGATTTAGTCTTTAATAAAAACTTCAAAAATTTACATTTCCAGGACCCGAGCTTTCTTGTGGAAAATTCTTAATTGCGTTAGTGGAGGCGCATAAATCTAAATTAATTAAAGTTTACTTTAAAAGCTAAAGCAACTGTTTAATTAATAAGATAAAGTTATTAAAACTTTTACCTTCGCTTACTTTAATAAATGAGTTAATACTTGGGAAACTCCGAGGAATCATAGATATATTCATGTATTTTCACCTAACTTCGTTAAACGCTGAATCATAAATAACTAAAGCAATGTCTTAAATAAAAAGGTTCAACAAAGCTAGGTGAATGAAAAAGTATTTTAAAATTAAAACTCTTCATACCATAATTTCATTTTTAATAAAATGCATAATTCTATTTCAGTGCTTAATTATTGGTTGTTGGTTTTTTTTTTACTATCTAAAATTTATGGTTTTATGCTTGCATAGGACGTTCGGAGAAAACATAGCTTTGGGGACAGTTTTAGAAGCAAAACATTGTGTTTAGAATTGAAATGCATCAAGTAAACTGTTCTTCAAAGCAAAATAAATCCCTACTCACCAATTCGTATTGTATCGGGTAGTGCTTGGGTGAGACGGCATGTCCAATCAGCAAGAAGCCAGGCGATCCCCACTACAGAGAAGCAGCCGAAGCCCATCTTGTCAGAAAACTACATACAGGAATCTAAAAGACATGACCTAAAGGACTAAGGGTTTGTTCACTATCGTTTTAAGCGACGTCTACCACACCACAGCACAAGCTCTTCGACTTTCATGTACCCATGCTCATCGACAAAATTGTGCTCTGCATCCCGCATCCGTGGAAAAGATCATTTGGCGAGATGATGAGCGTTTGGTGTAGAATGTCCAGATTTAGTCGCCAGGCTCATGATGACCATGTATGGATTTTTCAACTGCTCCATAAATAATACGTACACCAATAAAAGTATTTGCAATTACATATTTATATATCAATTTCCAATGCTGTATATAATATTGCAGAGTATTTGTAATATGTGCATTTATAAGTTATGTTTTTTTAATTATACAGATGCTGCTTTTTATACTATTTTCATACTTTTAATATTAGTTCAAGAAATTACGTACTAGATGATGTCATGTGAAAGAAAGTGCATTATGAAACTTTTAAGCTGTGCCAAATTGAATGCATTGGCAGACAATTTAAATGATTATTGGCGAACTTCCTTTCAGCCAAATTAGCGCATTTTCATCGAATAAGGATGCCCGCTGTTAAATACACCAACCAATAGCCTACTCGGAGACAGGCTTTCTTTCAGACGTAAAGCAAATATTCTGAATAACTTCCCATTTCGTTAATATAAATAATAATGTTGCGGCATTGGCGCACGCAGTGGGGGATGAT
>QLNU02014802.1:6843141-6893544 GCA_006491805.2 Dysdera silvatica | reverse complement strand
CTAACTCCTAAACTTTTTGTACCTTTACAACTATTCAATAAAATATTAAAATTCGTGTAAAAATTATAACTGCGAAAAATAGTATCACAGAATTAAATATGTAAATATGAATTTTATTAAAGTAAGTTTATGAGCAAAATCCGATTGTAAGCAAAGTATTTTTACTAATAAAAATACATAAGCAAACATGTAAAAAGGATACATATTAAAAACAAAGTGAGTTCCGCAGGCATCGAGCGCAAAACATGAAACGCTAGACCAGCTACACACACACACACACACACATATATAAAGAGGCTAGTGACGTGAAACGAATGGCCCAGGATAGACTTGTGTGGAAAGCATTTGGAGAGACCTTCATCCAGCAGTGGATAGATAATGGTTGAATATGATGATGATGATATATATATATAGCTATCTAAACATAATGTAGTCTCATAATTAATGTAGCTCTAAAAAATTGGACCCTTATATTTCGAAGCTAGTTACTCCCATACCCACCCCGAGAATTTATTTATTTATTTATTTATTTATTTATACAATACTATTTGGCCCGTGAGGGCCCAGGTAGGGGTATACAATACACATTTAAGATGTTACAAATTGTCGAATATTATTAACAAATGCATTGATATTAATTGAAGAAACACATTTTGAGTTAAGCTTATTCCAATTGTCAATCGTTTGAGCAAAAAAAAAAAAAAATAAATTTATGAGTATTGCTGTGTGCGGTAAATAATTATAATTTGAAAGAGTGGTCAATACGAGAAGAAATATAGTCGGCAAGTCTTAGGTATAGTGAGAAGTTACATTATAGCAGAAATAAATAAAATTTTGTCGTTCCGCCCCCTCAAATGCAACGAAAAATCGCGGAGGATAGGGTATAAAAACGGATATAATAATAGTGTAATAGGCATTTATATATAATAGTATAATAGGTATTTTTATATAGTAGTATAATAGGTATTTATATATAATAGCATAATAATATAATAAGATAAAATAACGATATTTTTATAAATAAATTTAGTTTATTTGATGACGATTTTTGGATTTATTTATTTTTTATATTGGGGGAGGGGCAAGGGTGAATGCAGGACAATATTTCCGGGAGGGCGTAAAGCTTGAAAATTTTATTTGTAAGTCTAGTTTTAAGTATTTTTTACTTGAAAATAATCATTTTTAATGTAAACCTATTATTTTCAGGGTGGCGTACGCCCCCTGCCTGCATCCGGCTTCGTGGGGCACAGGTTGTTTCACGCAATTTTTCAGAATTTCAGATTTAGAAAAAAGGTGGAGGGCGCCTTCTCGGGGAGAGCTGATCGACAGAATTCTACGGTAAATAAATTGCAATTAAAAAAAAAATCCGCAGCCTCTTACGCCCTGGGCAAGTGCCCAACTTGCCCATTTATAAATCCGGCACTGAGTAAATAACGGAACCTATGAGATATAAATTTTCCAACTTTAACTTATAAAGAACTTAATAACATCAAATACTCGATTGCTGACTTTTTTTTCCAATCCCCTCAGAATCATTAATTATAGCAACTAGCAATATTTACAATATTCTTGTCGACATTCGTTTCTGAAAGAGAATTATTTTTAGCGTGGGTTTCATCTCGTTGTTGGCGAGCTCTATAATGACGTAGTCCCTCAAAATGTTTTAACGTAATACAGCGACAAAGAAAAACTGACCAGGGTTTAGCATTACAAAATAAAGTTCTTCACTAATCCAAACGATAAATGTAAAGAAAAGATAATGAACTTAAATTAAAAATAGACATTTCTAAACGAAGATAGTTAGGGATATATCAATCACGTGACATTTCTTGCTTAACTTCGATTTTGTAGATAAATGAAAGGGTTTTATTTACTTCTACTGCAGCATTATAAACACAAAGAAAAACCAGCCCAATGTAGTTATAAATTTCTACTTCTCAGAACTTTGCAATAAGTTCTTTTTTGTCGGAAACAGGCGGTCTCTGTAGTGGCTATAAGGCTATCGCAGTAAATATGATAACGTGCAGAGTCTATTGGTGCTAACGCATTTGACTAATAACGTGTATATTTATTTTGACCACCATTTAGAAGTTTCATCAACGTTATGGGAAATATAACGTCACACACAAAAGGTCAATTGATGAAATACTCTGGGAAGGTATATAAAGGCCGCTAAAAACTTATTTCTTGGTGCTTGTACTGCATTTTTTTAGCGGCCCTGGGCAACTGACCAGCTTGAACTCCCTAAGCACGGCCCTGGACGTAGTGGTAATGCGTTCGTCTGTCATACCGCTAACCCGGGTTCGATTCGTTTATTCTGTTCACCGTAGTCTGGGGCTTCGTTCTCTGGCAGGTTCGGTCCCAGCGCAGCATGATCGAACCTGATGTTGACTGAACTTAGCTGTCCTGGTGCCATAAAATGCAAACAGACATCGTCGATGCGTCAGAGTGCCGAAGATAAGAAATGCGCTCCTGCGGACCTGTTTGGGTCCGTCGACATTGAAAATAAGATCCATACTAAATGCGATATCTTATGATTTAAAGCTGGGTTATTAATATCAGTTGTCTTTTCTAGCAATTTTGTTTTAAATAAGTTTGTATATCTTTTAAATGCGTGTGGGTAAACTAATATGAAACAGTAGTCATTTAAAAACATAGTAATAGACAACTTTTTATCATTTCTTCTTTTTCAATGATTTTCCGGTATTCTCGTTAGTCTTCTTACTACCTTTTCCGTACGAGATCATTACTTATTCGGAATGTAATTTTACTCATCATGACCACGGCCAATTCCTCTCTGCGTGTATCATTCCACAGTGACGTACTTCACTCGCCTGAACTGATTCGTCATTGATAAGATTGATATTTACTATAGGGGCTCTCCCTTGCACTCGTGTCATTGTTCATACTGCTTCATACAACGTTTCAAAAGCGTTCCTTTTTCAACGTGGACTTCCTGGGTGAGTCAAATGTGATTTAATAATTTCGCTTTATGTTCGTAGTTGTTTTATATATTCGTAGTATTTTTTTTTTCCTTTTGGCATGCGTTGTAAATGTTGCACATTTCGTTTTAAAACAGATATAAAAACGTTGGTTGTACATTTTATAGTATTTCATCTAATCAATCTAATTTGTGTAACTTCTAATTTCGTAGCCAAAGAATAGGTTATCCCATTTGAAGGAAATTTTTGAGAGAATATTAGTGCAATTTGAAATTTAACTGACTGGTAATATTTTTTGGATAAGTAAAGGCTGGATCATACGAGCAGTGGCGTATGTAGCTGAGAAGATAATGATAGGGTTATACTCCCCTTTATTTTTTTATTTTTTTTTTGGTCGAAAGTCCGAATATCCCGTGTGTGTGAATGTATAATCGTAGCTCTTAAACATACCCCTCCCCTATCCTTCTCTATATAATTTTTCTGCGTACGGTTTTGCATAAGATGCTATATCTGTAACCGTGAATTATTGTCTTACGTCATTTGTAGTGAATTGTGCATAATTTTTTACTCACTTATTATTCCTAGCTATACACGAGCTACCTATATCGCTTTTCTTCGATCATTGCGCTGTGTCATTCTTCTCCGATGTATTTCGCCAATTCTGCGACAGCGAAACCTAGACCCATAGGCGTAGCCAGGGGTGGTTTTGGGGGTTGTAACCCCCCATTGCAATGAAATTTTGTATATTTAACATAGGAATATATGAGTTGTAGCTCTGTAACCCCTCCCATTAAGTCTATAACCCCCTTATGAACTATGCCTAGACTACAAGCAATAAAGGTAATGATACCTGTGGACACTAATAAGATGCATGTTTAAATTGCTGTTTTTAGTATTTGTATTCTGTCATATGTAGGTAACTATTTCTCTATAGAGTCAGTAACGCCATTTGCCGCTACACACCAAGGTTGAGCGTCGTTCCACTTTTATTTGAAAGCAAACGGGATAGATATTTTAATACTATTTTCGTCAATCGAAAATATCTTGATAGCCGATATTAAATTGTGTACGCACAAGGCCGTGCACAAGGGGAGCTTTTGGGAATCAAATCCCCTCTACCGATTTATACAACATTATTATAAATGCCTTAGCAGAGAAAAAAAAGAATCCTGATAGAACCACCATAATTTGTGCAGGAAATAAAACTCCCCCTTTTGGAATCTTGTACACGACTCTGCGTAGGTAATACGTCAGCGAAATACCCTCGGGTCATAGAGCTTTAAACGCTAAATACGAAGAGGACGCGACGATTATTTGGCGATAGTTATAAATGTTGGAAACCTCGCCAACTGGTTATAAAATCAGCCTGAGTTGGGAAAAAAACTTGAAATTTCGTCGACAATTTACCGCACGTACAAGTTTTTCACGGTAGCTACTTAACGTTGAGATAGCCGTTATAGATTCTAAAATCGACCAGCAAATTTAAATTTTAAGCAAGATCTTGGCTTGATAGCTTCGAAATTATATTAAAAGGTAAGTTTTCAGATAAATTAATATTTGAATATGTAGGTAACTTAGGATTTTTCTTGTTATGCATAGTTATTCTCGCTACAGCATTGAAAGGTTTTTCACAGCATGAGTATATTGGGGACGGATTTTGCTGGTTGTAGGGAGGGGAGGGAAAGGAAACTGAATAATTAATTTAATTACTTTTGCTTGGTTCGGAATAATTACAAATCTGGGAAAAGCTTATTGTTGAAAGCAACCTTGCTTTATGGTTGCGTAGAGGTGCCGTTTTCCTCCATCGCTTGCAATTAACCTGGGTTCGACTCCAGTGGTTACCGAAGAGCGCACACGATTGTTTTGCCCACCGTAGTCTGGGGATTGGTTCCTTAAGCAACAGAAGATCGGATCCCTTTGAAAAGTGTAGATTCCAGGGCAGCATGACCGTAGATGTCTCTGCGAGTAAAAAGACAACTGCCTCTTGTTTATATACCGAATTATGGCATTTATTTAACAGTTGTTAAAGGTTAGGTAATATTTGTTTCAGTATAATTGTATCAGGGCCCTGCGGTGGCGCAGTGTGGTAACGCGTTCTCCTAGTGCGCCGCTAATCCGGGTTCGACTCCCAGCAGTGCAAAGAACGCTTACTCAGAGATCTCATAAAGATCGCACTGCTCACTGTAGTCCGGGGTTTGGTTCCCTAGGCCTTAAGAGGTTCGGATTCCTCGGAAAACAGTAGGTCCCGGCGCAGCATGACCACTGTAGTCTTTGAGCCGTAAAACCAAAAAGAAAGTATAATTGTATCAGGAAATAATAATGTGCAGGAATAACTTCAATATTATAATAATTAAATTAATAACTGAATACTAAATTAAGTAAATAACTGAATATCAAATTAATATAGGTATAACAATTTAAAAAATATAGGTTTAATGACTTAAATAATATGGGTATAATAATTTAAGTAATACAGTCAAATCTATAATACTGTCTCTAACATTTTGCTCTTATTTTGTCAATAATATTTTACTCCTATTTTGTCAATATTTTCCTCCATCCCGACAGATATGGAATGGAGCATGTTCACTCTTCTCTATACGATACATTTCCCAGTCACTTGGTTAACATTATATCCAGGTTTCACTATATATATATGAATAATTTAAATAACATTTATATCGGGTCATAATCGTATTGTTGTTCTCGTGTGTTGGCGTTGTAATAACGCCGTTAGCTATCGTGCGAATACTTTGGGTTTGATTCAAACAAGTATCCAGTGCTTGGCCCCACCACTCAGATCTGAGGTTTTGGATTTGATTCCCTCGGAGAATGTTTCTCAAAGTATGTTCAGCGGAAACCTGGGGTTCTGCGATGACCCTCCGGGGTTCCGATAGCTATTTGTAAAATATCGCCGAGATCTTCAAGGAAATCTGTAAAGTCTGCAATTTTTCTCCGTGACAGCCCTTCAGAGCTAAGGTAGCTCAGCTAACTAACAGTAACCAACATAAAGAAAGAATAGAAAAGATATTACCTATATTTTTTCTAGCAACCGTTTATATCCAAATAGGGATACATATTAGCCCTTTAAATTTTTAATTAAAATAAGGACCACGAAAAATATTTTGTGTTATTTTCTATGACTGTAATAGACAAATGTCTAACACTGGAGTCCAAAGTATCCAAGTCAGGGCCGGCGTAACACGGTGAGCGTGGCAGGGAGGGTCCCGAACCAAAGGGGGCGCCTGAGGCGGTTTATACCCGGAAAAAAAATTAAACTCCAAAAAAATAAAATTTTAATTGCACTAATAAAAGAAAGATTGGAGGTAAGAAGTTTGCAATCCAGCATTTGGCAATAAAAAATCGGACCTTTTTAGTCTTTTCATATATTTTTGACCAACGGCGGGGGAGGGGGACGCCAAATGTACCAACACCGACCCTGATCCAAGTCTGAGAAATCTTGGAGAATTTAGACGCGAACGATTTTCCACAAATCTACAAGGTTCTCGCCGGTCAAGCTAAGTTTCCAGTAAGTGTTCTTTAGCAGAACGTAGCTTTTCGTGGTTGAAACGCCTTGAAGCTTAGCTTCGAACGCGGATGACAGAAGAGAGGCTTTCGGGACTAGCCTTGACGCCCATTCAGACATTTATATTGGTGTAAATAAAGTGATTGACAAATTTTCAAAGAAACCAAGATGGCTTGATTTTGCACTATAAACTTAATTGTTTTTGTTATAAAAAAAATAAAATAATTACAACATTTTTGTGGTTTAAATTTAAACTTGTTCTATTAATTACATTGTAAATTATCGTTTGGTTGTATGTGTCTTCTTTACTAGCTTATCCCTTCTGTCATACTTAACTTTGGCGCAGTATAGCCCAGATGCTCTTGCGCCATCAAAAAAGGAAAACAATACGTAACTATAATCTATCCTAAACCATATAGTTTAATTAAAGAAAAGCCCAGCTTTAATTCATTGTCGTAAATTAAATAATTTGAGGCATAGCGAAAATAATATATAAAACGGAAGGGTCCCAACAACGAGAGTATTAACGAAATGATTTCCCGGCGCCCTGGAACCGTCCCCACCTCTGTAATAAAATCTTGGATCCGCCCTTGCCCAGATGTCAAGCTTTAGGAGAAAGAGGTTCGGAAAATTATAGCCGCTGACGCAGCATAACCTTGAGATCCTCGCGCGCTATGAAGTATATACTTACTCTAGGGTAATACGCAGAGCTAATGCGTTCGTCTCTCGCGTCATTAATTCGAGTTTGATTCCAACGCATGCGTGCTTTTTTTTCCTGCTCACCGTAGCTTAGAGGTTGGTTCCCTAGGTAATAAACTTTCAATTTCCTTAGAAAATTGTAGCTTTCGGTGCAGCATGACCTGAACTGTGCTTGCACCATAAAACATTGTATTTCACAATGCACGTCGCTATTTATCCGTATTACTTGAAATAAATTAACATGTTTTGATAATCTATATAATACTATTTGGAGGCAAAAATGCATAGTACGTCACACTACTGAATTTTTTTTTTGCAATGTTGCTAAAAGCGACTGGCAACGGGCAAAGTCACCTTTCGCCATGTTGGCTCCCAAGGCCGTAGCCAGCTTTAATTTCGGGGGAGGGATTCAATTTTTTACAAAATAACGAATAAAGATGTCACCTTTCATCGTTAAGAAATATAAATAGATCAGTGGCGTAGGGAAAGGAGGGGCTCAAGCCTCCATTGGATATCAAATCACATTATTCACTTTAAGACCTCATCACATAACCTTCTTTGAAGCTACTTGAGCTTCCTCTCATGAGTTTTGAATTGCTATACTACTGAAATAGATCATACAAAAATGAGGAAATGCCAATTTTGTCTCCAGACATCATTGTAAATTCTTACTTGTAGTTTTTCCATCAAAATTTAATTTTTCGGAATGTTCCCCCCCCCCCCCTTTTTTTTTTTTTTTTTGAAGAAAAATGGTTTCTAATTTTTTCTTTAAAGTATTCTTCAATATTAATGGTCTGGCAAAACAAGACCTTGTGATCAGAATTTGATATCCAAAGGTCAAGTCTTTTTCTCCCTTTTTGCAAGTTTGACAACAACCATATAGCCATATGTAATTCAGCAGCACGGGGTACTTGTTCTCCGTTTTTTTTAGAAAAGAAGCCAAAAATCAGTACTTCCCCACACAATTTGGGCTTCCCTCCCAAAATTTCTTAGATGGCACGACCTCTTTCAAACTCTGACATATGCTCGTAATGAGCACGAATCTTTCGGCGAGGCATTGTTACAGTCGACGTAAGATATCCGCAGTCAAAATGCAACAGAAATTTTGACCACATATTGGGAATCGCTCCTTATATACACCTGCTGAATGCGCAGTTCCGATGCGCTGGAGTTCCCGCTATTCATTCATTGGGCACCAAATTTTAATCAATGGCATGTTCGGTCAAAATATCTTTACATACGAAATTTCATTATATTCAGAGAACCCTCCGCCAACGGCGCCCGTAACAAGCACACATTTAGCGATTTTCTGAATATAGCGAACAAAAGGTGGATTTTGTTTGGTATAATGATTAAGTGCAATGGCATTCGATCGTTTTAAGTGAATCAGATTTTTACGGGTCGCATAGAGCGATCATTTTCTTTGGTCCCAAGTTCCTCGTTATATGCGGGTCCTCTTGTATAGGGCCTCGCATGGGCGCCGACGGCATAAAAAATATTGGGAGGAAAGTATAGCAGTAGAAGGTAACTTATTATTAAACAGGGCCGCAGCCAGCGGGTGGTCCGAAGGGCCCGTCCTCCCCTTTCGAAATGTTTTTACTACCAATACTTGTACATTAGCGAGGTTCTAAAAATTTTTTGCTTCCCCTGAAAAAATTTCTGGTTAGGCCTTGTCGTTGACAACTCTTTACAGGAATAACATACACACCAACAAAGCAGTGTTTAATTTAAATGTGCTTCTGCTTGATGACATTCACTTTACCATAAAATTAATATTCTAGTTACATTTCCAGTTTCATTTTCACATGCAATGCTCCTTAATAAATTTCGTATTTATTACGCTGATGGTGTATATCAGGTGTTTTTGGCCCGCGGGCCACTTTGGGCCAGCCGATTAATGAAACAATACAAATTATTTCACACAAAAACACCATCCTTTGATTTTTCTGACAAGGGAACCTCGAAGGGAATTTTTTGTGACAAGGGAACCTCGTAGACTGCAAAGCACGGAATTTGTTAAAATTGGTACCATTGCATAGGTTTTGTCATGAGAAACAAAAATCTAATGGAACTACCAGTCAGAATCCAACCACTCAGGAGCTACAAGGCGATTCGTAATATCCATCCATCATACAATCATTCTACTAACAAGCAAAAAAATGTCCTTGAAATATTATTTTGTATAATTTTCCTGTTTTTTTTCTACTGTTATTAATATAGCCAATGTTTTGGTGCATGTTTCAATTAAAAAATGTACTTTCTGTTAGAATATTATGAATTTGAACTATCTTTCCCTTATAATTCAATCGCTATGCCAAACGCATGAACAAGCGAGAGATAATGACTTGTTCTTGACTTGTGGCTATATTTATGTAACTGGGATGTCCATAATGGGATACAAGGAAACCACAAAAAAGTTTGCTGATAATTGCTTTGTCAATGATCGCATTACAGTCAGAAGGCTCACCGACGAGAATACATCTTAATGATTGGGCCCGACTTCTCAAATCACAGGGGTGTGTGCCACCTCCCCTGAACCAGCGTCTGGAACACGAGCTACAGGGATTGCTGTAATTCACCATGGTTGAGTACCTGAGAAAACTGCCTCCTTAGGCTCTGCCCATGCCCTTTATTCATCCCATAGGATCAGGTGAGGAGTTAGTTCCTGATTCATTTTAAAACACATCTCCAGTCAACATATACAGTAAAATATTATGCAATACAATAACATTTCAAGGATTTTTTTTTTTTGTTAGTGGAATGATTGTATGATGGACGGATTGTACGAATCACCTTGTAGCTCCTGAGTAGTTGGATTCGGGTGGGTAGTTCTATTGGATGTTTTGTTTCTCATGACAAGACCTATCCAATGGTACCACTCTTATCAAAATCCGTGCCTTGCAGTCCACGAGGTTTCCTTGTGAGCCTTAACTCTATGTATTTTATTCCGTTCACATTTCGTAATAAATATCTTAAAACGCTAGAGAACTAAAGTAGTACGTGATTTTCCGCAATCGTGTTTTATTTTAGTTCTCAGGCTTATATGGATATTAGGAGTAGTTTTATTTATTTGCAGTGCAACAGTGATTTTAAAGGAATTCAACTTAGGACCCGTTGAATTCTATTCTAAATATGTCGATAAGAACATCTTCCCAACCATCTGACTGCATGCTCTAAAACGGATATCGCTATTTGGAAGCATATCTTCGCATAGGCGTATGCAAAAAATTCGTAAGTGGGTTATAGGCTTAAAATGGTGGGGTACAGAGTTACAATTCCGTATATCCATATGTATATACAGGCAGGGCCGGTTCTACCGGGTGTGCAGAGCGTGCACGCAGACAGCCGATTTCTAGGGCAGCCGTGTTTGATTATGTACTTTCTATAGTAAAATACTTTTCATGATTTCAAACAATACTTAAAAAAACATACATACAAATAGCCATTTCCTGTTATAATACTATAAATAGAGGATTACACTTCAGTACAGCCCCAGTAAAATTAGTGCCGTATTTCCCAATAGGCTATACTAGGCTATAGACTAGGGCGGCAAAATTTTGTGTATTGAGTCTGATATAACAAAATCAATACCATACGACAGGGGCCTTCAACCTTTTTCAATCCAAGGGCCAATTTTTCTTAGTCTTCTTGGCTTGCGGGCCGCACTACTGCACCAGCAATACTCGTACAATAGCAATACTCGAACAATGGCGTATTCAGTATAAAGCGAAATCAAACCTTTTAGTGAGATTTTTGGCACTGCTTCTTATTAACACGCCTGCCAATATCACGTCTTGTTTTTGATTTTACCAATTTTATTCTCGACAAGGGTTGTGCGCAGACGTAAGTGCTTCTGAACAGTGACATCGTTTTCAGAGCATGCACTCAGATGGTTGGGAAGGTATTATTATTGGCATATTTAGAATACATTTTGCTACAATTTTTTTTCCCGTTTTAGCATTTTTGCAATAGCAATTTTTGAGCTAGCTTAAACCCTGTTTGTGCCAGGCCGGGAACGATTCGAGGGACCCTCGTATAGTGAAGAGAGAGAGAGAGGGAGAGACAGTTGCTTGAATAAAGTAGAGTTCGGTATGAATTCCGAATTTTCATTCCAAAGCCGTTCGGTCTATATTCGAAATTTACCGAACTTAAAGTATTTTTAACACCCAATTTTCAATAAAGCTTGCATGGAAGTAGTTTTGTTTACGCGATAGTAAATTGCACAGCATGGTCTTGCTTCCTAAAATGCAATTATCATATCATATGATATTAAGTAAGTTCTCTTTTTCAGTAAGTTCCAGATCAAAGATGATAAAATCAACTTCTAAAGCATCAAACGGTTATAGGGAAGAGCAGAAGGATGCCAAACGTCTTCTTGTCACAGGAGGTGCTGGTTATATTGGATCGATTTTAGTACCCATGCTACTGAATGAAGGCTATGAGGTAAGCATTGACATATTTTGCTGCCTACAGGCTGATATATTTTGCTTCTCAATCTTACTAAACGTAACTACAGGCGTAACAGATTTTGGCACTTTTGTCAAATTCCTAATTTGACACTCTTGATGGTTATTTCAAATCCGTCTTTTCGCAAGTATTCGGGAACTCAACGCTTTTTGAGCCTCTACCGAGACGACGTCCATATCAACTCGTCCTTTGCCAATGCCCAGTTATGTGTTCCTGAATATCACATTTCAAACTTCATAATTCAATGGGCCACAAAAAAATTCAGTCCTCCTTTGCAAACTTCCCGCGGAAAACTATTGGTCGTTGCCGCCGTAGGCTTCAGCCTACTTAGTCGATGGTAAATCCGCCACTGCGTAGCTGCAGTTGGTAGTTCAGTAATGTAGACCCTGGTTTGAGTCAAGCTTGTGCGTTTACGCAACTCTCTAAAGCATTTTAAGGCGGATTTATATGCTCATGTAATTTTCGCAAACTGACTTCTGTAATCAAATTTTTTGCAAGTAAATCGTTTAATGTGAACATAAATTTGAAGGGTACGCAAGCAAAAAGGTTTGGGTTCAGTAAAACCTGTTCTGTCAAACATAGGGCCGCCGGCATAAAAATATTGTGGGTGGGGGGGGGATTTACCAGTAGAAGACGTTTTGTTTAAAATTGAAGGGGGACATGGAACCCTGATACCAACATCGGGGGATGGGTCCCCCGCTAACGGCACCCCGGCTGTCGAATCATGAGGCTGGAGACAGAGCTGCAGCCAGACTGAGGCTAGCGGCAAACTCCTCTAAAAATGTAATCAGCCCATAGAAAATAGTTTTCTTTTTCCAAATAGGTTATTATAGAATTCTATTCAAAACTTTGTTTTGTATAAAACTGGAGATGACAATGAAAAATTGTTATTTTTGATATTAAAAATATATTTGAGGTAGATTTCTAAGATAAATCTTGTGTGCATCATAGTTTTTTTAATATTAGTTTAAGCCTTCATCTACTCTAAAATAAGGATAAGGGGACACTATCAATTTCACTATACCTTATAAATTTCCAATGCGAAATTTTTACTTTAAGAAATTTATTCGTTGATGTTAAATATTAGTCTGCTTAAATACTTACTAGGGAGGTATCCCTGGTGCCAGTTCTGGATTTTGATAAAAATGGCACTGTTGGAAAGGTCTCGTCATGGGGAGTAGTAATCTCAATGAAACTACTCGTCGGTGGTCAACGGTTTACGAAATATTGGAATTTGGAAAAAAAGTGAAGGTGATAAGTTGTAGAAAAATCAATAATTAAAGCTTTTTAGCACGGATGATGAAATATAGGGAAACAAAGAGCAGTAGAATGTCAAAAAGAAGTGATTATGAAGATATGACTGCATTATGAAATTAAAGAATTCAGTGTAACATATTAGCATAGCATTCATTATGATAATGCTTTTCTATGTAGAAATGTTGGAAGCACAACTTTTTCTAGCACGAGGCACACACAATGAAGGCAGATATTTTACAGTAAGCGCCCCATTTATAAATCACATTAAAACACATCTGTTTCACAGATCGGAAGACCGGGTCCGTGTTTCTAATTAACGACTTCTTAAATGCATAGTGCCGCATTTCATCGAATGTGGGAGAACAGATTTGGTTATAGGCCGAATTATGCATTTCAATTACGCCTTCTCGAGTTGTGACGTCTGCATGTTGACAAATGCTGCGGTGTGTTTTCGAATATTGTTACTCTCTTTACGAAGCATTTATAGTCTTGGAAAACGCACACGTCTAATGGTTGAATGTACTGCGTTGTCCCAGCTGGAAAATAAACGGGCTGCACATTAAATCACACTTTTGTAAAACATACATAAGTATCGGTTTGACCTGTCCATCTGTTGAGCAACAAAATAATTTCCTTATCACCAATGCACTCTCTTAATTTCTCGAAGTACTCCCCAGTGATTTGTTTAGTGGTCTTCCCGGACTTGTAGCATTTGAGAAAATTGCGATGGGGTAGTTTCTGTAAGTTCTGCATGACTTTGAGACCGAAGACTCCTCTAACTTCTTGCAATACAATTTATAAAGGACCACAAAACTTACCGGCTGCATTGATGGTCACTTGGATGGCGGAGGAGTGTTTGCCGTTTTGCTTTTACTAATTACGGATGCTTCCACATTTCTTGAGCTCTTCATCTCCAGTGTTCTTTTCGACATCATCTCGTACTGAAAGCCGCTTTGGTCTGTATTTAGGATATAGGATACTGTATACTTATTCCGGTCAATCATTTTCGTTAAATTTTCCAGGAAGTCTTCTATCGCAGGTTGAAGGGATACCTGGGGGAACAAATGACCTTTCGTAATTATATGTGAGACTTTTCGGCGTGTTATTTTGTGACTATGTTTGAAATTTGTGATAGAATGCTTGCTTTGAAATCCAGGAATCCTATATCAAATGCTTCATCCATGGCCCACATTTTCAGGTCCATGTCATGAATCGTCACTTTTAACTGTGTGCGATGTTCAACAAACTGAGACCACATAATGTTTTTTTATGATGTCTATGTTTTGTTTAATTTTCCCCACCTTTGTCCAAATATTGTTTCCAAAGTTTAATTGTTTTGTGGTTTGTGATCTTTCTGCAAAGACGTTTTGCAACCTGCAGTTTAACTTTTGAAGCATCATTGTAAGCTTGTACTGCCTTTATACATTAAATCTGGAGATATTAATTCACGGGTTGCATTTTTTGTTTTTTTAACGATGGTTCGTCGAATTCGAAAGCGGGGTCATCTGTTAATTCATGACATTGATTCATTGGCCTCAATGCTGCTCTCCATTGAAACATAAAGAGGGCCAATAAATTTGTTCGCTAACGTTTCCCGCATAGTATTAAACAACGACTAACAGCTTCTCCAGACGTGGGATCCCTCGCCTCTGCCTCTTCAAAAGACGCCACAAATTGTCGACAACTCGTGGCAAACGTGGTTATGTTATCAGTTTTGTTATCATGGATTTGTCCATGTTCGCATTAGAGCACGATGAGCGTTCATCGACAATAGCATCATAACTTGGCCCGGCTTCGCATGTCGCAAGAGTGCGTGCCTCTTTCCCAGTTGCACAGCCACGTAGGGAGCCAAGGAAAACCTAATATCAAACACAGTTGAAGTGAAAATTCTGACTGCAGATATTTTTACGTATGTGAAGAAATCTAACCTCACTGAAGAAGGTAGGATAACAGTGCTGAAAAATCTTTGGGAACCATACGCAAATTGAAATCTTCCCACGGCTATCACTGGTGCTGTATTAAGTCAAGGAAATCTTCACCGCAGACAAAAGTATTGCTCATCTTAGCTGAGTAAGCAAAACCAGCTATATTACTCAAAGGTAGAAGACAGTGCTTCTTGAAAATTTTGTGTTTTCTTTTCACCCCATGAAGTCGATTTAAGATCGACACAAACCACGGGTCAATTTGTTTCAAAGGGATTTAATAATTGAAAGACTTAGGAGAAGTTCAAACAACATGAAACTTTTCTCTATCGTAAGGAATCGATTCTCAAAGACGATGATTTTTTAAGGGTCATGGAAGGGAAAAATGCTTCTGTGGATGAAGTAATGGACGTAAATGTCCATTAATGTCCAGTAATGGAAGTAAAATTTTATAAACATAATCTAGTACTACTTCTAATTATTTAAGTATCTTGCACTGTAGAATTATTAGTAATTTAATAATGACAGATGTACACAAGGACAACAGCACGGATCCCGAAATCTTCCGGTGAGGGGGAGGGGTGGCTGCGAGTTGTTTCTGATTCCTATTTTTAGCGAAGTGTCCGATACTTTTCATCTCATTTTACATGATATAATCCCAGTTCTAGGGGAGCAATTGCCCCATGCCTCCCTCCTTGAATCCGCATTTGAAGTAATTGATATGGCCTTTGACCACTTTTTCCATCCGGCCCCCTCCTTGGGAATATTCTGGGTGCGCTACTGCAAGAAATCTAACCCCATACTGATGGAGATACGCGTGCTGGCCATTGTAAAATTGTACAAATATAATCTACTTCTAATTAGTTACGTATCTTTCATTATAGAATAATAAGTAATTGAATAATGATAAATATACACAAAAAGACAATCGTAATTGACAAGGCGTGTGACCACTTTTTCCAACAACAATTCCGTGCACCATTGGGGGCTCCCGGGTGCGCCACTGCTCCTACCTTAAAGGCCTGGCTTCGTTTGTTACAGGAGTGACTGCCATCTCTTCTGAATCGGTATGGCACCCGGAACGCAAGCCATAGTTACTTCCATGATTCGCCATGATTGAGTGCCTAGGGATCTTCTCACCTAGGCACTGCCCATGCCCTCTTTTCACCCTGTGGGATCAGGCGAGGAGTTAGTTCCTGTTACGGAAGGAAAATGTATTTGAAATCTGCTGCATTTGCTTTTCATTTTCTTTAATGGATTTTTCGACAACTTGCCCTTTATCACTTTTTTCATTTTTGAATATCTCGAAAACCGTTAATCGCCGACGGGTAGAGATCCATTGGGATTTTTGATTCCCAAGACGACACCTTTGGAACGGTACCACGTTTATCAAATGTCCTTACGCCATAAACACACAACCAACTTTTATCAAAATTCAGAACTGGCACCAGGGCTACGTCCCTAGTTAGCATTATTAAATAAAATACATCAAAACAATAACGAATTTTAAGCTTTCCCTGTAACAGGTGTCAAGCTACAGGCTTAGTTGAAGAAAGCAACTGAGCAGGTAAACACGTATAAGCCGAACGCGTGCGCAGTTATGCATTCAAACGTGATCGTATATTCGTATATAAGAAGTTTCCAATCTTGAGCATTTGTTTATAACTTTCATGAGCGCATAGATATGTGGGCCCAAAGCCCTTCTAATAATTTGAAAAAAGTCGTAATTTTATATGTATTACAACGTATAAATATATGTGCTCGGGCCTCCAATAATTTTGTAAACTCTACGTTGATAAACTTCTTACTTTCTGGTTTTCACACGTGCCAATGATGTCGGAAAAAATTTTCCTTCCAAATTTACTGAACTCCATAAATTGTTTCCTTGCCCTTGGAAAATCAAGTCTAAAGAGTATAGTGAGAGAAATAAATTTAAGGCCCACAAGGATTTAATGAGAAAATTAACTTGTACAAGCCAATCGAATATGATGACGTCAAGCGATACTCATTGAAACGATAGTTAAACAACCAAATGTATGCAGTCGGTAAATTGCAAACTCATTTATTTTTATATAAATTGACGCAAATTAAACAGCAATATAAATCAACGTTCGTGGGCATAATGATACAAGCCCAAGTGGAAGGTCGTGGGTTCAGGTCCCACCGAAGGCAGAAATGTTTATTTTCTTTCGAACGTTTCACCATCTAATCACGCCATACCATCGGCGTTGGTATCACTACGCCAATAAACGTTGATTGATATTGTTGTTTGATTTGTAAACTCATGTTTGTAAAAATTGCAACACCATGAAGGACTCGTCCGAATTGAATGAAATTTAATGTACAAACGACCTGTGTTGATACAAATAAACGATTAAAATTACAAAGCAAAAAAATAATATTGCATGTCGAAAATCAGTATTTGGTGAAGCCACCACGCGCTGCAATAAGTGATGCTATACGACGTGGCATGGAATCAAACATATGTTGAATGTGTGCCTGAGGAAGAGCATTTCAGATCACTTGTATGCGAACACACAGTTCATCTGTAGCAGCTACGGGACGAGGATATTTGGGAAGGCCTAGGAAGAAAGTGTTTCTGTTGTGGAAGCCCACAACCTATTTAGTGACGAAACTCGACTTCGGACGAACATTAATAACTCTTCAGCTTTACGGGATAAGGAGAGCAAAGGACATAATGCACCGGGACCTATAGTTTTTCGAGTAATGCGATTCTTTTAAGCCCTAGGGAACCGGGGCCCCCATACTACAATAAGCAGGTAGTCGGCAAAACCATAAACCAGGGATATCGACAGATATGCGAAAGCGTTACCACTGTGCTATTGCAGAGATATTAGGAAATTTATTTTTATCCTAAAAGGCACATTTCTTATTTCAAATTGTACCCAAATTTGAACACAATTCTGGAGACAGGTGCGGGAGGGCAGTAGTGGTAAAATAATCTGAAATTATAAAGAGACTGATGATTAAAATCATAGACTCGTGTTTGTAGAAATTGCAACACCATGAAGAACTTGTCCGAATTGAACATGGAATCAAACAGATGTCGAATGTGTACCTGTAGAAGAACATTCCAGATTGCTTGTATGCAACCCCAAAGTTCATCTGTAGTAGCTATGGGACGAGGATCACGAGCGAGACGCCGACCAACGAAATCCCACACATGTTCAATCGGCGACATATCCGGCGAATAGGCAGGCCAAGGAAGAAGCTGTATCTGTTGTGATGAAAAGAAGTCTTGAACATTCCTGGCAATATGTGGGCGGGCATTGTCCTGTTGAAATACAGCTCCGGGAATGCCTTGAAGGAAGGGAACAACTTCGGGCTCCAGAACTTCATTGATGTACCGGTTGCTGTTAAGATTACCCACAATTCGTAGCAGCTGAGATCGTCCATGATACGCAATCGCACCCCAGACCATAACGCTGGGGGTTCGTCCACTATGACGTTGGATAACGCACTCCGGAAGGTGGCGTTCACCGGTATAGCGTCTAACACGGATGCGGCCATCACTGTACCCCAAATTAAAGCGGGATTCATCAGAAAACACCACTTGTTGCCAATCAGCACGCCAGTCTCTATGTCCATGAGCCCATTGTAGCCGCAGGCGCCGATGGTTTTGCGTCAGGAGGATCCTGTATAAAGGAACTCTTGCACGCAGTCCACGGTGCAGTAGACGCCGACGAATTGATGAAGCACACAATGATACACCTGTAGCAGTGCACCAACGTTCTGCCAACTGTCCAGATGAAGCAAAACGGTCCGTCACCGCCATGCGGACCAGGTGTCTATCATCCCGTGCTGACGTCACCTTTCGGCGTCCACTCCCGGATTTCCGAGTTGTCTGGTTCTCTTGAACCCACTGCTTCCACACTCGCATCACTGTGCTGCTGTTACGCCCCATACGAGCTGCTATTGCACGATAAGAAAACCCTCCTTCACGAAGGCCGATCATTCGTCCCCGTTCAAACTCCGTAACTTGCTGAAATGTCGCCCTCTTTCGTCGTAGAGGCATAGTGACGTCTCATGTAACGTTTACCACTAGCAGATAACCATACACGCCCCGCTACAGCCCTCTATTTATACGGATCCATCAGCAGTTCAGAGGGCGCTGCTCAGCCCACGCATGCGCGATGACTCTGAAATTCTAATCATTTGAATAGCATACCCTAATTTGCATTTCCTGAAAGTTTCAGCTCAATCAAGTGATTCCTTCATGGTGTTGCAATTTTTACAAACATGAGTTTAGATTTGCGTAAGTAATTTGCACAAAATTGTTCATGCTAGTTGGTTTCTGCATGTATGCACGAGTGTGAAAACCTATTTTTATGGGCAAATTCAACTATGAATAGAAAACACACATGGTATTAAATAATTTCAGTTGTAAATCTTTCTCACGAGAAACTACTAAATGCGCAAAAAATGAACATTAAGCCTTCACCGATATTAAAGCGTATTTGGCCTCTATAAAACTAGGAATTTACATCAAACGTATCTGAATGATTGCGTTATCAGTAAATTACTAATGGCGATAAGCAATAATGATTACTTTTTTTTGTAAAAGATTTCTGTAGCCATAATAATGAAATACGAATGATTAGAAAATTATTAGTTTTTAATTTCAATCAACCATGCTAACATTTAAAAATTTCACTTTTCAGGTTACAGTTTTAGATCTTTTTGACTTTGGTGTGTCACCTCTTTTACCATACATACATAACCCAAACATGCAACTTATCAAAGGTGACATTAGAAATGAAGAAATTGTGGCGCAGTTAGTGAAATCATGTGACGCAGTTATTCATTTGGCAGCCATTGTTGGATATCCAGCTTGTGATAAAAGTCCGGAACTGGCGATAGATGTTAATATAAATGGTACAAAAAACATCGTCCAATTTCTTCAGTCTCATCAACAGTTAATTTATTCATGCACTGGTTCGTGTTACGGCGCCATAGAGGGCATTTGTAATGAAGAAAAGCCCATATCACCTCTTACCCTTTACGGAAGAACCAAAGCTGAAGCGGAGGAGATTGTGCTCGATCGTGGCGGCTTATCACTAAGACTGGCAACGCTGTTCGGAGTTTCACCTCGTATGAGGCTTGATCTTCTCGTCAACGATCTCACAATGAAATCATTAACAGAAAAACATTTCCAACTTTACCAAGCGACTTTTCGACGAACCTTCCTCCATGTTAGGGATGCTGCCAAAGCTTTTATATTTGCGTTAGAAAACTATGAGCGGATGAAGGGACAAGCGTACAACGTTGGAGACGAGGTGATGAACATGACAAAGGCAGATTTGGCATTAAGAATTCAGAACGTGGTGCCACAGTGCCAGATAGAAATGGGCGAGGGTGAAGATAAAGATAAGAGGGACTATGATGTATCTTACTCCAAAATAAGAAAATTAGGCTTTCGTTCAACGATTACCCTTGATGACGGAATAAAAGAACTCACCATAGTGTTACCAAAGATGACGCACTCGGAAATATCGTTGAGCAAAAATGTTTAGTTCAAGTAAACCACCACTTGGATTAACTAGTGCATATTACCATACGGTAAAAAAAATACAAAATTTTCACACTTCACTCTTAAACTTTTACAAGAAATATAGGTAAGACGGGGTTGGGAAGGAGAGTAGCTGAAGTCGGAGCTGTAATAGCAAAGGTTTTCATGAAGCTTTGATTTCTATTAGAAATCGGTGAATAAGGAAATAAAATAAAACTTTTCATCGAAGGACGCTCACCGGAAAAAAATTCAAGAAAGAGGGTGTAATTCTGCAATAATTTTTAGCCGGGAAATTTTATCTACCGTAAAAATAGGAAGAGCCTATCTGAGGATTGTCCTTTAAGTATTTTTATTTTAGTGCACTAAATTTGCATCACAATATCATCACTTTTTTAAACTAGAATTATAAATATATTTTAGATTGAAGCTAAGCTCAGTTTTACCCAAGTTGCGACTTGGAAGATATTAAAGATTTTATGTAATAAATAAGGAATTTTATTTGTAGATTCTCTTAAATTCTCGGGCGTGGAAGCCTCTTCCGTATGAGCTGAGACAACTCAACTCAGCTCACTTCCTTCATTTGAAATGCGTTTACTTGACTTGCTGAATAATTTATGAATTTGTATTTTTATTATACTTTATTTCATTTATTTTTTTAGTTATTTTTCTTTTAATCGCACATGAATTTTTATTGTTCTGTTTTGTGCCACTGGTGGTGAACCTGGGTAGCGTGGGCTTCGTCAGATGTTAGTCTTTACCCATTGCTGCTGGGCAAAAATTTCACATTACCATATCATATATCTATACATATTTCACGTATAATTTTGCCCGCAACAAAGGAATTTATTATTATTAATTCTCGAATATATACTATCGAACTCAGTTAAAGCGAATTCGGTTGTAGTAGGGTTATATAAACTGTTATTTCGTCAAAAATTTGAAGTTTCCCTCGCGAATTATTTGTACATAACTATCGTAGAGAAATGGCGTACGCAGGGAGGTGCTGATGGGGGTGGTAACCTTCCCCATTGCGATGAAATTTTGTATGTATACAAATGAATATATAGAGTTGTATCACTGCAACTCCCCTATGGAGCTTATAACCCCCATCTTTATGAACTTTATGCGTACGCCTATATCGTAGGGGCATAACGTCATCAGGTTAGAGCATCAAAATTTTGGTGCTTCCTTGAATGTCCTTATATATATATGCTGACCAAATATTTAAACTTCCACTCAACGACAATACAGCGCGCTGTCTTTGAATTCACCCCTCCACTTCATTTGAAAACATACAAGGAATACCTTTCTTTAGTTTTACACATAAATAATACACAAGGTGTTGTCTGTGATAGTTAGTGGTTTAAATTTATTACTAAACATTTACTTGTAATTAGTCTTATCAGTAACATTACATTCATACCTATAACGAGCTCACATTTAGCAAGTTTCCCGATATAGCGAGGAAAATACGGATTTCTTTCTTTCTTTTTTTTTGCTATAGGATCATTCCATGTCAATCCACCCAATTTTTAAAAAAAAATTTAAATTTGATATTTAAAATTTTTATTTTAATTTTTTCTGGGTTTTAGGACAAATTTTATTAGAACCATTTTTTTTAGTTTTTGAATATTTAGAAAATTAAGAAAGTTGTGAATTTTTGAAAAAGGTGCAGTTAAGCCTAATTTTGTCGAAATAGTTGGAGAGAATACCACCGCTTAATAAAGTAATACGATATATATATGACAACGTAAAGTGGGCAAAAGTTATATTTTTTTATTTTATTTTTTTACCTGCACAAATTACGATTGTTTACTTTATTTTAAATATTTGTATTCTATGTTCGATATCATTTTCAATGTTCGATATCATTTTCATTTTGCATCTGATGATGGCTGTCCAATGGAACAGCCGAAAGCCAGGCTAATGTAATAAAATAACTTTTTACCCGCTTTACGTTGTCATATACAGTCGAGTCTCTATTTAACGAAGTGCCATCGTTCCTCTGAAAAACTTCGTTATAAGGAAAATTCGTTAAATAGAAATTAACATAAATGTTGAAACTTAATTTCGATAAAATGAAAAAAGCTAAATTTGGACAGTAAAGACTAAATTCAGTAGACTCTTCTTTTTCAACGAATTTATATATTTTTCGTATACAAGTACGCACAAATTAATAACAAAAGTAAAGACTGAGGATTACTTTATATCTGTATGATCCTCATACAACATATTTGAAACAGAGAAATAATCACTAATTTTGCTTTGTACAGGTTTCTTATAAAAAACATTTCGTTCATAGAAATTCTCACACTTTTGTAAATATCGGAACACGTCATCTATAACATTTTCTTCAACAATGCAACACGTATGTGCGAGAAGCAAATTTCGTGGCTTAGCCACACCTGCAGAGTGATACATCCCCGCTGCTTCGAAGTTCCCAGTTTAGAACAATAGAATTATTTATCACAACTGACCCTATGTCCACAATACAGAAGGCTACCTCAACTCCGTCCGTCCTTGCTTAAAATCCTCAACTACCCCTTCTACCTAACCATCCCGCTGAAAAATTGTAAAAGGTAAATTAAAAAAATCAAATTCTTTATAAAAAGAACTTCGTTATATAGAAATTGTTTTTCGTAATATGGAGACAAATTTACATGTTAGTGCCATTCAAAGTCAAGGTTCCGCCGAAAATTTCATTAAATAGAAAACTTTGTTAAATGGAAGTTCGTTATATGGAGACTCTACTGTATATCGTATTCCTAATTTTGTCTTTTTAGCATTGTTTTCAATAGAAAAATATGTATAATACATATGGATGTATCTCCAAAGGGGTAGGTAGTAGAATCTTGAAATTTTTGCATGGACACTACTGTTCGGAGGTGATATTTAAAAAAAAAAAAAACTTAGTTGCTTCCATCAATCCTCCTTGTACAAAAAAAAAAATTTCGAACTTCCTAATCAAGATACAACTAAATATTTACTTCAGCATGTAATAACTAATTACTGAACTCACTTTCTGGTTCGATATTCCAAAATACAAAGCAGAGCAAGAGTCTGAACACCTGATTCACTCTACCATAGTCAGGGCCGGACTCAGGGTATGATGCAGCCTGGACACAACGATTTTCGGCGCCCCCCCTCCATTGCCGTAACTAGGGAGCTAACCCCCAAGAAAACTTCTTCTAAGCATCGAAGTATACGGTTTAGTCTCCTAAGAAAATAGATCAGCCCCCTCCCAGACTTCGAAGCTAGTTAGGCCTATATACTCCCGCCGTACTTGTAGAAACAAAAATTGTCGTTCTGCCCCCTCGAATGCGACAAAAAATCGAGGAGGCTAGGGAAGGGGCGACATTTATGATGAGCCTATTTTATGTGCATTATTATATGATATAATAACGATATTTTTATAAATATAGTTCATTTGACGACGATTTTACGGACTTTTTGTTTTGGATATTGGGGGGAGGCGGCAAGGGTGAATGCAGAATAAAATTTAAGGGGGGCGCAAAGTTTGAAATTTCACTTGTAAATTTATTTTAAATACTTTTTACTTAAATAACTTTTAACGAATCATTCCATGTCAAATCACCCAGAGGTGGTTGCTCGATCATTTTGTCAATTTTTTATATTTTCACTATAGGTGGTCTTGCTAGCGATTTGCTCAAAACTATTTTTGAAATTTTATCTGCCGCCATTTTGGATTTACACTCATTTTTCTTCGCAGCGGCAAGCAAAAATGACCGTTTACAAGGATTTTGAAAAAAGGCTGCTGTGCGGTTTTTATTACAGATAGCATGTTCTGGTTTTCACTGTCTTAAAGTAGAGGACCTGGCCTTTCAAAAAAATGTATATGTATGTAAGATAAAGTTTTGGATTACTTTAACTGATTAATTTAGCTGATTGATTTGAGATTTTAATGGGCTTAAATATAGCCTTCATAATGCAAAATTTTGCCGATTTTAAAGATCTGTAAAATCAGAAGGGCTTGAAACTACAGAATGGAATTTTTTAAGTACTATAATTAGAAGGACCTCCAGCCATGGTGAAAAAAAAATCCAGGGTTGTAAGAACTTCTGGCCCATTTTGAGCTCCGAATTTAGAAAAATTTCAAAATCTGTGGATTTCAAGGTCAAATATCTCAAAAGGGGGGACCTGCCAAAAATTTTGATTTTTGGCCATGGATACTCCTACTAGTATTTAATAAAACCCGTGAAATTCATTTTGGGAAAAGCACTATGTTCATGTTACAGACTGTCAAATATCTCTAAAAATAATAACGTAAGAACACGATAAAAGTAGGCTTAAAACGGACCCATTTCCACTATTTTATAATCTAAAAATATATAAATTAATATAATTATTTTATAAAGGTAAAAATAATTCATTACAGATGAAGGATCATATTCTGTGCAAAAAGTAGTTAGGCTATATGTGTCTCTTCCCATTCTCGCAATGCAAATTTTCTTAGAATTATTTCTAAAGTTATATTCTATTTACACCATTCAATATATAGTTCTATAAAATGAGCCATTACTTTTTCAGTTACTATTTTATATTTGAATACATACTATCGTGTTTTGTAAATCAACATCCTATTTCTTCATATGTGCTTGTAACTTCAATGAGAGTTTTGTGTTCTTCTGTTAAGTAATGTTGTATGTTCTCTCAGTAGCAGTGGTGAAGTCACATGGTGTCAGAACATCAACGTTGTTCAACTTCACCCAAATAACACTATTCCTTTGTAAAGTAAAACTAGTTGATGGCCCACCAAGATTGAAGAACATCACCTTAATATAATTGTTTTCTTTTGACATTTCGATTACTTTACCCACATATAACCTGTCGTTATAAACACAAACGACATTGTCACTTTTAGTTATTTCACTAAAATCAAATGTTCTCGGTGATCCATCAATTCTGAACTCCACATGGTTATTCTGAAATGATGCAGATATTCTGCTTATCAGAAGAGTTGACAAGCCTTTGGGTATGTAACAGTGGTGATCTCTTGCTCCTTCAAATCTCTGAACTTCATTCAAGCGGTCATTCAGATGCCCTTGCTCGTTTTTTATGTCACTTTCAGTCACCAAGATAAAGTTTATGCCTTTAATATTTTCCATACAAAATTTATACATGGCCTTTGGTGTAAGGATGTGGTCCTCAGTTGGGCGCAGCAGACTTGTGGAAAAAGCAAGTCTCTTTAACGTCCCACCAATTCTATCACAAGGACCCTTGCCATGACTTGTGGCAAAGAAATGCCACTCAGCAGCCACACCAAAGTATTGTTTATGCTTACATAAGTCGATAAAATTCTTTCTATTCGTATACTGGGCTGCTGAGCCATCAGAGAAATAATAGGTCTTCTTTAGACTTGGGTTAAACAACTGGACAAATGGAATCAGCTGCTTTTGGAAAGCATAAACAGCAACTGTATTATGTACAATGTAGTCACTTATAATACAAAAGCTTTTGATACATAGATCTGCAGAATGAGTCTTAAACACAAAAGGGTGAATAGTGGCCTAGGCATTAACCCAGTGATAACTCTGAATTTCGTCTTGTGTAATAAGTGTGTAGTTTTTGGAGAAATCATCGATCACTACACACTCATCTTGTGACAGATTTTTTTTTTTGTCAATTTCAGAAATCGTGATTGACTCTGTGCAACAAAGTGGTAACTTTTTAATTTCAGTAACTTTGAAACTAAACTTTCTTTAAACTCTGACATTGTTTGTACAATAGTCACCAAATTGCAACGATCAGTTGTCATCCACTGCTCGTATGTTATTGTTTTCTCATTGTTTTCATCAGAATCATCCCAACCGAGACTCGCTTCATATAAGTTTAAATTTTTTATTTCAGGGCACTTCTCCTTGTCTACATACTACTACTCACACACTACTTTTTGAAGCAAAGATTTCCAGTCATTAATCTTTGCTGCTGAAGCCATCAACTTCACGTTTTGATGACACAAACACACACGGAATTTAGGCCCCAGTTCGCAAAATTTAGAAAATCCTAATTTTAATGATAAATGCTCTTCTTTAAATTGTTGGTACAGCTCTTTCAAATTAGACAGTCTCTTCTGTTTTAATTCCTTGTTTCCATCCTTTAGACGAACTGACTTTGTATCTTTTATTCCGGAGAACATTCTGTTTACTTAATCACTGTTGTAAAATTTTACAACCAAATCTTTAGTTTTTTCTTTTAATCCTCTCCCTGGTTTCACTAAATTCACTTCAGGAATGACACCATGTTTTTCTGCAAGTGTTCGTGTTTTCTTCACCAGGTACTCATTCGCACCTAGTTCCTGTGCTGTTTTTGTTATTGACCAGCTCTTTTGGGCTACACTGATGACTCTAATCCTTTCACTATTGGATGTGCAACTTTTAATCCTTTCTTTTAGACTCTGTATTAAATACTGTCTCTTTCAGCAACATCTTGCCTTTTCCTATTTGTTTCCTCGTCTTTTTCTTCATCCTCCAACTCATACTGTTCATTGAACGAGTCACCTAGTTTCTGTTAAATTGCACATGAATTTTTTTTACCGTATGCTTAACTTCCAAATGTTTATTATCACTAAGTTTTCTGATTTTGATAGGCGAAATTCCTCATATTCTAGCTGCTTCATTTAAATATTCAACAGCTTTTTCAGGAGCTGTGAAAGGTGCTTCTTCAGCACTATCATCATCAGTCGCATTACTGCTAGCGGGTCTTTCACGGCATGCAGAACAGACTTTCCTGGTATAAATTTTAACGTGTGCCATTTTTCATACATTTCCACAGTTACTTCTCTCAAGGTATTTTTGATCACTTTTTTATGTAAGTAAAATGGGTCACAACATGAATTTCCAAACAAGTGTCGGTATTTTTAGGAATACTTATAATGATATGTACAAATGCTATTTATTTCTTCAAGTTCAACTCTTTTCCTCAGAAGGAAAAGTTCTAAATTACTTACTAAATCTGACGATGACTTAATAATTGACTTTCCATAAGAATCATTTTGACAACTCTCACCAACATAACCTACTGAACACTCCATGATTATTCTCATAATATTTTTCCAAACTACTAAATCTCACCAGCATTTTCAGTGCGCATGTTTACTCTTTGGGAGTTCACAACACACTGATTAGCTGGCTGCAACTTTTGGTTTTATTTCACTTCTGGATTTAGTTCCATTTTCACGTTTTAGTTGCATTCTCACTTCTTGTTTTAGTTTTATCTTCCCTTTTGGTTTTTAATTTTATTTCTACTTTTTATTTTTTGTTTTCCACTACATCGTATGTATTAAAAGAAAACCCTCTATATTGTGCAAAATACCTATCTTAAATTCTTTTGACCATTATAAAATTTTTAGATCATAAAATAATGGAAATGAGGCCATTTTAAGCCTACTTTTATAATGTTTCCACATTCTCATTTTTAGAGACATTTGACAGTCGTTAACATGAACATCAGTGTGATTCCCAAAACGAATTTCATAGGTTTTACTAAGTACTAGTAGGAGTATCTATGGCTAAAAATTCTGATTTTTGGTAAGTCCCCCTTTGAGATATTTGACCTTGAAATCCACAGATTTTGGAATTTTTCCAATTTCTGAGCTCAAAATCGGCCAGAAAAGCTAACAACTCAGGATTTTCTTCATTATGGCTGGAAACTCTGGCTGGTTATAGTACTTGAAAAAAAAATTCCATTCTGTAGTTTCAAGTCCTTTTGATTTTACAGACCTTTAAAATCGGCAAAATTTCTCATTATGAGGGCTATTTCTTTTAAGCCCATTGAAGTCTCAGTTACTAAAACTTCATCTTACATACATATACACTTTTTGAAAGGCCAGGATCTCTACTTTAAGACAGAGCAAACCAGAACATGCTAACTGTAATAGAAACCACACAGCAGCCTTTTTACAAAACCCTTGTAAACGGTCATTTCTGCTTGCCGCTACAAAGAAAAATGGGTGTAAATCCAAACTGGCGGAAGATAAAAAAATTTCAAAAATAGTTTTGAGCAAGTTACTAGCAAGACCACCTATGGTGAAAATAAATATATATAAAAAAAAATGGTTGAGCAACCATTTAATATAAAATTGGGTGATTTCACGTGGAATGACTCTAATGGAAACATCATTCTCCGGAGGGCTCATTCCTCCTGCCAGGATCCGGCTGTGGGGGGGTGGGCAGAGGTTGTTTCAGGCACTTGCTTCTAAATCAGAAATTCTGAAAAAGGGTTTGGGGGCGCCTTCTCGGGGAGAGCTGATCGACAGAATTCTACGGTAAATAATTTGCAATTAAAAAAAAAAAATCCGCAGCTTCTTGCGCCCTGAGCAAGTGCCCATTTATAAATCCGGCACTAACCGCATGAATAAAAAATTCTGCTAAGATTGGCCAATCCTTTCAAATACCTCATCTGAAAATTTGTATTTCTAGCAAGTTGATGACCTAATTGATGCAGGAATACACGTAAGGATGTGACTATATGGAACCCAGCATTCATCCATATCTTCAGGCCAATTAAATGACTGACAAACCAGGTGGATTCATAAAACGAAAAAGAAAATCTTGATACTAATCAGATTTTTCAATTACACAATATACCATTTATTTTCATAAATTGAAGTTGACCTGATTCAATCTTATCCGAACCTTGACAGTACAGTGCATATTATAGGTAGCGCCTTAGTGACATGTGCAACAGTCATTGCCCTATACTCCAGAGATGAGAGTCTGCTGATGCGAAGGTCGTATATCCTTGATAGCAAGAAGTGGTGACTTCTTGTTCCTTAACTTGTTGACACATTCTTTAGCTTGTCTTCCAACTGCTCTCCACATTCCTCAATTTCTTTTGCTATTACATAGAAAGATTTGATACCGTCTACATTCTCAGCTACCGAACAGCTGAAGCGGGGTTAGTATGTGTCCTGAAGTGAGATGCTGTAAACTAGCTCTAGTTGCTAACCTTTTAATAGTCCCCCCCTACTACTCATTTTATATACACATTCTTCCCGTGGGTGATTGTAAAGAAATTCCATTCTGCAGCCAAACAAAAGTCCTGTTCATGCATACATAGGTTTCAAAGGTTTTGTAATTTTGTACTGGCTGGCTGCCCCATCACTGAAATATAATACTTTCTTAACGGCCGTTAGAATTGCTCTTTTAATATGATTCAAAACAAATACGCCAGTATGGTTGCACACAGTCATGTGTTAGAGAATTACTAATTAGTGTTTCATCTAGAAAAAATTAAGCAGGGCGCATGACTCCAGGCCAATTTTTTGGCATCTTCTTTAAAGACACGGATACTCAATATGAGCATCCGTGGTTACGGTCAGCTTTATTGCTACCAATTCCTTTTAAACGTCTTGCACTGATTTTGTTCCTAGCTGCTTTCTTTAAATTTTTTAGTTTTTGATTGCAGTGAATTTTTGGCGATTTTTGTTTTGTTCCGAGTTATAGGGGCGCATGGTTGCGATCTAACGACAGTGTTGCCAGATGGCAAGATTAAAAAATCTCAACTTCATACAAAATAATTAAATTAATATAACTATAATTTAGTTAAACAATATCTTATAATTGATTAGAAATAATTTTGATTAGAAAGTGAGAGATTTTTTTGTACCAGAAGGATTGATAGAAGAAAATAGGTGTTTTTTCAAAATGTCACCTCTGAACCATGCAAAAAATTTTAAGATTCTACTACCTACCCCTTTGGAGATACACAGGTATTATGATTATTTTCCCATTGAAGACAATGTTAAACTAGCAAAAATTAGGATTAACTGGTAATTTTTAAAAAATTCATAACTTGCACAATTTTAGAAATATTAAAAATATGGGTCTCATAAAACTCTGTTCAACTTAAAAAAACAAATTGAGGTTTTTCTGTGACATTGACCAAACATGCCTGGTTGAATTGGCATGGAATGGCCTTATAATGATTAAACGCAATATAATGCATCCGCTTTTAGCGAACAAGCGTTTTTGGACTCCGGATTCAATGAGCAATCAAAAAAATATAAAATAGGAAATCGAACTTTCGTAAAAATCTGTCGTTATGTGGTTGGTTATAGTCGGCGCTCGTTATAACAGATTTCAGCCTCGTTTTTATTGATTTGGGATCTTCCTAATCCCCCCCCCCTCCCCCCGGTGGATCTGCCATTGATTAATTGTATGCATGTATTTAATGCATAAACTGTCGTACGCGAATTCCTATAGTTTATCCATTACGTGTTTATATCAGATCTACAACGAGAACTCATGGTATGCAATACATGAAGTAAACCTTTCCGCTGCGAAATAATAAAGCACTGTTTTATATTAACAATTAATTTATTGTGGAGACATCAAAATAACAAGTAGAAGTAACATATGTCATGTATAAAAGTAAATATAAAGAACAAATAAGTTAACGTTTCTCCATTTAACAGCTTTTAACTGAATATAATAAAAAGGTATATGACATGGACGAACATTACCCTGTGGATCAGGAATGTGCATAACTAAGGTCTGATTCACTCAGATAACAAAATGTGAAAAGCGACTTCGTTTATTGTATGATAAATATCCCAAACGAAAAATCTTAAGGTACGTTTCACATTTTTCCGAACACAGGGAAATTTGCCTGATAATCTTGAATCACTTTTACAATTAGGCACATTAAACAAAGAATAATATGTTAATAAAAAATTAAAAGAATCCAGAAATTGTTAAAAACATTTTGCTTTTAAGAAATACGACAGAGGGTCGCTTCATAGTTATTCGACGAATATGTAAATTCGTAATCTGAAAAGGACGCTTCAGTTTTAAAGTAGATGCTTTGGACTTAAACGTGTAGTGTTGTTGCTGGATTTAGTTACGTTAAATCGCAATGGCTCATGGAAAAAATCACGCATACGTGAAATGGGTTCGATCGTAAGTTTAAGATTTTCTGAAAAATCAATTAAATTTCTGTGTCAACTGAAAGGCAAATTATTAAACAACAATGGAAAGCAACAATGATTAAAAAAACAACTTTAAAAACAGTATGCCCAAAGAAACCACGTTTCAGGATCCCTTTTGCTTGAGTAGGCATTGTAAAGGAAGCAATTAAAAATACGTCTTCGTGCCAGAGCATAGAATGTTGTTTGGCCTCACCTATGTACAGAAAAAAACTCTCCAGCGGTTACTACGTCAAATTTGCAGCGAAATCGGTTTTTACTAAAGCACATAAAACTATTCATACGCAGTGGGTTCGTGATCAATATGAATTGCGAGGATCAATAGATAAAATTTTTATTTAGTGACGAAAATACAGGGTAGTCATAAAGTAACTTCCCCTATGTAAAAGACCTTAGGGACCGGAATTTTTAAGGTATCGGAATGAAACTTCGGATAAATATATCTCGAGCTGTGTGCTCGAGAGTTACATACAAAACATTGAGCAACCAGTGTTAAGGTTACAGTTACCAAATTTCGAACTGCCACACCTGTTTTATTATCGCAATATGATCAGTATTGAAAAACTCCAAATGCCATAGAAAGTTTCCTTTAACTGTAAAAACGGCTGCCCAAAAGAGTATCACAGAAATGTGAACGACAGAATAGGAAAGAAAGACTACGACAAACCATACCATTTGACGTTTATTTAGTAGTGCTTGATGTGGCAACCTTCACAGGTGATGACATACTGCATGCGAGACATTGTGGACAACACCATTGACACATGTAACATATGATTCCATTCCGGTACTTTGAAAATTCCAGTCCAAGGTTATCTCACCTAGGAGAAGTTACTTTATGATCTTTCGGCAAGTTTAATAACTGGATAAGCCAGACCAATATCATTATTGGTATGATCCGAAGACAGAACGGAACATGAAAAGGAACGTCAGCCTGGATAAAAGGTTCAGTGTGGGAATGGGATGCTTTAACTTTTAACGAGACTGCAAATTTGTTTGTAAATTAGAGATTGAATACAAGAGGAGTAATAAAAAATGTTCGAAGAACATTTCTTAGACAAAGGACCCAAAATATGCAGACAGACTTAAATTTCTCAACAGGACAATGCCTAGTCATGCTTTGCTTCAGCAAGAAACTGGCTCCAATCTCAAAACGTTCCTGCAATGACATGACCATCACATAGTCCAGATCTGAATCTTACGTGAAATTTGTGCAGTGGTATGTATAAATGGAAGGTAAATTTCGTAAAAGACATAAAAACTGCAATTTTATATTGTTGGTGAAAATTAAACCCTATTTTGTATTGTTATAAAATTTTACCGATTCTATACTTATACAGTGCTTAATGTAATTCGTTCTAACGCAACGTTTACAGGCCGCTGAACTCGAATATGCAAGAAACGAATACTGTCCAAATAAATGTGAAAAGGCAAATTTAGCAAAAAATCAGTGTTCGACAATTATTTCGGATAGTTATCTGAATCGTGGCATTTCTTTATTTACATGCCGTTTCTATACCAAGTTATATTTATGTCAATTTTGTTATCAAAAAGTAAATAAAATTATACTTCGTGAAGCGTCTTAAAGCAAAATGCAGCTTATATGCATTAAAAACGGAAAATTATAACAAACGGAATGCAAGAATAAATGCAGGAAAACCTGTAAATTTCACAAATAATATTTAAGGTACAAAGCTTTAACTGATCGAAAGGCAAAACATTAAACAGAATTTTATACAAAACGTGTAAAAACTCAAGATATGCAACACCCTAAAAATTAAGGGAGCTTAGACATGTTCTGCATGGTGAGTTGCAGGGAGGTCCGACACCTTGGATATGCTGCTTAAAAATGCTTTTAAGGATAGGGTTTTCTGGTGGTTAAACGCATACGTTTAATACATGTCATTTGCACAAATCCCAGTTTAAAAAAAAAAAGGTTGGGGGGGGGGGGGCGAATGAAAGTGATTTGTTTTTTATAAAAAGTCATTCATTTTTTTTAAATGTGTAAACACCAAGATCGTTCGGCTATAGGTTTTAGTCACTATACGATACAAAGATAAGTATAAATCCAAGCTTGGCAACAAACATAGATGCAACTTTTTCATTCCGTACTAATTCCATCTGCAGGGACATTTTTCAATGTCGTTTTGTTTTATACAACATCTGGATGAGTAGAATAACTCTCAATGGCTTTATTTACATTGCATCCTTGTAGGTATCTTAATTGGTACTGGCAGATTTTTCCAACTAATCGGGTGTCCAAAAAATTTTTAGGAAAACCAACTGCAGATAGTTTGAAACTTGTATCAACAATTTTTCTACAATGGTTAATCTCACAACTTTCAGTTAATCGACTTAATGAAAGACTTCACGGAAACAATTCTTTCACTCTTTACTTTCAGAAACATCAGGGAACAACTATGAGTTAAAATTTAAAAATTTCACTACCCTTTTAATCATCACATAATAAATTTTAAATGCAACCTTTGACATATTCTTAATAACTGAACAATATACTTATTGAATCAGATTTTAAATCTATACAAGCATACTCTGATTCGTGGAGAAGTTACAACACTTTCCTATTGCCACCTTACTCTGACTTTAGACACATGCATGGTAGTTTTGACATCTTAGTGGTAACACAACCGCTGGTATAAGCAGTCCACCAAGGTTGATTGTCAGTAGTTTGATTACAAACGCCTTCTGTTTTAAACTATTTACACATGCTGTCCTTAAACGAATATTAAACTCCTCATAACATTCGTTTTGGTGCGATTAAATCATAAAATATTTTATATACAAAATAAAGTAGATAACATAATATCCAGTGATTAGTACACATTTACCGTATTTCTCAAAATAAAGCCTACAGTGCTTATTTTAATTCCAAATGTGCTATTTTCGTGAATTACATGACAACTACAATACAGCTAGAATAGTTAAGTGAAAAAGGCATTGCTAGGAGTTATGTGGTCTAGAATCAGGGGTGTATCAGAGCTGGAACCCCGTTCCTGCACCGAACTTTTAAGATTTGTTTCGCTTCATACTATTACTCAGTCCCCCCCACCAGTACCACAAACAACGGAGCGTTCCGGTACTGCTTCATTTGCAATTACATGCCTGTTTAGAACCAAACGTATGCAGGGGTATATATGCAAGCATATATACCCCTGCATATATATATATGCAAACATAATTCTTGCCATTAAATTATTCCTTTTGAGGCACAAGAACAGCAAAGGACATGTCGTGTAGGAACATATAGTTTTCCGAGGTATCTAAACCTGTGTTGTGTAGGAATTTAAATTCCAGAAATACTGTGGGCAGAAAAATGGAACGCATTGGAATCAAACTCGGGATAAGAGCAAAATACTCCTATGCTAGCGTTTCTCAACCTTTGTGAAACCGTGGCCCAGTAAGTTTTTTTTATAAGACGGTCTGGGCCCAACAAATTTACTTATAAATAACTTTCCAAATTTTTTTGAGTTCATACATTAAACCAGGGGTCAAAATTAACTTTTTAAATCAGGTGCACAAGTGCACCCAAGTCTTGTAACTTAGGTGCACTAAATACTAGTTAGGTGTACAAGTAACTAACAGAATAGAAAGTAAACCTCAACATTCATTAAAAACAGGTAAAATATAAGTGTAACAACTATATTTAAGCATGTAAGCTAAAAAAAAAAAAAAATTCAAAGCAAATGCAGATACATTGAGAAAATTATATAAAATTATTCCATAGGTCACTGTTCTTGAAAAATAAACGTAAGTAGCCATGGTTTTGAATAGTTAGGTGCACTGCATGCACCCAAATTAAAAATTTATGTGCACGGATGAAATTTCATGTGCACAATGCACCCGCTAATTTCGAACCATCCTTTAAACTAACGTAAATATTGATAATTAATTACGGCATAATTTTAAAGAGTACTAGTACACTCATTGTTGTAGCTTTTCGACATATTCACAAACGATATTCTTCTTAAACTATTTTTACTGTAAAATATCCATTCATGAAAAATTAGAAAACTAAGATAACAAATTCCAGATGAACCGTTCGCAGCTTGGTATAATTAATGCCAGAGACAGATAAAGTGAAAGAAAAACATACAGCTTTCAATTACGAAACAAGGGGCAAACAGAAAGATCATATTCAAATAACCAAAGAAGTGAAATTTAGGATATAACTGTGTATTGATTAAGATGCTTCAGGGCATAAAGGAAAATAAACATACTAGAACAACACAACAGAGAGAGAGAGAGAAATAGAAAATATTATGACTGTTTTTTACGCAAAATAAGAATAGAATTAGGAAGAAGCATTATTAATTATAAAGTGATTGAAATGTGGAATGACTTACAAATCGAAATAAAGAATATAAACAACATCAAACTATTTAAAAAAAAAATAATCAAGGAAAAAATTACTAGAAGATGATGTAAATGACGTGGAACATTATTAAATAAAAGTCATCTAGCGGACAAAATCTCCCAAAAGTTCATGAGCCTGTTATACGTTCTCAGTATTTACTTGTGGCTCATTTCAGACAGTAACTCATGGAGAATAGATTACACACACGCATATATGAGAAAAATTGTGTAAAAAATAAAATTTGAGAAATAAGTATACTTGTGTGTAAAATGTAACCCACAGCCGCCAGAAGTAAATAAAACTATTATTATTACGTTCAATGATAACAGCGTTTTCATGAACTTTTCGTGGTCTCAGGGCCAGACGGTCTACTACGTTAACTTAGGCAGTACAACAAGACGCAAAGATCTGAGAGTGGAATTTCAAAGAAATGTGATTCTTTTTTGGCATTTTTGTTTTTCCAGAGCCACGTAAGTCATGTCTGGGGTTTATGGAGCATTTGTGTCGACTCTGAATAGATTAAAATTGTTGTTATATGTGTCTTACATTCTCATCTCGGGAATTCTCACTTTCACTTTTTTCGGTTTGTTCAGCATTTATTGGTGGTGTAGCATTGATTCTGATGTATATTTGACTACACCTTCATGTTTTCTTGCGGTAGAATAATAGTGAACGATGGTTTACAGATGTACGATCACTTGGAAATTACAATTGCCATATATTTTGCTGGCACATGACATAATTTTTAATTTTGAGAGGTTAAGGATGAAAGCGTGGATTAAACAAATATTGAACATTTAAAACAGGGGAACAGATGTACATACACAATATCCTTGGATGATGAAAATTCTCTAGAATAAATTTAATATATATAAAAAGGCTAAGGCCACAACTAAAGAAATTTACTCATACACTCATGCCAGTACACAGGATTGAAAAGCATGTGTCGTAGAGGTTGATAGACATAATTTTTTTTTATACGTGAAAATTCCAACACCCACATTTATTAGCTCATACTAGAGCTTTTGTTTTTAGGAGAAAAAGAGACGCCGTCCTCATCCTGGATTCGAACCAGAGTATGAGTTAATAAACGTGAGAGTCGGAATTTTCACGCATAATTATTCTCCCCCCCCCCACCCCTTATAAAACAAAATCTCGCCCCGGAGGCTTTTCTGTGTTGACCATATTTGGCAATTGTGTTATCCCTGTGAAGGGTAATAATACCTTAACATCTTTACATACGGAGAAAGAGAGCGTTGTTTCCTGTCCTCATTCGTCTAGCAGTCAAGATACTCCGGGCTCAACGAAGGTATCCTCACACCAACCACAAATGATACGGTAGCTGGAAACAAATCACTGGCCATAAATATGTAAGAGTAGTTGGTTGATTTGCTCTCCTTATTTTTTTTTAAATCACTCCATACTGCCAGCAAAACAAATTTAACTTTAAACAAATGCTCCTACAATACAATACTTTAAACAGTCTTTGATGTATAATTTAATTAACGAGTTTGATTTAACGCAAAGATACAACAAATATTTACAAAACATAAAAGACTAGATTTAAAAAATGGAATTTGTTGACATTGTTTGCAACTTAAAAAAATAACAAAAAAGGTTCACCCGTAAACATTTAAAATCACAACTTATATGCACATTTCCTTTGTGGCTACCTGATCTGTAACACTATTTTAATATCTACAAAATGCCAGTTATCTATTGCGATGTAAAACAGTACAATCGAAATGCAAACAATTACTTTGATAACAGGACAATCTATTAAAAAAAAAAGCTAAGAAATAGAACTGCCACTTAGTCCTCTATCTTACTTTTCCCCACTGCTAACATACCCAACATATGGTATATGTTCCTGTAGAATTAACAATATATCTACATCACCATTTTATCACAATTTAGTTCGAAACAGAATGGCAAAATGTACAGAGTTGGGCCTTTCTGTTTCATACAACATGCACATTGACCAACTTCAAACCCAATCTACAATTCTAATAGATGCATCTATTTTTCACATGTATCAAGCATGACAGCAAGCTTTGTCAATCATGATGATGATATCGATTCCATACATGTCAGCCAGCTCCATGATGAACAAACGATCATGCACGGGATCAAGTCCAACAGCAAGCATGTGGTCTTCGGTCCACAGTTTGTCTTGGGTGTGAGACACACTCAACAGTCTGGTAAAAAGATGTTCATTTAAGGACATGAAGTACCTGAAAAATGCATTTCTCATTAATTAGATACTGTTTCCAAATCTCTCAATATACAATCAACACAACAGACTTTTCAGTTTCAGAATTATACAATCATTCAATGGCATAACATGCAGTAGAATTACAATTATTCAGTTTATGTATAGTGGGGGTTCAGTATGTTGGGAGTTGAATCCGGGACAATGCCGAACTAGGTGAATTGTAAGGTTTCGTAATTATTAAAAGTCTAGATAATCAGAGTTGATGTAGATCTGGATAATACTAACTCAAGGCAATTGGGCCCTGTGCCAGATTAGGAGGACAGGAAGCAGCAGCAGCAACCCATGGCGAGGTATAAGTGAAGTTGCATGAAGCTTATCCACCAAAACCCAAAGTTACCGTAAATTTCTTTTTTATTTACTGAATGAGGTAAAAACTTTCTTTTTTCTTTTTTTTTTCACGAGTACAGATCATAAATTAATGTGCTTTGGGCAAATTAGCTTCACGCAGCTATACTTAAATCTCGCCATGGGCTACTACTGCAGGCACGGCATGACCATATAGGCAAACTAGGTAGTCGCCTAGAGAAGCACCAGGACA
The DNA here is from genome assembly GCA_006491805.2 of Dysdera silvatica. Taxonomy (NCBI): domain Eukaryota; kingdom Metazoa; phylum Arthropoda; class Arachnida; order Araneae; family Dysderidae; genus Dysdera; species Dysdera silvatica. The sequence continues at coordinate 6,855,068 of QLNU02014802.1, read as the reverse complement.
GATTTTTTGAAGGTATTGAATATTGCAGGATGATAGAGATAAATTTGGCAATAAATAAATGGAGTTCAACGGATTATTGGCAATTGAATACCTTCACTAATATTTACTCTTCATTATATAATATGTCCCTCTTATCATTTTTTTCCATACCCTCAACTTTTTGCTTCCTTACGCTAATAAATTGTTCTCTAATCCATTTACGTAACTCTGCGTAACATTTTCTCATTACCGCTACACTTTCAGTGGCGTGAGTAGTACTAAAGGCTTGGAAGACGATTTTCGTTTTGGTATTTTTGTGCATTATTACAAGGCATTGAGAATTCAATCTTGCCCTTTACCAGCAAAATCCCAGATTATTTTTTTTTGATTATTTATTTGTGTGTTATGAGATAAGCTGTGTTTATCACACTTTGACGGAATGTGTACTATTTGTTCACTTTTTGATTGTTGCAGAATGTGTTGGGTTGTCGGTTTTTTTAGGGGCTCACATTTGCCTAGGGTAGAAAATTTGCTTGCGCCGGCCCTGTGCTACTGACAGGAAGTCCACATAATAGGAACTGAGGTATATCTGGCTAATTACATTTCCAGATAATTGAAAATAGATCTGAAAAATTTGGCCTCAAGCAGATAAGGTAAGAAGAACCCTCGATAATTGCAACCAAGGCGGACATGGATTACAGGAACTCTGGATAATTGGGACTGAAGCACATCCAAAGATTCAAAATTCCAGATAATTAGATTTAAGACAGATATGGTTAATAGAAACATTAGATAATTAGGACAGAGACATAATATGTAATAGGAGATGAATAATTGATCCAAAAATCAGATTGGGATAATAGATAACTGGAATTGAAGTAGATCGGATTAATTAGACGTCCGGATAATTGATGTTGAGGAAGGTCTGGTTAATTGTATTTGTTTTTGGCTTATTGTATAATTATATAAGATTTAATGTTGTCACGCTTAACATACTGCATCCTTTCATTCAGATAATTTTTAATAAGAGATAAACGTTGTCCCGTTATACCCAATTGGTCTAATTTAAAACATAATATTGAATGGTCAACTGAATCAAACGCCTTGGCAATATCCGAGAAAACAGCCAAAGAAACCTCAAGTTGCTCGAAAGCCTTTCGAAGTTGCACATAAGAAAAATTCAACAATACAGTTTTGGTAGATTTTTTTCTCCAAAAAGTAAAATGTAACAGATAATATAATATGTGTTAAAAAATAATTGCATTCGCTTTATAAAGAAGATTTTCAAATACTTTAGGAAATCACTGAGACAATGGATATATCTTGATAATTACCCAGATTTTGAACATTTCTCTTTTTAAAAATAGAAATAACTCTAGAGAAAACAAAGATGGAATAGTAGTAGTTTTGAATATCAAATTAAATAATGATGTCAAACTGGGTACAATCAAATGTGCAACAAACTTTCACGGACGAATATGTAAATTATGGCTACCAGGTGAACAATTTGACTTCACCTTATACAGGGCATGACAAATCCAGTTACCATCGGCAACTAGATTTTTGGAGCTGGTGAGCAGGAAAGCCCCCTTTTCCAATTACATTCTTAGGCTTTCTTATTGACGTGGGAGAATACAATGCCTGCCTGTCTGGTGAGCCAGATTCATCATCATCTGTCGAGTTCTGTATTTATATATCTCACACTTATTTAAGATGAACTTCAAAGTTCACATTTATTTACAATTTCTTTGTAGGGACAAAGGCCCAAAGGAAGCCAGAAGAAAAAGTAGATAGTTAACTACTTGACGAGCCCCTGGCTCCCCAAAAATATATTCAGATATTAGTGATTATGAAGGTGAGAAGCATGTTCATATTTAATAATAATACAAACAAATGTATACACATGACATGGGCTCGACAAATATAGTTGTTACTGGCAACTAGATTTTTCAAATTGGCGAGCAGAAAATTTGGCTGTTATTCAAAACATAAAAAAAAAACCTACTGCATTAGTGTCACTATGCATTTGGAAAATACGTTGTAGTTAAATGTTTTCCTTTTTTTTTAAAGTGGGTGCATATCATTCTTGTCTGGCGAGTACGGTCGCTTGCAATTTGTCGAGCAATGCACATAACTCTTATTGAAATTAACTATAAGTAATAATAAAGATATATCAACTTAGAATTTAAAAGCAATTTTACCTGACAAACCATGATTCATCTAGAGACCTCCTTGCATCCCATTGACTTGATTCACTCATCTGAGATCTAATTAAAATAAAATACATAGTTACAAAAGTCATAAAGATATAAAACCTACAAAATTACACGTACATACCAGTGGCATAACAGGATTTCAAAGTTGGTTCATATCTAAGTGTTCGCCATCCCCTTCTTAAATAAAAAGTTATATTTTCTAAACACATAATCGTGATGATGATAATTATATATATATGAATTATGCATTTTTATTCAAGGGGGATAGTGAACAATTGGAAATGACACATTTTTGAAGTCATGTTACGGTACTAACATATATAAATTTTAACAAACTGCATATGCAAATACCGAAATAACCATATTCCAAACTATGTACACTGTGCAATATTGTTTAGTTTATAAGACACTTGGAGTAGCTAATATAAAACTAATATTGTTAGACAATTATACTAATAATATATAGACTTTAAAACATAAAAATCGACGAACACAGAAAAAACAATCTAGTGAAATTTTTGTATGAAAGCTGCTTTTCACCTAACATGCAAATGATTAAACAACAAACTTTTTTGGCAATTTTAGCAACAAACTTTGGCCAACTATGTTAACAGATCTCCCTCATACAACACATTTGGACTGATACGGGCTATCTTAGAAAGTTAGCGAATTAACCTACGATTTGGCAAAAATTCTGCAGAACACTATCCGCCAACTTCATGAGTTAGTAAATACACAAGGTAACAGCTTTCATCCCAACAAAGAGGTAAAAACCAAACGCCTAGTGATTTGCTCATTTTGGCCACGGCTTATTCTCTCGAACAAATATTAATCATTTTCACCGAAATTGTAAACGATTTCTTTTTCTGTACATTAGGAGGTGGTCCGTAAAAAAGCTTTGCATAAGGTACTGCTTTTGACCTTCATTCTTTGTGAGAATGCTGTGGTAGTCCTGCATCAGTGCCACACCACATTCAGCTGAATCATTTACTACATTATGAGCTTTAACAATAACCATTGCTGACTGATAATCTGGTGATTCATTTTGTTGAGGTCGACAGACAAAAACTGAGTGTTCATATCCAGCATTTGAAAAAAAAAAAAAAAAAAAATGACGGGACGAGTTAGTCACAAAGTCTGCCACCATATTTTTATGAATGGATTGGGTTACATCCATCCCCACTGATGCTTTTTGTAGGGCTATCCGCCCCATCCTTATTTAAGGTATTAATCATGTCCCTCTTCACTGGAACAGTTATGTCAGAGTTAAAGAAAGAGAGACACAAACAATTCATTTAAATTCCCCAGATTTCTGGAAAAGGCTGTACTTGCTGCAATTGATACAATTTTGTCATTATAAGAGGCCAGAAGTTTCAAGAAAGTAAAGTCGTTGCCCGGGGCAGCAGCTGAAAGTTGGACTACAAATCATGATTTGATTAATGTACATACTGACAGCAAAAGCTGCGGATCTTTTCATACCGGCATGATCACGTTTTTTCATTTTAAACTGAGAATGAAAAAGGCATATTTTTATTGCATAGATAATGTGGGCCATCCATCTAGCCCGGTGGAGGGTTCCAGGATGTATGAAACGGATTCCTCAGGAAGGATTAGAACAAAGGTAAATTATAGTCAGTTCCAGTAGTTCCCCGTAGTCGTCACATGGTTGGATGTCAATTAACTGCTGCTTACAGAAGTTGATATTTTCTTGTTTGGTGAGCTCTACTTCAATGATTTAAAAAGTGTTTTGGTTGATGAATTGCCACTGCTGTTGAAAACACTTAAAAAGCAAGATGTCAGGACCAGAAGAGTGGATTTTGCATGTGCCAAAGACATTTCCTGTAACAATCTCCATGATGTGGTAGCAATATTCAAGATTCAGCAGGTCTCTTCCCAGAGGCAAATTAAGCTTATTGGAGTTCCTTGGTGGTAAAAATTATGAGGCCCCTTGATCCCAGCCCCCCCCCCCAAAAAAAAATGTATAAGGAACTGATGACTTTTTCAGAAACATTTCAGCATTAGATTTTTTAGCGTGTTTTTTTTAAACCGGCAATATGTAGCTAATAATAAACTCAACGTTTCAAGAAAAACCATACATTTATTCAAAAAATTTAATAGTAATAAATTACCTTAGTGCTTAAAAATGTTTTGTATATAAATTTATGTCTTGGTTTCTCTTTGACAGATTCATCAATAATATTTCGTCCAAAATTTCTTGTTCTATGTATAACACGGCTATGCTGTCCAATCCGTCTTCTACCATCCTATTCCGTAAGGGGATCTGGTACCACTTTTGGTTCAAAAAATAGATTTTTCATTTTTTCCATGAAAAACAATTATATCTTCTTCCGAATGCAATGGTATTTTTGATTTTTTCATGGGGCACTTAGATCCCTTGCAAAATGGTAATTATTGTAAAATTGTAGCCAGGGCCAGGTGCAGAGCCCGCACCCCACAAAAAAAGGGGTCCCAAAACATTTTATTTAATATGATAAATTAGTTCAATAATGCAAAAAAAAACAAAAAAAAAAACCACTATTACAGAGCTACAACTCACATATTCCTATGTTAAATATACAAAATTCCATTTCAATGGGAGGGGTTACAACCTCCATCAACACCTCCCTGCATACACGAATGACAGAATTACAGCAATTATAACTACAAATACGGCTTTGAGAATAACTACACTCAACTTTTTTTTTTTTTTCTTTTTGTTGCTGGTCTTGCAATTTCACTGCTTAATTACATTATAATTTGGCATTTTTATTTTATTATAATATATTTTATCATAAATGGCTTGAAAATTTTGGAAATTGTATGTTTTTAGGGTGTTTTATTCTTTATTTTTATTGCACATTTTTCCCTAACCAATTTGATTTTTTGTCTGTTTACATCTTGAGAAAACCGTAGCATTGTACTTTTTTCAAATGACCATGAATGCCATAGGTGTGAGCCAGAGTGTTTCCAAAAACACGAAATCGGTGTGCTAATGCCACACACTATTTGCTACTTTTACCAAAACTTTCACAGCTTCAACTATGCAAGTATACTCTTTGACATTCGATGTTGGCCTGAAAGTGGGATAAAAAAGTATATTCTTACCTACATTTTTAAATGAGAACAGGCGTGCATATATTTTTCAGATGTACATTCAATTTTTATATGCGTGTCAGGAGAGCTCCCAACGCAAGTTGAGTTGGTGCCCCTAACAGTCATTCATAGTCGGCTTCTGGTTATAGAAAGAATCTATATTGTACTCGACAAGCTTTAAACGTGCTTTTGTTAAATTGAAGGTTTTTGAAACGTTACGATTTAAATTTGATATATCTCCAAAACCGTTTAAGATAAATGTTAGAATTTTCCAAAGTGTGTTGTTGATATAGTTTAATTTGTCTTCACAGAATTTTCATAAATGTATTGCAAACTGTAATATGAATGTTCAAAAAACATCAATTTTGAAATTTTCATATTTCTAATATTTTTTTAAACTTATCAAAATTTCCTGAAGACAATATTTTCTTCATATCCTTATTTATAAGAATGTATTTTTATTTTGCTGAAAGTAAAATAATATACGAAGTATATGAAAAAAATGCTGGACATTGGTTTTTTTAGTTTTTTCCCCACATATTTTGAATTAAAACAGATTAACAAGAAATAGTTTTGTTTATATATTATGCTGTAATTACTATAGAAAAAAATGGAAAGCATATCTTCAAAAATAATTTTTTTTTTAAAGTGATACCGGACCCCCCCTTAAATAATTTTAACGCATTTTAAATCTGAAAAGGATCTTTCACCTGATGCATTTAGTATCAGTATTGTTAAAAATATTTTCGAAATAATCTCTACATTAGGAAAAGTTCCACTGTTTTTATACACTTCGAACTATTATTCAATACCACTTCTGGCTATTTATTTATCAACACTTCTGATTATTTATTTATCAGCTTCTTACACTCTTATGTTTTCTCCTTTCATAAAAACATATAGTTCGTTCACAAAAAGTTTTTATAAGAAAAATGGCATTATTGAGAACAGGGTTTCTGCCATTATAATTTTATTTAATTCTCATTTTTCTTATTTAATTATACAAGGCGAAACTACAGTTATGACAGTAACATTTAATCGTTCCGTATTCATTTTTAAATAATTATGATTTTTAATTAGCCATAATTTAAAGCAACATGCTGTACTAATATACATAGAATATGTGAATAATATTTAGTATCGCATCTTTCACTTTTTGTGTCATGCAGTTTTTAATTAGGAATCTCTCAAGCTCAGGGGCCCCTGGCAGCAGCTTAATCTGCCACTGTCTCTTCCAATGTTCAATAAGTGTGCAATCCCCTGCCTGTTAACCAGTGTTAACACTTGTTGTGTCAAATGACATTGCTTGGATGATGTTCTTGATCCCCATTTTTACAGGCAATCCACCACAGCTTTGGCAGTCGCCTTGCCTGTTCCAGAAAGAAGTTTTGACACACCTGCTCCTGAAACAAGGATAGGAAGTCGGTCCACTTTACCTATGCCTGTGAGCTTCGAAAGGATTTTTCCATTCAAATGAACGGTGATGGGTATTTGGGATCAAAGGTTTCTTTCAATAAGTCTGCAATGCTTTTCCCTGTATCGTCTTGATCTACATATAGTGCTGCAGTTGATCAAAAGTTCTTCTGCATCATGTCCCAGAGTGTCAGCAACTGTTGATAGCACGAAGACTGCATTTCGGTTATTTACCTTATACTAGTGTGTGATCAAGTGCTGAAGCAACCACTGGCGAAACAATATTCTTCCTAGCTCGTTTCTTCTTCTTTGCAAAACCTGCTGTGGTTCTTTTGAGTTCTTCCTCTTCAGTGCAGCTGCTACTCGATGAGGAGAGTTAAACTTTTTCAGAAAACTTTTCTCTTTCTTTCTTTCTCATCGTTTTGTTTCAGTTGCTCAAGATTGTCTTCTCTTTGTCTCTTCTAGGCTTCCTGTCTTGCTAAATTTTTATCTACTCTGTAGATGTATTGTATCCCTTCCTTCCCTTTTTACTTTGCACCAATAGAAACAAATTTGTTTTCAGAAAAAGTAATCACGTTTAGGGCCTTGTCATGCGTGATATCGAAGAGATTAGGTAATTCCCTGGTAAATTGATTTTTTTTTAACTATCTGTGGTTCAGATAGCCAAGAACTTCCCTTCCAAAGAGTATGCCACTAATTGTAGTCCCTTTGAACCTTCGGGATGTTATAGTCAGCCATGGTAGGTATTCAGGCTTTTTCCGAAATCAACAGAAGCTATTGCGTTATGGTGCTTGAAACATCCTTAACAGTTTTCTTCCCCATTCTTATATGGAAGAACAAACTATGCAGAACATTTCCTTTCGACAGGAGTTCCTTATCCGGAATGCTATTAATTGGTTATTTTATGAGCCAGACTTCAATGTCTTTATGAGTTATAGGCGAAGCTGAAACCACGTTGTTTTGTTATGACACTGCAATATAAACTGACTAAGTTTCGTAACTTAGAAGCGAAAAACTGCTCGGTTTTTACAGCACCCATGTAAAATGTTTGAAAAAACTGTTTTCGCTGTAAATCATAGAGCTTTGGCACGATTTGTTAGTTCGTTTAGAGCTGTTGGTTAGGTTAGTTAAGCTCAGGTGTGCTCATGAGATTTTTAAAATGGATAAAAATATTAAACAAGAGTTTGGCTAACATTTTGTATTGTCAACGAAATTTCTTTTGCTAAATGGCTAAAAACGTTGGATAAGACCTGCAGTGAGTCAGCTTTATCGAAAACACGAGAATATGAGTGGAACAAAGCATGAAAAGAAGGCCAAAAAGTAGTTGAAGACTTGCCTCATTCCAGATGATTTTTAATGTCCTCAACCAATGAAAACACCGACAAAATGAAGAAAATGGTGAATGAAAATAACCATTAAAGCTTAAGAGAAATGGCTCAAGAACTGGACTTATCTCACAGACCTGTTTGTGCCATTTTAGTTGATGTTTTGAACATGAAATGCATTGTGGCAAGGTTTGTTCTGAAGGAGCTAAATTTTTTTCAAAAAGAGCACTGCAAGCAGGTTGCTGAAGACATGTCTGACGAGCCAATTCAGACTCTATATTCATGGAATGCAAAATAATGGGTGATTAGTCTTGGGCTTACAAGTTATACATGTAAACCAATCAACAAGCTTTAGACTGGCACTTCGATAACAAGCCGAAACCGAAAAGAACACATCAAAGTCAGCTGAAAATCAAAGTCATGTTCACTGCTTTTTTCTTATTACAGTCACACTGTCCACTTGGATTTCTTTTTGGAGGGGCAAACAGTCTATAAACAATACTATCTGGGCATTACGAGGCGTTGAGAGCACCGGAAAAGGCCAGATTTATGCAAGAACAATTCTTGGATTTTCCAGCACAATAATGTACAACCCTACACATCGACCCTTATATGTGAAGTTCTAACTAAAAGCTTAACAAATGTCATCAAACAAGAACTGTATTCACCAGATATGGCCCCATGTGATTGTTTTTTGTTCCCCAAACCCAAATTACTACTTCATGAAAAACATTTTGGGTCTACTGAAGCCATAAAACAAAAATTCGCAGATGAAACTGAAGGCCATATTGGAAAGTGCCTGTCAGAAATGTTTCGACGATTAGATTATTCATTAGCGTAAATGTATCACATCAAATGGGGCCTATTTTGAAGGTAACAAAGTAAATTTGGATGACTGAACGATATTTTATGTTTTACTGAACAATTTCCGGTATTTATTTGATAGTGGGTAGGTATATATATACATGCCTAGGTGAAGAGTTGTGCCATCAATGCACCAGGCAGGTAAAATGGGTTTTATTTTATAATTCCCTGAAATGTTATTATTGGATCACACCATTATAACTAGCTAGATAATAAATCACATTATGCAAAATAAAACTTACTGCAATAAGCACAACTGGGCATATTTCATTTTCAAAGCAGGACTAATTTCTAAGAGTTTCTGGAGTATAGGAATGTCAGAGCACAAATTCTGATTGTTGACATACAAGTCGTAGAGGCTTGTCTTCGATTCAAAGATCTTTTCAGTTGTACCTATAGTAACCAAACAATGACTCATTTTAGAGATATTTTTAATCTGTCATATATTACAAGTCCAAATTAAATGTTTTGCAATGTAAATTTTTTTTTTATACAGGGTGATTTACAGGGGAATTTATATATAAAAAAAAAAGGTATAATTTTGAAAGGCATAAACATTATTTGAAACTGAAATTTGAATATAAAGTGCCATGCATTTTAAAAGTACCATGATGATATCGGTATATATGAGTGATGACTTTTTTTAGCTGCTAAATAGCCATAGGCTTGCTGCATACAGTAGCATTCACGTGACCTACATAGAATGGTGCAACGAACCTCAGAAATGGATAAGCGGCTTTATTTTCTTTGAACAGACTCTTAACACAGAAGTGTATCTCAATACGCTCACACAGTTCGTAAAACAATTGGATGATTTTAAACTGTAGAATGGCTTCTTCCAGCAATATGGTGCAATTTGTAACACTTCATTTCTCAGTTATCATGCCACAATGGTTGTTAAAAAAAAAAACGGTCTGGAACAGCGGTCTGACAGCTTTGACACAAAAAGACAAATACTCACAAGCAATGTAAGATTTCTCATGCTCTAAGTGATCGAGATCAGCAATGTTTATATAAAACAGAGGCTGGACATCAGGAAGCCCAACTTCAGGAATACGATGGGCGGCAAGGCACATAGCACAGTACACTACAATAGAAATAAACGAACATCAGTCATTTTATGCATAGATCAAAATTTTTCAAAGCACGAAAAAAAAAAAAAAAAAAGGGTGAAAATTATAAATTATACCTCTGTAACATACAACACCAATTGGAGGGGGAGAGAAAAAAATAATCCTTTTCTTCAACAGTATCATTTTCCACAGCGCAAAAACATTCTCACTAAAAAATTTCATAAACTGCGAGAAACATCCAGCTGGATGTGTAATCTAGCAAATGGAAATCATTTGCATTAGTTGCAATAGACATATATAACACCATTAGGATAAAAGAACACTGTTTATGTAGCATGTGAACAAACTAATAACTGTATTGAAACTGAAATTTGAAATAAAGAAGATAAGGCAAAAAATTAAGCAAAGACAGCCAAGATCATGCTCTACCAGATAATATGGTTCTCCGTGAGATCTGAACCTCATTTTATCTAGGTAATCAAACCCTGCATTGGTAGAAAAAACCAGCAATCATTCGGTATCAGCAATAGTTAAAACCATATTTTCTTCATGGTGGATAAATGTGTTACTTCTGTGTCACTGTCCAATTTATGTTTTCTACATCTGATAATTCTGTAAAAGAGATCAAGTGTAAAAAGATCGAATGTTGATACTGAACCACATGCTAGATATAATCAAGCTTATTTTGAACCAAACATCGTTTTTATAAATGTACAATCGATAACTATTTGTCAGCCTAGATAGCTTTTGGAGTTAGATTTTCTGAAAGCTTTCCGGGTTTATGGAGAGTTAAACGTCCCAATTAATGATCGTAAATTTACTTCCAGCTCAAACATTGCATGAAAGGCCCCATTAACTAATTAATAACACTTCCTCCATTTCTCAAATTTCCATTTCTTGGTTTCCAAATATTTCCGGCATATAGGTGGCATAACCATCACCAGAAAAACAGTACAAGTATGAAATGGCAATACGCTGTGTTCACTCTAATCAATTCATGATGTATGACAATAATATCAGTCTGGAACATGTTACATGCTCCACGACGTTGCTATTAATACTTTTAATATAATAGTCAGTGGCATAGTGATAACCCCCACAAGGTGGGACCTCCCAGGAAAAAGGCACCCCCCCCCATTTGCCGTCATTTATTTTCTATTAAATTTATAAGTAAAAAATTAATAATATACTTTTTAGATAATGAGGATATTTTTTTTAATCTTTAGGTCAAATGTATAATAGAATGAACATGGCAAACTCATAATGCTCATTTACTTTAGTTGTTTTCATTGTCTTTAAACTGAACTCAACATCCGAAAATGATAAAATTTATATGAGTTTTGAAGCTATAGTATATGCTTTGCGCCATACCTCATGAAACGGTGACTAATAGACATGTTCTGTTTAAAATATTGGAATGCGTCGCCGGTTAATTTCTTATAGAAGACACAACACTATTTTATATATATATATATTCTTTTTTCATATACATGCATATACAAATTAATTTTTTTAAAAGGGGGCCCCAAAATATTACTGCAGGTGGGCCCAAGATTTTCCGTTATACCACTGATAACAGCTTTGTATGATGAATGGTGAACAACTGTGTAGTTTGAAAATATAATGAGCATGTAACTAATTATACTAGGATTAAATGATGAATTTGGCTTCACAAAGTTAAAGACTTGGTTATTATAAGGTCTCAGTGAAAAATATGAGTTTTTTCACTTAATGTCATAATCACACAGTCAAATAGCATTTCTGCTATTGCATAATCATAGCGGTTTATTTGCAAAAATTTGGATATGCCAATAAAATGAAATCAATTTTATTTAAGAGATTTTAAAATAGCATGAAGAGATCAAAAGGATTTTTTCTCAATTTCATTTTTGTTGAAAACGTGATTTCTTTTATTAACATGAAGAAAAGATATTACAATAGCTAACAACCATGCCTTTTTATCC
>QLNU02014802.1:6828081-6843041 GCA_006491805.2 Dysdera silvatica | reverse complement strand
CCTCTATGGGATACTACCCCTATATGCATGGTGTATACAGGAAAAGTATTGCATAGGAGCGATTTACTTAACACTTTTTAAGGAGCACATTGTGAAAAAAAAGTTTAATTTTTTATCGTGCATATCCGGTGTGGTATTGCATAAAATAACTCAAATTTCATAAAAGAATATTAAAAAAATTTTAATGAAAACTTATTTCAAAAAATTTGGGAGACTTGCCCAAAGGCAAAAAATGGGTTCAATCATTTAAGACATCGTTAAACTAAAAAAAACGAATTCTTTTGGAGCATCAAGTACATAATCTATTGCGTTTTGTGGGTTTATGGATGCTTATAAGGTATGTTGCTTGTAAGCAACACTGCTACCTAAAGGATTGAAATCGTCCTTTCACGAGCCTATGCAGAAACCTACCGCTCGCATAAAAGTGGTATGCTGTTTTTGTATTCCTGCAAGATATTAAATCTGATGTGAGTGTGATACTGACCTACAAATACAGTGATTTGTCACAGCTTGAATACATATCAATATGAGTACTGTGCTGTTAAGATTCTGTAAGCATTATTATGGACAGGAAAGTAAGTTCCTTATACATTGTTAATGCAGTAGTTGTGTACAAGATAATTTGTTTGTGTAATCACAGGTAACGCATTATGTCACAGCCACCAAGCCCGTTTCGGGTCATGCGAGAGATGGAGTTACTTGTGGTGCAGCACTTGGTGAGCCTGTGACAGAAGAACTCCAGACACCTATTTCACGTGAGGATAAATGGATTTCGAAACAAATATTTGACATGTTAAAAGATTTGACAAACAGAAAAACTGAGGTGGAGTCTAACTTCACACTGGAAAACTGCAAAAGTGACGAAGGCTATGATGAAGCTCCGAAGGATGACAAGAAAGTGGATCCACCCTACTGTTTGGAAAGTGCCGATGAATTTTTGTCATTCACACCTAATACTATGGAAAAAATTAAGCATCTGTAAAACAGTGGGAGATCTCAGGCATCTATCATGAATCTGTATCCAAAGATCAGAGATGGAAAACAACTTCCCAGAATATTGCAGTATTCCGAGAGTGGGGAACGAAACCTCAGTATATCAGAAAAGTAAAAGATTATGTCAGAGAAGTATTCAGAAAAGCAAGACTTAATGACTTGACAGTTCATGATAGAGACTTGAAAAGGTGGATCAAGTGAAAGGTACGAGCTTTAGGTATAAACAATTTTCAAGTAAGTAATAATTTTATTGTAGTTTTAGAAAGGGATTTGCGGGTACAGTCGCGAAAGGTTACACATTTTGTAATTAACAAACGCTTCAAAAATGTGGTCCGTTTCAAACAGGTTGCTGAGGACTATGTCAGATTCGTGAATAGAATCTTACCAACATACAACGTAGTTTTCAATGCTGATCAATCTGGTCTTGTTGTAGAGTTTGCTTCCATGCAAACTCTAACATTGGTCAGAAGAAAATGTATCTTAAAGTTAATAGTAAGCATGACATCACTCCTACAACACCATTATGCCAGCAATTTCATCAAGAAGAGAACTTCGGAGTCCCCTGTTCGTATGCTTGCAGGAAAAAAGAGGTAACTTCTTCGGACCTTTAGTTTAAGCATGAGTGAGCGAAATGCTGCAAAATAATTCTTATGTAACGTGTAGCAAATCTGGCAAAATGTTTACAGCTCACATGAAAGAACGGGTTGATCACTGTGCCATGCCAAACTTATCTATGAAAAAGGGAAAACCCTAATATTAATAGACAGCTGGTCAGGGCAGAGTGAAAATTATACAAGAGAGTTGTTGGAGGACTTACTGGTGACAACGATGCCCCCTGACGATGAGCATCCTGAGGACTGCAAGTGCGCTGAGGGTCGAAGAATTGATGTCTCAATTATACCACTTGGCACAACTGCCATTTGCTAGCCAAACAACATATTTTTCCTATGACAGCGGAAAGTGTTTGCACGTGCGATGTACAATTACATTACATGATCTGGACATTCATTACGACTAGCTGATTGTATTGAATATGCACTCCTTGATCCACAATCAGCTCAAAGCCCCAGTGTTCAACAAAATGATTCCTTCTGCTTGAGAGTGAAGTGGCTACCAAGTTGATCATGTGGAACTTTTCTGAAGTGTGAAACAATGTTCTGTTTCTCTTCCGAAAACGGAGAGGATGAGTGCAATGAGGAACACTGCATAGAGGATGTGTTTATGAAGTGCGTGTATTGCAAGAAATCCTTATGCATTTGTTTTTTGGTAGAGTGTGCTTTCATTGATCCAGTATTTGTATCTCCGAATTATTGAATTTTCTTGCGATAAGGCGATCGTTATTAACATATTTATGTTTTAACTCTACACATTGCTAGAAATGAAGTATAATGCTATGCAGATCATATGGCTATTTTCATTTTTATCATTTAAGGATAATTTTTTTAAAGTCATTAGAAGATCGGCTGGTGAATCTTTTTAATTTCCCCTTTCTGTTTCCACAAATTTATAGTGCTAAAGTAATAGCATGTCTAGTTTTATTTTATGGTGATACTATCAAACAATGATTGCGAGCCGACCACTGCATATGTTATTATACCCAAAGTCAAATTATTTTCTGCAGTGTTTTGTTTTATTTTGACAGTAAATGTATTACATCTAACTGCAAACTTAATTTTCAACTATCGAAAGTTTCAAGAAGTTATCTTTATACCTGCACCTACTTTACATACTGTTTAAGGTTAATTAATGAACCGAGTTGTTTCTTGACGTTTGTGAGGCTCTTCACTAATGTATTATGTTAATGTTTCGCCAGCGCCTCATAATTTGAACCAATTATTTTGCTATCATTGGAATTTCTATATGATTCTTATTTGCATGATAGTTCTCGTGCAATTCACCATTCTTATTTGATTGAGAGTGTCCAAGTCGTCATATGTAAAACTTTCTTACTTTAAAGAGCATGCAAATACTGTTTTCAATTGGTTTTTGACTCCATCCCCTCCTTCATTGTCCGCTGAGAAAACCCTTAATTTGGATAATTCATAATTTTTGGCTTCATTTTTGTATTCATTGTCTCAAAAAGCCTTTACATACTAAAATGCTGACAATGCAACTATGCATAAAGGAAAAGTATCACCCCTATGCAATACTTTTCCTGTAGACATAGCTATGCTTATAAGGGAAGTATCCCATAGGGGTGCTGGTTTTTCTTCATTTTGATCTCCTACTCCCCTTTCACCATTCCTTGAGAATTACCCTTAACTTGCATAATTCATGATTTTTGGTTTTACCATTGTATTCCTCATCCCAAGAAATCTGCACATACTAAAAATCTCGCCGGTAGCACAAAGAATAGCTCTCTCAGAATCTTCATAGAGTGTTCAATTATTGACGCCCCATATATTGATAAAACGCTTGAGATCGAGGATTTTTCCCGAAGGGTATTTCCTTTCTAGCACAAAAGTAACCTGAAAAACACAATTTGAACATGAAGTTTGCATGGCACCTCAGGGACTTCCCCTGTAAGAGCAAATCAAAGATTTATTACAAAATCCATCTTTTTAAACCCACATTATTTAACTTATTTGGCCTATTTAGTCCTATCTATTTTCTCTATCTCATTAGACTTTTGGCTATAAAATAAAAAGCAACAACGCTGGCAAATTGGCTGTAAGAAAAAACCTCACTGGTTTATGATGAATCAGGTAAGTTATATAGCTGTATACAGCCAATGAACCACACTTTTTTTAAGTCCATTAGTAAGCATGCAATATTTATTTAGAAACCACTACATGCCAGGCACTTGGTTGAAGGAATATCCAAATGCCGTGAAGCCACAAATACCCCACAATATAAGGCAGAACAGGAAGGTGGACTTCTTGGTGTCATTCATAAAGAATCATCCATGTTACTTGCAAATCATGAAAATGATATGGGTGATAAAGGAGCTGTTCAAGTCATAAATAATCAGATGATTAACAAAGATGTATGTTTGTTTGTTTGTTTTTTGGTTTTACGGCTCAAAGACTACAGTGGTCATGCTGCGCCGGAACCTACAGTTTTCTGAGGAATCCGAACCCTGGACTACAGTGAGCAGTGCGATCTTTTACGAGATCTCTGCTGAGTAAGCGTTCTTTATTGCACGGGGAGAACCCGGATTAGCGGCGCAATAGGAGAAGGCGTTACCACACTGCGCCACCGCAGGGCCTAACAAAGATGTAAAAAAGTATGTAGCAGCTGTTATAATCAATTGCTGTTGCACTGTACAAGGTCCAAAAAAGATAAGTGTTCTAATGCAGACGTTTGTGACATTTAATTGACCCTAATAGATGATGATAATTTCATGGAAATTAATCAAAGGAAAGTAAAAAATAGATTTAATCAGGTAATAACTCATGATATGCTAGCTTTAAACTATACATACTGGCTCAATCTGTTTGGTGCAGAATGATCCTTTCTGTCCCCATGCAATAAAAATTCAACCAACCTAGCATTAAATGCTATCTTAGATACACCGAAGAGCCAAAACATTAAAACCACCTGTGCATTAGGGCGATGAAGTTGTCTGCAGTACCAATCAAATGGAAGGGGTGGGTTTTAGGTTGGTATATAAAAATATGGGACTGTGTTCTGTCGATCAGTAGTTTTTATCTCTGCAAGGTGGGTAAAGATAAGGATTTATCGGACTTTGACAAAGGACAGATCATGATAGATAGATGGCTGGGCAAGAGCATTTCGGAAACTGCACGTCTAGTTAGTTGTTCATGATATGTAGTAGTTAGTACGTATCAGAGATGATTGCAAACAGGTGAAACATGCAGCCGAAAACAAGGTGTTGGCCATCTAAAGGCCATTGATGGCAGCGGAGACTTCATTGGCTTGTTCGCGCAGATATATGTGCCACCGTGGAGGCAAGTAGCAAGGAACTTAATAGTGGTGATGCACAGAGATGTGTCAAAATACACTGTTCACCGTACATTGTTGTCTATAGGATTATAATGTCATCACCAAATTCGTATGCCTATGCTCACTGCAACTTATCGCTATAAACGCATGCTATGGTCAGGCACGTAGCCATGCCCATTGGACATCAGAAGAGTGGAGGAGGGTCACATGGACAGATGAATTTCGTTTTTGTTTACATTATGTAGATGGACGCATTTGCGTGCGATGTTTAATGGGGTAAACATTTTTACCTAGCTGCACTGCTGGAAGGAAGCAAGGTGATGGCGGGAGTGTTATAGTGTAGGCGAGTTTTTCATGGAACCAGCTTAGTTCCATTGTTATTGCTCAAGGTCTGGAATGGTTCGAGGAACGTGAGAATGAGTTTTCTTTATTACCATGGCCTCCAAATTCTCTAGACATCAATCCTATTCATCACCTGTGGTTTCACTCAAAACAACACATCTAAGCAATAACATCACAATTATGGAACTTAGAACTTCGTCAACTTCTGTTGCAAGTATGATGTGATATCCCATGTGCAACCTATCAGCATCTAATTGAAGGCATGCCATGCCACGTCCAGGCACTTCTACTCTCCAAAGGTGGACCTATATGTTATTAGGCAAGTGATTTTAATGTTTTGTCTCTTCGATATATATGCTTTATCCAAAGAACATGGGATCTAAACTGTCATATGAGCAGGAAGGAAATACTATGAAATCATTTATAATGTCATTAACCCAAATTCTGTGCCTTACATAGTATCTTGTTGAGTAAAATCAGCCCCTTTTCCTAAAGTATATTACTCCAATGATATCTTAGAAAGTGTCCTAGCTTTTACATAGTGGTCTAGTTTAAAGGAAACAACTATAAATGAAGATTTTGTAACTCTTGTTTGCACAATGGTATACTGCTCAAAGGTTCTGTTTGATTTAAAAAATAATTCTCTGAAGCTTTTGCATTTATTCATAATAAATTAAAAAATTATGTTAGGGAAAGCAGCAAAACTGGTTTTTTACTATAGAGTGCTTCATGGGAAAGATGAGTAGCACCCCTTGTCCATATCAGTCATCACCTCAGCAATGACGACTACAGGGCGTTGTTGGTATTGTGGGATTTTGCATTTACCCTATCTTCAATTACGACCCACGCATAATAATCAAGGGGATTGCAGTTTGGGCTAGACAGTGGCCAGAAATTGGGTGACCAGTGGTAAGGCACACTGCTGTGAAGTCACGCCCGGGTTTTCATCGCCTTATGGGTGGGCGCCGAGTCCTGCTGGAAGATGTAATCTCTCCCAGCAGCCACTTTGTCCATCCAGGGCTTCACTACCGTCTCCAAGACATGAATGTAAATATCAGCATTGATTCTTAGGCCCTCATGAAAGAAACAGGGTGGCATAACATCCCCTTCGCTGCTTACGACTCCAAAACCATGGACCGAGGCAGGAAATTTTGCATGCATGACGGCAAGCCCTTTTGATGGCACTTTTTTTTTTTGTACCCAAATCACTTAGTTATCTCCTTTGGTGATTTTCCGCCACAAAGAGACTCCAATATTGCCACTTTTCTGTCCTGTTCCTGACTTATGTTTAAGCAGATTGCAACGTGTTTAAACCACAGTGACTCTTGATGGTATAACCTAAAAGTGGGATCAGCTAACTGCAGGTTTACATAACATGGCCACTTGAGAGCAGTTTATAAACAATTTCCGGACTTACCTCGACGGCCCTGTACTTTAAAATGTATCCCCTTTCAAAATTTATGGTATTTTGATAGCTTTTTAATATATAAAATTATTATTTCAGGGGTTTTTGTTGGTTATTGTCACTTTTATGGCACAAACTTGCTAAACCTGATTCAAACTCGTAACACAAAACTTCTAATTTTATGAAACTGACAGACAATAAAGTTTAAAACCCTTGGCATATAGGGAGAATATCTTGCATTATTGTTCTTTTATCTGGCCTGGATATGGCAACATTATGGACTTGAAGAAATACTTGATTATCACCGCCCTTTAATAATAAATAATTTATCATTAGGTATATTTTTTATAACTGCCATGCATTCCTACATAAAATGAAAATGATTATACTAACTTAAGCAACAATATAAATCAACATTAATCACAAATCATCAGGGGTTTTCCAGAAATTTCAAGTATAAAAAAAGAGACAGAAACATAACATCGTCATTACTCCTGATGAAGGACTGCTGCTGATGCGTCCGAAAGCTTGAGTGATCTTTTTCATTGCTATTTTACCAGTGTTTAACCTTTTTATGTAAACTTATTTGAATCCCTAGGAAGACAGAGCTTTTACGAAAGATTTCCATTTTTCCTGGTACTTTGCAAATTCCTCAATTTCATATAATTTTTTCCTCTCTTCCTTAGGTTCATCTATCAGGTATATTCTCATACAGCAATTTCTGGGCCTACCCTTCTTTTATTTTGCTTAAAAGTTCTCGTCTAAAGTTTGTCTACTAATATTATCTGGTTCCTTCCTAAGCCTATGTCCTAGTTACCTATATTTTCTTTACTTAATTATTTCTGACACACAGCTTTTAGTTTACAGATCAATAGTTCTATAGTTGGGATTTTTTTGGCTAGTGTAAGTTCAATATTATATGGAAGCAGTTATTTAGGAAAACTTGGATTTAGTTTGTTATTATTTATTAATTTATAATTATAAAATAAATTGGCAAAGTTTCTATTTCTGCTTACCTTACATGTTGCTGGAGAAAGTCCATGTGCTGATGTAAGGAAGCAAAACTGGCAGACAGAACACCGAGAGATTTCATCCGAGCACCACGTTCCACATCATTTTCCAATGGCATGTTCTCAAAGCATGCTAAACCGTACAATCCAGCTCTCTTAAAGTAACTGCATAATAAAAAATTCTTTTATCAATAAAGCAAATATCACAAAGATTAAATAGCAGAAAAAAAAAGAAACACTTCTTTCTGAAAACTTAAAAAAGGCATGTACTGTCTTTCATTTACTAGGCCATTCTAAACGTTCATACCATAAGATCTCTATAAAGGTCTTATCTAGTATAAATACTATCCTCTATCAAGCATTCATTGAAAAAAAATATATATAAATATACTCCATCCTCTTTTCTCTTCATTATTATTAACATATTTTTAGAAGAAGTATGGTGGCATTAGGTCCAGGGGACAGGATTCATGGGTTTTTAGGCAGTCTAGCAGATAGCGCCCCCCTCCCCACCACTATTATGTTTATAGGCAAATTATTTTTGTTACATTATTAAATTATTGCACTGCTTATTTTCAATAATCCTGTTAATATCAGTTCTTATTTTTGATATTGCAACCCTTAGAGCATTTCAAAAGTGGATGCCAGTTATTCTGGTCCTAACTTTTGATTTTTATCAACTTCGTTTTTGAAAACACCTGTTTACAGACGCTTTAGTGTACACAGGGGATGGGAGGTGGTAGGGGTCATAATTACCACTGCAATAAAATTTTATGTGTGTGTGTGTGTATATATATATGGATATATAAGGAGTTGTATAACCATACATATTTCATAACTCGTTCTTTGCGCGGGAAAAACGAGCTCTGGAAGACGTTTTACCCTCTACTGCAATGAAACAAGCCAGCAGTGACGTCAGCTCTAACTGAACTGGTGGACAACTTTTCGCGAATAGACTATAGTATAGTTCTGTAATCCCCCAAATTATAAACCTGTAACCTCTTTGTGAACTTCCTATGTCAGTCTATGAGTAGTTATAAGTACTCCAGAATAACAACATTTCAGAGCATGCAGTCAGATAGTGGGGAAGATGTTCTTATCGACATATTTAGGATAGAATTTGATGAGTCCTAAGTTGATTTTGTTTTAAATCACTCTTGCAGTGCAAATCAATAAAACTACACCTAGTGCCCATATACGCTAGAAAACTAAAGTAAAATATGATTGAGGGAAACCTCGTGTTACTTTAGTCCTATAATGTTTTAAGATATTTATTACGTAATGTGAAAATGACGACAGAATAAAATACATAGATTTCAAACTCAGGGAGAGAGCAGATATGCTATTTTTGTGTGCAAAATTTGTAATTTTTTGTGAGCTGGTGGGCCACATAAAACATGTTGAAGGGTTGCATGTGGCTCACGGGTTGCAGACTGAAGACCCCTGATTTAGATCAAGCTCCGTTTTGGCCATTCATTGGACCAAAGCGCAACTGATTCTGGTCTGCCTAGCAATTTTTCCCACGGAGAGTCTCACATTTCATTTGACGCGTTTCGCGATGAGCTGTCGGTTCCTGGGTATGTTGATTGCGCATTTTCTTCTATTTCCTAAATGGTCACCTCCACGGCCAAGCTCCTTGAAATGTTTGACTGCCCTTGTGACAAGCGATTTTACATTGCCGTTTTCAAAATTTTAATGATGAAATAATTGCATAGCGATTATAAACAACAGATTTTCAAGCGCAGACTGTGTAGCAATATAAACAGAGTTTAATTACTAAAAAAATCTTGGTGTTTCAGTTCGTCTTTTGCAAACCTTCTTCTGAAGCCATTTATCTGAGTCGTTGATAGAAGTTGACTTCCACCAACGACTGAGATCACTTCAGAAGAAGGTTCTCAAAAGACGAACCGAAACGTCAAGTTTTTTGAGTAATTACACTCTGTCCATATTGTTACACAGTCGGCATTCAAAAATCTAAAAGCCTAGCATCGCTGTAATCGGACTTGACGGTGTAAAGGCGTGAGAGGTACGCGGCGTATCGGTCGGCGCGAGCGTAAATTCCGCTCTCTCAGTCGTCTGCAGAGGGTCATGTTGGACACATGTGTGCGGGCCACACGTTGGATAGTTGATAACGACGAATCCGGTGCTGTGACAGCTGCTCTGACAATCGCTCTGTCTTCCCGTTCTGTTGTGGCCCTAGGTCGACCGCTGCCGTCCCGACGCTGACATCTGCCGTTGTTGACCCACTCTTGCCAGCACCGTCCAATCGCCGCATCGCTTCGACCCACATGTCCAGCGATTCTTCGATTCGTCCAACCAGCCTCTTTCAAAACTCTGACATATGCTCGTAATGAGCACGAATCTTTCGGCGAGGCATTGTTACAGTCGACGTAAGATATCCGCAGTCAAAATGCAACAGAAATTTTGACCACATATTGAGAATCGCTCCTTATATACACCTGCTGAATGCGCAGTTCCGATGCGCTGGAGTTCCCGCTATTCATTCATTGGACACCAAATTTTAATCATTTGCATGTTCGGTCAAAATGTCTTTGCATACGAAATTTCATTACAATCGGACAACTCCTTCTTGGTGCATCGATTTTTTTGTTATAGAGTGTATAATTTTGGTCTCGAAAATATTGTTACAGATGGATTTCACTGTACTAAGAAAAAACAGAATAGTTCTTGTGTGTCCTGGCAATCTAGTCAGCTACATCACGACTTTGCTTTTTAATAAGGGGGTTCCTTGTTTGACTCTGGGCGGTGTTCCTTTTTCTTTTTTACAAGACAGTTCCAGTTTGAGCTTAAATGTTGGTGTTAAATTATTATTTATTTTTGTGATTTATAGCACAGGGTTAACTAAGATCATGCTATACCAGAATATATAGATTTTCAAGGAATCTGAACCTCTGTCAATTACAACACCAAACTCTGCTATAAAAATCGTTAGAAAAAAAAAAATGGCACATGCTTGACAGCAGTGGTATGAAAACCTAGATATATAACGCATATGCTGATAAGCAAATGCGTTAGGGCAAAGCCTGAAAAAGTGACAAAAAAAGGTCACGCAGGTCATACAATTGTAAAAGGTTCTAGAAAAAAATAAAGGATATTTTTTTTAATAAAAAACATTAATATACTAATCCTCATAATCCATACAATAATGTTTAATAAAATTTTTTCTCCCAATAATTACATAAATTCTATAAAGCAATGTAATATTGGTAAGTCTTGAGTTCAATTATCACACAGGTGATCGTGGCTTCACTCATTAATTGCAATTTAAACATAATTTATTTAAAGTATTGCAGATGTGTTTATAATATTAAAACTAACATTATTGCAGCCAGTGCCGGATTTATAAATGGGCACGCTGGGCACTAGCCCAGGGAGCAAAATTTCTAGGGATGCAAAAGGCAATGGATTTTTTTTTTTTTACATTGCAATTTATTTACAGTAGAATTTTGTTGATCAGCTCCCCCTGAGAGGGGGGCCTTCCACTTTTTTTCTAAATCTAAAATTTTGAAAAATTGCCTGAAATAACTACCGCCCTCCAAGGTTGGATTCAGGCAGGGGGGCCTGCTCCCCCCTGAGAATAATAAATTTACATTAAAAATGATTATTTTCAAGTAAAAAATACTTAAAACTAAACTTACAAGTGAAATTTTCAAGCTTTGCTCTCCCCAAATTTTGTTTTGTACCCCCCCCCAAATACATCCGCCTTTGCTCCCTACCACAATATAAAAAAATTTGTCATCAAATAAACTAAATTTGTTTATAAAAATATCATTATTATATCTTATAATGATGCACATAAGGTAGGCTAATTACAAATGCCACCCTTTCCCTATCCTCTGTGATTTTTCGTTGCATTTGAGGGGGGCGGAAAGGCCGAATTTTATTTATTTCTGCTAGTACAGCGGGCGTATGGTATGGGCGTAACTAGCTGCAAAGTCTAGGGGGGCTAATTTTTTTCTAGGGGGCTGACCCAGTTTCTAGCAGAGCTGAACCGTATACCTAAAAGCTTAGAAGAAATTTTCTGGGGGTGTTAGCACCCCTAGTTATGCCAATGGAGGGGTGCCAAAAATCGCTGTGCCAAGGGTGCCTCATACACTAAATCCAGACCTGGTTACAGCTCGTAGTATGGTTGCATATAGATAGCTATCTATATACAACCATACGACTAGTTACATACTTTATATGTAATACTTGTATCATCTGAAATACTTTAAATAAATTTTAGGACCCATATGGTCTACTGTTGTATGAACACAGTATGAACATGTTTTATGGGACACAGTTTTATGAGCACCCAGAGATACCCCTGATTCTGGTACGTTAAAAAATAAACAAATATGTACACTTCAAAATAATATAAAAGAGCATACATAAAATCTGTCTGGACTTTGTGCAATCCACTTGCCATAGCTCGAAATTCTATGCCTTCAATATTGCAATCTTTCGGAAGGTGCCATTCAATAACGTTGCCTAAAAAAAACAATGCTGTTATAATACATGAAATATACTGTGCTGAAACCATTGGAAATTTTCATACAGTAAGTTTGCCAAATTACAAATATTTTTAAAATAGTATGGTTTTAAAAGTAAAGGTTTTAATGTAAAAACAATGAAAAAAGTTATTTTACAAAAACTTCAGACATCATCATCATCCATTTAATGAGACAGTATATAGTATTAAAAAATAACCATATTTCAATCAAAGATAGATTCTCACAGAAAGGAAGTGGAATACCCATACAGTAGCCTCCAAATGCCCACGATTATTTCAACATCATTGCTGACTAGACACACTCTTAAATGTATGTACTTCACCTTCCCTGATAGACTGGCTTACTTTCAGCTGGATAATGATCCATTCTACAAGATTTCAATTGTCACACAATCATGAACATATCAAGAGAGGAGGGGGCATCTTACGGACCCGTAACCCCCAAAAGACAATTTTTAATGGGACTTGCAAACTGTGATTGTATCGATATATGATGTACAAATTTTTTAATCTCACTCCCCAAATTAAGTAATGACTATGGTCTTGTTGTACACAGTGGTACCAGGATCACAATGGAAACTTTCAAGTGTTGCACTGGCATGCATAATCCTCAAATCTTAAATTTGTAGAGCACAAGTGGATAAGTTTGAAAGAGTTGTTGTTAGAAAAGCCCCTTCTAGTGAATATATGATATTTGATGGAAATTTTTAATAAGTTTGGCTGAAAATACCTGTAGAGCAGTAGGGCCGTTCCACGGAATTTGAAACCAGAGCTAATTTTTTAAAGTTTCTTTTTTTAATAGGTGACTATCATTATTTTATGTTAAGATGATGTTCTTTCCAATGATATTACTTGTATTCATGTTAAAAAATATCTAAGAATAAATTTGAGAGGTTGAAATACAGTATGTTAAAAAGGCTTTTATTTTCACACATTGAGCATTCACCTTTTTTGAGAATGAATTTCATTCTTATAATGATTATTTTTAACTTTACTGATATGGCAATGCAATTTTAATATTTAACTACAATTATATAATAGATTAAAAATCATTATGTCCCATTATTTTTTACAATTCCACTTCCATCGAATACATACAATCTTGACGTCACATACATTATATAAACTTGCATTTATTATCATAGGTGACGTATTAGTATAGCAAATACTTTCTTATCACCAATGCAAAGTTAATTTACTTATATCATCTGGATAAAGAATCGACAGATTTTTTGCATCAGCAGTTTGTGACTTCTAGGCCATCATGTATGTGACAATGAAATTTGCTATCTTCTTCCACCGGTATTTTTTTTTTAAACTATGCTGTTGTTCACAGTTACATATTTTGGTGATGTATACACAGATATAGAAAAGTAAATCACATACATTATCTGACAACACTGCGATATGCATCATTCTTGAAACTAAAAGGCTAAACCTCCTGACGGTTGTACAATAGAATTATTAAATGAAATTAAAACAGTTCATTTTCAATAATGTGTTTGTGTTAAACGAATTCAGGCCTCTGTATTTGAAAACAGCAAAACGAACAGTATAGTGCTGCAACTTGATTTTGCTCTGAATTATAGCCTATGTGTGAATGATAAGGACGGGTGCAATCAGCATTATGGAGTTGGAAAAGTGCTACTTTATTTATAAGCAGTGCTCTTTGATGCTAAATGTTTTCCTATAGTTTCAGACACAAATGATAAAACCAAAAGCGTAGTTATTGTATTTTTAACTAACCTCCTAAATGTAATTCAACCTGAACGCAAATCAAAATTAATTATTTGGACTGATGGACCATTAAGCATGGACGTCATTCGGGTGGGGTTGCCCCCACTAGAATTGAAATATATGCAATATTTTTAATACATTAAAAGGTTAAAGTAATTATTTGCTTCGGGTTAAAATTGGTAAAAAAAATAAAAAAAAGCCCCCCCCCCTGCAATTCGCCTTAATGATGCCCTTGCCATTAAGTGAATTTAAGAACCAATATATGGCATACCTTTTACAAAAATTAAGTTTACAATTCGAAAACAAATTCTATACCATTGATTGGAAGTATACTGTTACATCTTGTGGCAAAGGTGGAGTTGATGGAATCAGTGGTTCAACAAAACCAAGTGTGTACAGAAGTGGAGGGCCCAAAAGAAATAGTTCAAACAACGGCAGATTTTGTTACTGTTGCTGCTAAAGTTCTGCCTAAAGTCGTTGTTGAGCCGATAATGCAAGAGCAAATTGACACAGAGTCTAAACTTATAGACTGGTCAAAAGCAAAGGAATACAAAATATGCATACTATTATTTGCTGCAATTCTGAATTGCATTTATACAGTAATTCCAGATTTCCAAAACTAGCCACCATTTTAAAATGTTATCAGTCAGATGTCGATGATTAATGGAAGTGGACATTCTTGTGTGAAAATTTATTTTGGCAAAAGTTTCAGGGAAAAAAAAGATGAAAACTTTGTCAAGTTATAAGCAGCGTAAATAAAAATGAGTTCACTATTTCTTATCTAAAGAAAGTATCGGGAAATAAATTTTCATATGTTGAGAATGCTAAGCAATATAAACTGGACATGGCTGATATATTGCAAATACTGTCAACACCTATAATTTCAGATGGGTTTTGTTGTATTTAGTGAATCTGGTGATGCATACAAGTAAATAGATACTATAGGCCTATACAATCTTCTATTTTTTTTTTTCCTCTTGTATGTTGCAATTATTAGAGTATGCAGGAAGATGTTGATGGGGGGTTGTAACCCCCATTGAAATGAAATTTTGTA
>QLNU02014802.1:6772087-6825203 GCA_006491805.2 Dysdera silvatica | reverse complement strand
CATCAATTACATTTTTGCTATGGGCTGTGGCGAAATATTTCCATTGAAAAGAAAATTTTTTTCGTATTCATTGCTTAGTTCTTGAATGAATGGGACTATATACTATTTTTATATATCTATTATATAGATATGAGTACATGTTTTTAAATTCTGGTAAAGGGCCATCAGATCATATAATTTCTCCCAAGTTCTTATTTTTTTCTGAATTAGGCTCTAATACTCTGTATAATTCTTTAGTAAAAGTTTGGATTGTATTTTTCTCTTTCTCTGTAGCATCTGAACAAATCAAGAAAGTTTGACAAATATTTTTGTAATACAATGCTGCTGTAAATGATATTTATTCTAGCCCAAATAGCATTTTGAACTTCATCTTGATAAGTGCAACTATAGTTCATGGCAACGTCAACTTGAAGTGTTCTAACATTCAAATTAATTTCGTCATTTCTAAATTCTTCAGCCTGTATCCTTTTTGTGTTAATATGGGATACCACAGAAGGAAAATTATCATGCATTGTAGAGAGTACTTCATTAATGCATGTTTTCTTTTAGGTAGCAATTTAATTTGTCAGCAGAGTCCAACGTTGTGAATTTTTGTTACATATCCAAAATAATTATTAATAAAAAAAACACAAAAAATTGTGGATTTAATTTTAAAAATGTAAAAAATAACGATTATGATATAATTAAAAACATATAATAATGAAGTTTATTTTAAATTAAAATATATTAAAAATAATATCACATAATGATAAATAATATTTCATCTAAGTCCCAATTATTATATTTTGCTCAAAAAATAACCTAAATGTCAAATAATCACATTATTTTAATGCTTTGAATTCTCAAATTCAGAAATGTCCAGTGCATAATGCAATTATATTTCTTTAATTCCTGATTTGATTTACAAGGAAAAAAAATAGAGGGACATCATTGTTTCAAACCTCTAGTATTGAAAAACAAATACATGGTCATCGTATTTGCACATAATTCACAGAGATTTTCAATTTAACTTATAAAGTAGAAATGTAAGATTCTGTAAATCCCATACGTAACACAAATATTATGCAATTTATTCCCTTTTTTAAGTAATTGAAGTTTTATTTTTTTTATTGTTTTATACTAAATGTCCATGGTATCTACTACTATGGGGGTTGTTTTTTTAGTAATGGCAACAATGCTGTAGCGACGCTATAAAACGGAGTCAGGAGATGCCGTTTATACCATAGGTAAGTTAACTGCCTACCCTCCTTCAAAGCAAATCAACTTGCCGTTCCTCCTCCTCCTCTATGTGCGTGGACAGTGATAACAGGAACAGAGCATTTGTGAACAAGCAGTCGCGGAACACAGTTGCAATGTTTTCAAAGGAAGAGCAGAGAAGCTAGTTAAAAATTTTTGTCTACGATTGGGATGGTGCTTTCGTAAAGCATACCATTCCCCTAATGCAGACTGTTAATTCGGCGTACTACTGTTTGTTTTTGCAAAACACTCTGTGAGCAGATCTGAGACGAAAATAACAACACTTTATGCATAATTCACCCATCATTCTGCATGACAATGTAAGGAAGCATACAGTAGGATCTGTATCTGATTTGTTCAATCGCTGAAGCTGGGAAGTGCTCTACAACCCTCTATACACTTCGAATTTAAGCCCCCTGCGATTCAACCTAATACCTAAGATGAAAACACCACTGCGTGGGATTCATTTTTAGTTGAATACCTTCTTTAGGCAATAGATTGTTCCTTTCACACTATCCATAAATTAGGCAGTGACAACGGTATCTAAAAGCTTCTGCATAGATGGGAATACATTGTAGGCAAAGCTGGTGAATACATCGAAGGCCCGTAAAACTTAGAACCTTGTATGTATGCTATGTATCTAGAAAATAAATAGTGGCCACTACTCAAAAAACAACCTATGTATTTCTATTAAAAAGATCACTGCATAAAATATTTACCTGCCTGCAGCATTGAGGTCGGAAGTTGTGCATATGCCGGTACGTAACGGGGAAAATGGGCCATTTAATGTTAAAAAATGATTTTTATTGTCATGTATGGCTTTATACAAAATAAAAAATTTAAAACGCAATTACACAATAATTTACTTTTGAAAAAAAAAATACATTCCAGTGGGTGAAATCATCCTCTTTGGCCACAGACTTGTATAAAACTAAATACCAAACTACAGTGGACAGAAAAAAACAGTGCAAAATCTGCAATGCCATCAGAATCGAACCAGGGTTAATGGCATAATAAACAAATACATTACTAATATATGTCAGAATACTGTTGTTTTTTTTATTTTTCAAACCCTTACGACTCAAACAGCTTTGGTTAAAAACTTCTAGTACTAAACTTCTATGTGCAAGGGCTGATTACTGACTTTTAAGATGGGATCCATAGTTTAATATGAGTGCTCAATAATGGAATGTTTAATAGCAATTCAACATTGTGCTCCATATCAAAATTGATTGAACAAAAAACCATGGCTATTACATTACTGAGATGCGATTATTATAGTGCAAATGTTAATACAGTAAAACACACATCTGATAGAAAAATTTGTCTACAACAGAGAAGGTTTATTACTGGGAAGAAATTTCTGTTATGGAAATTTTAACTGATGGTAAAAACAGGATAATCAAGTCGTAGTAGTGTCCATAAAAAGGATTATTTAATGTACTTGTTTAATGTAATCAGGATATAAAAGTGAGTTGATATAGTACCAACAAAAATAATGCAACTATTTGTATTATATGAAGATAAAATGGAACAAGCTTTGGAAAAGTACACAATGGAAATAAAAGGTATAAATTTGGAAGAGTATACAATTGGAGGGGGGGAGGGGTTACAGAGCTCCACAGCTCACATATTCCTATGTTAAATACACAAAATTTCAAATTCGATGGGAGGGGGTTACAACCTCTATCAATACCCCCCTGCATAAGCCAATGGAATAGGCTCAAATTTGCTTTTGAGACTTTGTGCTTAAAGAGTACAGGAGAGGCCATTTAAGATGCCACAAAGCTTAAACTGATGTATGAGAAGAAGAAAAAATCGACATATACATAACTGGCATCTTCTTTAAAAGCCAGCGTAATGAGCTCTAAATTTGAAATTCAATTTATTGTTCATGACTAAATGACACACCACAAACCATTGGAAAGGAAGAACAACAAAGGCAGCAGATTGAAAAAAAAATTGTTTGTTTGTTTGGTTTTACGGCTCAAAGACTACAGTGGTCATGCTGCGCCGGGACCTACTGTTTTCCGAGGAATCCGAACCTCTTAAGGCCTGGGGAACCAAACCCCGGACTACAGTGAGCAGTGCGATCTTTTATGAGATCTCTGAGTAAGCGTTCTTTTTGCACTGCTGGGAGTCGAACCCGGATTAGCCGCGCAATAGGAGAACGCGTTACCACACTGCGCCACCGCAGGGCTGAAAAAAAAAAAAAAGTTACTATAGAAAAGATCACTCCAAGAAAGGTAGTAGGAAACCAAAAATAGTGATTCAGCAACTCAATGCTTTCACTCAGTAGTGTAAACTGTTAGAGGGCCAAAGCTGTGTTAGTCGTAATCATGAGCTACTTATTATTTTATTAGTACGTTACTTGGCACACAACATCCACACGGTCCTAAATTAACAAGCATATGGAATGAAATTATTAAAAAAATAGACTTTATTTACCAGCACGATTATCAAAGGCCACAGCGAAAATGCACATTATGTTTGCTGATATCAGCTCCGGTGGACACTCCATCTGGACAACATTCAAGTCAATAGGTATTACGTTTTCAATTTGAACGTTTTGAGATATGTCATACATATTTTCTAAGTCCCTTAATTCTTTTTCTCGATCATCAAAAGTCCGAAAATTTCCATCAGCACTGGACATACTTTCCCGTCGTTCCAATAGCGGTGTCCGGTCACTAATCACTAAGGTACTATCAGCCATCTTCTTAATAAGTTTTGTTTCGGTTCTGACGAATTGGATTTTACAATCATGCAATTTAATTTAATTAGAAATAATTTAATTACAAGAGAAATTCTACCATATTTTGATCACAAATTCTACGTATTTCCCCACGAATAGAACATGGGATTCAAATTCAAAGACACAGGTGGAAACCCAAATCAGTCTGCTACAAAGTAGTGTTTCCATAAAAGCGGTTGACAGCAGAGTTCCCCCCCCAGTCTTTTCACCCTTATTTATTTGTTTTTTAAACTGCCGGAACCACTTTTGTTCTATCCCATTGAGATTTTTTGGTTTACAATATTAAGGTAGTGAACCTGTGATTAACGGACACCTCGGAACTTGAGTGTCTGTCCACTATTTAGCAGGGTTATTCGGATAACAAACAGGTTTGTAGTGAGAATTAGAAAAGTATATTTTCTTTAAATTGTGAATCCGTTGGCCTTTGGGAATAGTGAGCCGCCCAAACGTCTCTATTTCCCAAGAAAGTGTAATTTTAATGGAGTGTTCAGGGGGTATTACTGTATTTATTATACTTAATACTTGAAATTCAATTTTGTTTAGTCGTTTGTTCATGACTGGAAGGAGCTGGTTTTACTTCCGAAACTTTATGAAATTCATCAGAGAGGTACGTGATTTGTGGATTATTCGTATATAAACCCAGGGATTCCGTACGGTAGTAAACTGTGTTACCTAGATAGAAACAGTAGTTTAATTTTAATTCAGTCAGTATTTTTGAAAAATTAAATTTCTATGGCTAGTCAGAAAAGAAAGAAAGAAAGAAAGAACAGTTGTAGTTCATTTTTATTGTTTGACGGTTACGGAGTTTCAGGGTGATTTAAATCCATTTTAACATATGATTGCTTGTTATGATATTGCGTTCTGTCTTCGTCTTTACGTGATTTAAAAAAAATTTGTAAAAAGATGGCCCCAACATTTAGTTTTTGAGAAAATTGGTAAGATGAAGGATATAAAATACTGTTTTATCATATTTGTATTTAAACAATAGCTTTCTGTGCGTAGGTTAACTATTTAACTTTAATAAATAATTTAATTATGTATTATTTAAGTTAATAATTGTATTATAATTTAATAATTAAAATTTTTGTATAGGGGGAAACATTTTTTTTCAGCAAAATCTCTGAATAGCGGATACTTCGGGACTTAAGTGTCTGATGTTATTCGGAGGTGTCCGCTTTTCGTTAGAGTTAGTGTGTAGCAAGCAGGGCTGCAGCCAAGATTTAATTTCGGGGGGTGGGGTGGGGTGAAGGAATCCAAAATTTTTTGCAAAATAATGTTGACCAAAGATGCATCACCTTTACCATAAAGAAGAAATATAAATACGTCATTCAAAAATAAATGATAAAACCCTAATTTTGCCTTCAGACGCAATTATAAATTATTGCTTGTAGCTTTATAAAAATTTAAATTTTGATGGCAGTGACCTCCTTACAAAGGAAATGGTTTCCATGTTTTTTTTTTTTTAAAGTGTTCTCAAATTGGTGGTCTACAAAATGAGGTCTTGTGGTCAGAATTTTGATAATTACTTAAGGTTTGAGAGTTTGGCCACACTGCATATTACCTCCTTTTTTTGTCACCAATCATGCCAACCACTTCCTTCTAGGGTTGCATCATCATGACTTGCCGTTTTGCATGTACTTCCTGTTTCCATTATGGAATACCATTTATAATTGGACATTCTTTTGGATTTTGGTGCTACTGCACAAGATGTTACTCCCCTAAATCTAGTTCGTGTTTCAAAACCTGGCAATCGGCACAAGGTGACTAGTTGCCATGTTGTTTACACCTTTTTTTTTATTTTCGTTCTTTACCTCTACGAATCGTAAAAAGTTGTTTACAGCATTTTTTGTCTTCCTCTTTCCTTTCTTTTTCCCTTCTTAAATTCACACATATCTTACCTTGCATACCTAATCTATAAAAAAAAAAAAAATCCAATACTCAGATATTTTCACTACAATGAACACAACCAGACGAGAAAGCAACGTGAAGCATTCACTAAATGGCAGCTCAAACCAGTTACTACTCCATTATACGCATGATATGTGACACCAGACTTTGTTCCAGTAATACTGAAACAATATAAATTAGCTAGATCTGTTAAAAAAAAAGCTAGATTTTCTAAAGTACCTCCTTTAAAATACCTTTTCTAAAATACCTCTTTTAAAATACCTTTCCTAAAATACCACTTCTAAAGTACCTCTCCTAAAATACCACTTCTAAAGTACCTTTTCTAAAATACCTCCTTTAACATACCTTCTCTACAATACCTCTTCTAACATACCTTTCCACAAATTTGTCCTCTACAATACCGTCTCTAAAATACCTTTTCTAAAATACTTTCTCTAAAATACCTCCTCTACAATACCTCTTCTAGAATACCTCCTCTAAAATACCTTTCCTAAAAATCATCCCCTGTGCCTTTTCTAAAATACTATCTGTAAAATATTTCTTCTAAAATATCTTCTCTGAGCTATTTTCTCTTCTGGTCAGATGTTAGTTTTCTAGCCAAGTACGTATTATTATTGTGGGGAAACATTGATACCAATTTTGGCGAAGTCCACGCACATGCGCAGGAGGATTGCTCTCCGGCCGATCTGCTTTTCAACTATGGGCTAGTGATTCTGTTACGTTACAAATCCATCTAGTTCAATATTTTCAGTGATTTCTAGCCTGAAGTGATTTACATAAAAAATCCATCTAGTGCAATTTTTAGCGATTTCTAGTGGAAAGTGAGGCAAGTGGGTGACATCGTGTACTGTGACCCCCAGATTTTTTTTTATTTCTTGTGTTCTATTCTTAAAAAAAATACTTATTTATGTACATAAACTCTAAGAAATACGGGTCAAAATGGTGTTTGTCTATGCCATTCCGCATCCCGGTGTTTACACAGCCAGCTTTCTCGACCACCTTTGCATTCTTAAAAAAACCCATTCCCCAGTCCTTTTTTCTTTTACTTCCTTTTACCAAACATACTTTCATCTATATAAAACATTTTTTTTTGTGTATATAAAACTTTAAGATACTTACCTACGTATTGTCGTCAGATGTACGTGGAGGGAAGATAGTTTTACGGCTGCTAGGAATGTCGGGAATATGTTTTTCGGTTTGTCTGCATGCCGACTCCTAAACCTATCCGTCATTCCACCTTCCCCTTCTCCTCCTAAACTTATCCTTTGGCCCCCTTGACTGCTGTTCGAGATGGATGAAACACCTAGAAATCGTACGAAGATCATAACTCTGCATGAACACACAGCTAAAACGTATCGACAGATTACATCAGTGGTTGGTGTGAGTTTAATAACTGTCAGCCGTGTCATCAAGTTGAAGCAAGAAACCGGATCGGTTTCTCCTAAACGTAAAGTGTGGTCGTAATCAGAAAACAACTCCTTTAGATGATGCTTATTTGCTTCGGCAAAGCAAAAAGGATCCCTGCAAGACGAGTGATGCATTGAAAACAGATTTGAAGGAGAAAGGAATCGAAATCAGTTCTTCTACAGTTTGTAGGTGCCTTATTGTGGTCGGACGAAAAGTCAGAAGACCTGTCAAGAAACAGTTTTTAATCACAACAGTGAAACAAAAGCAGTATAAATGGGCAAAAAAGTATAAGGAATGAATGAAAGACCAGTAGAAAGAAGTCTTCTTCACCGACGAAAGCCATTTCTTTGTACAGGGTCAGCGAAGTCAGCATGTTCGAAAGGCACAGGGAGAGAAGCTTTGTGATTGCCATATCAATCATTGTTTGTTTGTTTGGCTTTTTTATGGCGCAAGAGCATCTGGGCTATACTGCGCCAAGACCATATTAATCAGTCTGCCAAGCATCCACAAAAGATGTTTTGGGATGTTTAAGTTATTATGGTGTCGGAAGCCTCAACCAATAGAAGGAATGATGTGCTCATTACAATATGTTGAGATTCTACGAAAAACAGTTATTCCAGAGCTAGAAACGAGATATTCTTGCAGTACTGGGATATTTCAACAGAACCAAGCCCCCTGCCGCACATCGAAAGTGGTGAAGAAATTCATGACAGAGCAGCAAATACAGGTACTGGATTGGCCATGGAATTCTCCAGATGTAAATCTTATTGAGAATTTGTAGGCTATATGCAAAAGTCGCCTCCGTATTGTAGACTGTACGACTATGGAGAAGTTCATTCATGCATGGTACAATGATCCGAAAATCAACAGTGACTGTTTGAAACTAGTAGACTCCATGCCAAACTGTGTTCAAATGCTGCTTAAAAATAGAGGAGATCATATCTGTTACTAATGTATATATAGGTGAATTTTGTACATGTATATATGAGTTTTGTCCACTAAACTACTAAATTCATTGTTTGTTTCAATTAATTTGCACAAGGGTGTATGCCTTGCTTACTACATGTTACATATTCCTGTACTTTCTTTTACAGGTATATCATGAACAAGGCATCCCCCACATTTGCTGCCTTAAGTTCTGTAATAGCTGATGGGGATATCATCACCTTACGTTCTTACCTTGAAAATGACAATTGTAACCCAAATGAATCGGACGAAGTATGTAATATTTTTTTTCGTGATTACAGACTTCCGTAAAATCTTGGTATAACACATTTTGTTACAATCCCATATTTGTATACAATATATGTCAAGTAAATAAGGGACATAGCCAGACTGGGATTGGTAGAGAGTTAAGTTTCCCCTTGAAAGTGTATGATCAGTCCTCCCCACCACTAAGAAAATATTTTGTACTATAATGGCATGTTTGATTTACGATCAGTGATAATGTTATAATACAAGGTTTATTTACACTAGCATTTGTAAATGAATTACTGACTGATGATAACAAACATGTGCCTTCTAGGCTTATCAGTTAAGCGAAGATTACAGGAAGGACTGATCTCTGCAGTGGATGATGAACAACTGGCTGCCTGGTCGAGATTTACCTGCTGCCTATTGTTCAGTTTCTTTTATTGGCCAGCAATAGTATTGTGGATTTATCTCTTAGCTATGTGCTACAGTACTTCACCCCCCCTCCCCCATACACACTTTCAAGAAAGGTACCTAGCGGGGAAATGGACGTGATATCCTGATCTGGTAGCTTGCATTGTAGCCATGGATACTGCTGGAGTTTCAAGTCTCGGAGTTACCACTGGTGGGGCGACATTTGGCGGTATGGTTTCCTTCTGGAGTGAATGAACTTGCTTTAACTCCATCTATGGAAACAGTTGTTGGCCATCTTTTGATGTCTAGGATGCATAGCTAGAAACATCTATTGCCCAACATGCCCAGGGCATGTAAACATTTCAGCTGGGCATGTATTTTTTTGGTCACATGCCCGACCGTGCATGTAAAAAATTGAAAGCTTTTAACACTGTAAAAAACGTAAGCTTTTAATAGATCTCTGGAGGTTTTTTAGTTTTTTTAATTAAAAATAAATTTCCATTTTTATTTCAGTGATTTTATCAATGTCCTAGCAAACAATCTTGATACCTTAACAATACTTAATTTAACAAAACTTAATAGTGAACCCCAATAATAGTGGAAAAGGTAAAAACTCCATCTCCACATGTATTTGAGGATTTTCAAAAAGTCCTGTGGGAATACTAGATTTGGCTGCCATCTTGCCAGACTTCTTGCAGCTCACAACTCATTGCCATTTGTCAAGCTCCTGTTCATTTTTTCTCATCTCATTTACTTTAATGATAGATATTAGAAATTTTCTTTAACCTCCTGACCGGGCATGCAGATTTTTGGAGATTTTTCTGGCCCTGCTAGGATGTGTTTTATCAGTTTTGCTTATTACTCTGTGAGGTACATCATAGGGTGGTGTCAGTGGTGGATGTACACAATCCACTCTGATGAAAACTTGTGTTACCTTCTCTAATCCCTTGTTTAGAAAAATGATTGATTTCCTGTTGGTCTTTTGACCAACTTGGTTTGATATGATACGTCTGTGGCTGGGTCAAAAAATTCTGCCAAAATTCTTAGGGCTTGGTCATACACCAATTCATATGGCACAGCTTCTATGGTATCTCGAACCGTAGTGCAAAGTCTGAGAAGTACAGCTCGGAGGGCTGCTACCTAGTTTGGTTTTTCATTCAATACAGCCATCAGGGCTGCTTTCAGCGTTTGGTGAAACTGTTCTACCATCCTGTTTGCTTGTGGATGGTAGACAGTAGTGTGCTGTTGTTTGAACCCAAACTGCTAGCTCAACTCATGGAGTAGTTTGGCTTCGAACTGTCATCCAAAATCGTTCACTACTGTAGTCGGAACACTAAATCGTGTAGCTCACTCTCTGTAAAACCTTCTGCTACCAACGTTGCCGTGATGTTAACGATAGGAGTGGCTTCCATCCACCTTATGTATCTATCGATTCACCATGGTTAGGAGGTACCTATAATTTTGTGATGATAGCAAGGGTCTAACTAGATCTATATAGATGTCTAGGAAACATGTTTCCGGTAGTGGGAATTGCTTTAGTAGACTACAGTTGTGACGTGAGATCTTGGTGGTTGCACTAATGCTTGGGTGGGCTTGGTTATGTAAATGCTGGAAGATTTCCTGTCTGATTACCAGTGGTATGTAAGGCAGGGTTTGAAATTAGCAGGTGCACTTTGCACATTAAACTTTATCCGTGCACATAAATTTTTAATTTGGGTGCAAGCGGTGCACCTAAGTATTCAAAAGTATGTTGACTTTATTATTTAAAAAAAAGTAGTAAAAATTCTTTTCCCTTCTTCTAGTAACTGAACTTACTTCGATAAGAGATAAGGATCTTCGATTTCACCTACAAGCGCACTTGACAGGGAGCCAACAATGAACTTTAACCTCAATCGCCCTTTCTTTATATCTAAAAGTAGAATTTCTCTCTCTGTTTTATCCTGCCCATGTATTATAAACACAGGTGGTCATTTCCATTAAATGCATTTACAAGGCAGTGATGTTTGGTCATGGAAATTTTAGAATAGATCCATTAAAACCTGGTGTTATGGAATAAACAATGTCCAAGTGAAAACAACATTCGATACTGAAACCTGAAAGTATCAGCAAATATATCTGTAGTATTATTATAAATAATGAGAAGAAATGTGCAACTTCATCAGTGGTAGATGAAATATCGAACATAAATTTACTTGAACCTTAACAGTACATATTTTTTAATCAATTAGCTCATTTTAGAGTTGTAGAAAATTATTCACTGGTGAAATGCATAAATGATTCAGCTGGCTCAATATGGATGTGCTAAATCATTTTCGTTGATTTGGCCAGTGCTCGATGTATACACTTTTACTTTTCAGAAAATTCAGGTTTGAATCCTTATTGACTTGACATTTTTCTGTTGGTTCACAGTTTGAAATTTGATTTTTTTGGTTAAAGGAGTTCAGATCCTTCAGAGAATTGTAAATCCTGATGCAGCATACCTTAGCTGTCCTCACTGTGTAAAAACACTAACTACAATAATGAGTTAATCCATTCTGATCTTTGTTTGATGAAAACCCCATCTGCTCCGTTTTGCAGTATGGACAAACCCTGCTTATGGTTGCTGCTCAACATGGTCAAACAGCTATTGTCAATGAACTCATCTTACAAGGAGCTGATGTCAATGCTGAGGATTCTGTAAGTGTCTTTGTATTTCACCGCTATTATAATATTGTGTTAGGTTTTTACTATTTTGCATTTAAGGCTCAGTGAGTAAATGTGATTTTCTTATAGCCCTGTGATTACGACAATAGCCCTTGAACTCACTGGATATCTCGATGGGCCAATGGTTATAACCTCAGGCAAACGTTGTGTTGGATTTGATCCTCCAATCAATATAGTAATGTGTAAAACTGTTACGATGCAAAGGGGAGGAGAGGGCATATCAAATTGAACAGCAGGTATAAGAAATAAAATTTGTGAAAAGGGTAGTGGGGAAATTTAAAAAAATCTAATTAAAAATTATCGCATAGATAAACAAGGCAAATGTCTATGACCTGCTTTTTTTTTAGGATCCCGGTACTGTGAAGATCCAACATTCAGGGCCCAAAATTTTAGCTCAGAATACACTCGCAAAAAAATGCACATGCCACAAAGTAGGGTTGCCATCTTCTACTTTTTACATATTTTCGGAATTTTTTCCCAATTATTTGAAATGCTTTTACAAACATGCATAAAATAATGTTATGTAATAAAATGGTCTCATATCTCATAATCATATATAATTCAAAAACATTTTAATGTATTGCATTTGAGATTTCAGAAAGATTAAAATATCTAAGAACATAAATGTGAAGAGTCAATTCAAAAAATGTTTTGTTCAATTTTTGAGGTCATGACTAATATGAATTTCCGTATCTTTGCCTGTCAGTACTAAAGTACCACTTGTCAATGGCATCATCTGGATTAAAGTTTTAAATATCTGGTCCATTTATAGATATTGTTAGGTCACCCATAGTGTTTGTTGCTAATGCATTCCTATATGCAGTTTTAATTCTGTTCAATGAACTAAAACCTCTCTCACACATGCAGCTGTGCTAGGGGGTAAAACAACAATGTAGTTCGCAACAGGGAGCAGAGTTGTAAATCTATCAGGATTTTCATTAATTC
Organism: Dysdera silvatica; assembly: GCA_006491805.2. NCBI lineage: Eukaryota > Metazoa > Arthropoda > Arachnida > Araneae > Dysderidae > Dysdera > Dysdera silvatica. The sequence goes on along the minus strand of QLNU02014802.1, from coordinate 6,812,644 downwards.
TCTTCAGAGCTTCTTGAGAATTCAAAGATGAGGTGGTCAGCTTGCATTCTGCCAATTCTGCAAAGAGAAGATTCCTCTTATTGTGCCAATCATTTGAATAGATGTGTTTTCCCAATGTTTCTATTTCATGCAGTCTGTAATTTAAAAGATCACCTCGAGGTGGCCATTGCAAGCTATCAAAGATATGCATTGATTGTATCAAGTCATTTGACACTGGTTCTAACCTGCTTTGCAAGTGTGGTTTTGAATATGAGATTCATTTTTCTTTTATGTTTTGAAATTTTTTTCTCCTGCATTAACGTCAGCAAGTTCTATGTCTTTACACATTCCTGATAATGAAATATTTTCCAAAAACTGTTGTTTCCTTAGGCCTGCTACATTTTCTAACTTACTTAGTGAATGCAATGCTTGTTGCATTTTCCCTTCAAGGCAGGAAGCACTAAATGCAATCTTTGTAGGGAAATACTTAATGGTTTGAGCATTCCATAGAAATCAACCAGAAAGTGTAACAGCTTCACAAATTGGAACTGTTTTAATAACTTTAACAATCCTTTTGTTTTTGAGGCATCTGGATCATAGTTTACAACAGACTGTTTTCTAAATCAAGGAAAACAGCTTTCCAGGAATCACATAATGCCTAAAGAACTTTTTCTCTGCTTAGTATCTACTGTACACTGTGCATATCCCTTAACTTGAATAATTTTTCACCAAGGACTTTTGAAGTTTCCTGTAATTTATGAAGTCGTTTGGCTGAACCACTATACAATTTACATATACACTTTACAGTATTTTCAAAAGACTGGATGTAATCAATTGTTTCGCAAGCATCTAAAATTGCAAGTTGTAATCTGTGTGCTATACAGTGGATGCTTATAAGATTGACACACACTTCTTTCTAACACAAAGACCGGATTTATGTCCAACCATATTTGCCACTGTGTCGGTCACTAACCAGACAATGTACATTTTATCTTCATAGTTTACTGTACCAATGCACTTATTTATCAAATCAGTCAGTGCTATAAAATATCCTTCTGAAGTGGCTGATGAAAGATCAAAAACACCTAAAAAATCTTCCATTATAATTCCATTTTCTATGTACCTGATATAAACCATTGAATGTTCCATAGGAGTTCTGTCTGTCGTACCATCAATAATAATGTTAATGAACTGCAATTTTTTAAATTTTACTTCCAATTGACTTCTGAGCATTTCAGCAATATAGTGAACGAAGATTCTGCATGCCATTTCATTGCAATATTTACTTAACATCTTCACCTCCAGTTTTGTTGCTAAAGGCAAAAGACCTTCAAAATCTGCAAAAAGTTTATTATGTTTAGCAATGTAATAGGAAATATTAAACGATTTTTTCATGTGAGAAAATATTTCTTTGTCCATTTTTTTTTAATGCATTTAACCATGGGTGACTGTGGGTGCAGCTTTTGCCTTAAGTTGTTCAACTGTAGCTTTATGAACTCTGCTTTTATCAGAAATGCAAAGTTTCCCTTTTAAAAGACGCACTAAATCCTTTGATCCATTTCCAAGCAACTTTCTGCAATACTTACAACTCACTGTGTTAGACACTTCGTCAAACAATATCCAATCAAAATGTCTTTCCCATGAAGGATTAAACTTCCATTTTTTTTTTTTTACTTTTTACATTGGAAAGGTCTTTGTCCCCCAATTTATGTTTCAAATTAGATGAAATGCCCATGTGCATAACTTCCTTGTCATTTGAAATGGCTATTTCCGAATTACTGTTCTCAACAAGATCCTTTCTTACTACATCATTGGAAGCATAATTTTCAGCGTTTTCGTTAAAAAACGAGAAAGTGTTGACTGTTTTTCAATCATTATTCAACAAAATTAGCATAGGAATACGTTATGCTGTAGTATCTGAAGCAGTGCTCATTCCATGCTCGCTCGAACCACATGGTCAAGAAACCTCCACTCCCGCCGATAGTGATGATAACAAGATCGGAAATGAACAAAGCCAAATCGCTTGGCGTCAGTCATCTTGACCTCGAGCAGGGAATGTGTGTTTTCTGGTAAAAATGGTGGAACGGGTAGGCAAGGCACATTCGAGTAAATCGTTGATTAGCCGATTCGTTTAATTTTTTTTTCGTGTAAGAATTTTATCTATAATTAGACCAAATTTTCACTCGCCAAAGTAAAAATAGAAATTTTCTGCCCTGTGAACAAACACTACTACAAAATCGTTGCCAATCCGACCTTATCACTAGGGTAGTAATTTTATCATAACGGTTTATGCAAATTTTAGTTTTTTGCATGTATATTGCATGTAAATATGTTAAGCTGTACTGACTTTGATTTCAGAGTTTAACATTTAAATCCCACAATGGATTTAGTGGGCATTTCCATTGGTCCCAAGATTCTCATTATACATATGTATGGGTCCCACTTTAATTACACAGGCTTAATTTATACTACAAGGGGCCCGGAAAAAACTTACGTAGGGTCATACAAAACCTTAATCTGATCCTGGTTAAGAAGAATAGGAAAAAGTGAAATCCAAAGAAATGGGTAATGAAAATGAAATAGTTCAGAAAATTGAAAATATTATATTTGAACATTATAAATAAAAAAAGTTTTTTAATGTTTTGGGAGCTGTTGTTCTCTGTAAGAAGTGTGGTGTCAATCCATTGCCCTTTGTTCATACTTCATTTGAAACTTTTATATTATTCTTTGTGATATGTAATCATTTATTTATTACCTTAGTCATCTCTTGTAAAGTTCAATGTTTATGTGCTAATTTTTTGTTGTACTTTGTTTTATGTTTTCAATCATGGGTCAAAGGTTAAGTGTACCATGATTATAAGATGTCCCTGAGGTATAAGAGATAAGATTTTAATAGCTGATTGTCTCTTTTCTAGGATGGTTGGTCAGCATTAATGAACGCAGCTAAGGTTGGGCACAACGATATTGTGATAAAGCTTTTAGACCATGGTGCTTTTATTGAAAAGAGAGATATGGTAATGCTGCACAGTCCTTAACTTTTATTACCTTGTTTGGTAAGAGCTGTTGTGTTATGTATCTTGGGAGCATGTTTAGGCTTGATGGTACTCCAGTGGTCATGAATATTGCCTTTATTTCAACTGGGCTAGGTTTGACTCCCAATAGGCACATTTGTATGCAAATGTACCATGGTTCAAAGTTGACTTTAAGTTGTCAGTCCTGTCACATCCCATAGGACCTATAGTGCAGTTTTGGAATGTAAAACATACAAACACAGTAAGTTTCGATGATGTGTGCAATTGAAATTTCGACTGTGGGCATTGCTGTAGATGTTTGTATATAATGAAGGCTTTTCATTGCGCTAGCAGCATCAGGACCTTCAGACCCTGCGGTAGTGCAGTGATAATGTGTTTAACTAGCATGCGGTTATCCCAGGGTTGACTCCCAACTGTGTTACAAAAGAACGCATTCTGGATAACTGCTCATTGTAGACTGGAGGGTTGGTTCCCTAGGCCAGAAGGGGTTTGGATTTTTCTTAAAAATGCCCAACCCAGCATCACTTTTGCTATCCTTGTCCCATAAAACTCAAACAAATCAAACCCTGAAGCTTAAGTTTGCTATTAGATTTTTATCATTCTGTTCCCCTTGAAACTTTTAATATAATACAATCAAACCTCGCTAACACAAATCCCAATGGGGACAGAAAATCTGTTTCTGTTAATAGTAATTTGTGTTAGCCGGAAACCATAAGATTGCACTACTAAGTCAGTTGTTCCATCTCTAGTTACTGTATTCATATTTTGCCATCATTATGTATTTTTTATTATATACATATTGTAATGTATGAATAGTAATTTTTGACACCCACATTCTTTAGCTCGAACTAGAGCTTTCATATTATGAAGAAAATGAGTTACAGCCTTGGCCCAGAGTCAAACTGAAGACTCTCCATTGAAATCGGTGTGCCTTAACTACTCTGTTAATGTTAATGCTCAGTTAAAAACTTAACCAATGTGGCAATTGTGTTAACTACGCAAAGGGTAATAATATCTTACAATTTTATAACACATGCATATTTAACGAAAACAATAGTATATGCATACTTTTAAAATCCATATTGTGTCTTTATTATATGTCCTTTATCTGATTCTGTGGATGATTATGTGTGTCGTCATTAAACCGATTAGATAAGAAGTTTACGCATGAAACTAGAAATAGTTTGAAGTTAATGTTTATTTAAAATTTTGTTGCAGGGTAGCTGGACTCCTTTGATGTGGGCATGTTATAAAGGACATTACGCTGTGATTCAAACTCTATTGGAACATGATGCCACAGTCAACCTTCATGACAAATTCCATTGTACATGTCTCATATGGGCAGCGGGGAGAGGTTATTTTGATATCGTTAACATCTTGCTGGAGAATGGAGCTAAGGTTAACTCGGGTGACAAAGTAAGTTAAGTGTAGGATAAATCAAATTTATAAGCTGAGTAAGACCGGTTTTCCCACATCTCGGGTAGAAAGAACGTTTCAACATTTTAATGCCCTATGATTAGGTTTTGTATAAATAAAATATTCCTCTCTTGCTCTTTAACTTCTAGCATTCTGGGTTACTGTTTAATTAACTCGTGTCTTTTCCTGCACTTGATATGTGAGAGAAAAAAAACAAAACATTTTATTCTCTTTTGCTGTAAATTGTAAAAACATTGCTCCAATAATTTTTTCAGCTACTAACATGTAACATATTAGGGCCTCTACTACGTACATTTATCTAACATCCAACACTGGATCTGTGAGAGAAAAGTGCCTTTGCCATTGTAAATTTTAAAGTAGTATTCCAGTAATTTCTTTTCTGCCCTATTGTCATACGTGTAACATATTAGGATCTTTGATTTGATTCACAGATTTATATAAAGCCCTATATAGAGGAGACTACTAATTTGAGCTTTGTAAATCATCATCATTGAAAACTAGAACCCTTTTGTGAAAAAAGAAAAAAAAAATAATAATTCACCTTTCTACTGTTATTAAGCTTTATAATTCAATTACTGCTTTTGAATTTTTAATTTGAAATTAAGTTCATTGTGAGTACTATTCTTTATTTTTTTATAGTTTGGATCTTCACCTTTGGTATGGGCTTGTCGTAAAGGATTTACAGATATTGTGCGAGTTCTTCTTGAAGATGGCGCTAATGTAGACACTGCAGGCATGGTATTAATCCTACTAAACTTGTATACTTATTTTATTTCTTCAAAAATACTTGAAAACGTTCAAAACTTTCTCCCTCCCAAGTACCTCGAAGGTCTTGCAGTGGTAACATGTTCATCTAATGTGCCGTTAACCCAGATTTGACTTGTGGTGGGGAGGTCAAGCTTTCCAAGTGACTGCTCACTGTAGTTCAGGGTTTGGTTCCCTAAGCCATAAGAGGTTGGGATTCTTTGAAAACTTTAGATTATTGCACAACATGACTGTTGTCCTTGTACTATAAACCAACCTACCGACCCACCCACCCACTTACTTACTTCTTACTTATTCTCAGATTGTGGATGCTCAACTCGTATTGGGTATCAGTTTTCTTATGTCACGATTGCGCATACAGTGTGGCTGTATTAATTGTTGCAAAGGATAATTTAAAATGTGGCAAGTGTGTGTGTGTATATGTGTATGAAACCCTGAAACACAGAAGGATGTTCCTGCTTACCTGGAACAGAAGTGTGGGCTAGTATCGTAAACGTATCAGGCTAGTAGAACAATGGGCAACAATTTTTGTGGGGGTGCATGCTGTTATTCCCATTCTTTCGTCTCGTTCACTTTAGAAGTCAATCACCGAATGAAATTATTTTCATTCACTTTTAGGAATGCATTTTATTGAGTCATTCTTATTCACACTGTACATAACTAATTCACACTCCTAGAGATTATTTTGCACTTGTTCCTCCACAGCGTCAAAAATTGTGACAGCAATTTTAAAAATCTAATAATTGTTACAGCTTTTTTTAATACCTTTGGGAGCTTTTAATCAAAATGATTTTAACTTTAATGATACTCTAGAGATTATTTTGCCACTTGTTCCTCCACAGCGTCAAAAATTGTGACAGCAATTTTAAAAATCTAATAATTGTTACAGCTTTTTTAATACCCTTGGGAGCTTTTAATCAAAATGATTTTAACCTTAATGATATTTTGTGACTTTAAATCATGGAATACTTTTTAATTTTTTATCTAAGGTATGTTATTTTAACTGCGTCTGATTTTATGACATCGTTTATTTTTAACATATTTAATATACTTGCTAATTTAGTATAATTTCTAATTTGTCTTTTACTTCAAAAAACCATACTTGTAAAAAATCAGCCTCACTTTATGTCGCACTGAATGAACCCTTGTAGTCTTTTTGTCAAATAAAAATGCAAACAGACGTTGTTCATGGGATGTCTCTTCGAATTTTATTTTTATGGTACATAGTGAAAATTTAAAATATTATTTGACTGTGTCAATTTGCCTTTAGTTTTCATGGACGCCATTGATTGTAGCTGCAAAGGGCAATTATACGGCTATTGTGAACATGCTGTTGGAGCACAAGCCAAATGTCAATGCCGTTGATATGGTAATTTCATTTCTTTGTTTTCGTAAAGTGTAGAATATTGTTTACTGATATTCAGTAATATCTGATCAATACCGACACACGAATATCATATGTATCATAGACACATGAATATCATAATATGTATCATATACAATAAACATTCCTTATTCTGTAGAATGCAAAATATGTAGCTTAATCTTGTATGTATGCAGTTAACTAAAAACCTTATGGTAATGTAGGGATTACACATTTATCCACTGAACAAAAAATCTGAGTTTTGCTCATTTTGGTGCAAACAAATGCTACTTTCTTTTATATTCCAGTGTTTGGTTTCCTATGGGACTTAAGGTTGAGGTCACTTGGACAATTGAGGTCTTAGCATAGCCTAACCTGTACTGTCCTTGCATCACAGAATGGACAAACTTTAAAATTTAGTTCATGACTTATTAAAGAAACTAACTCTCTTAGTACGTCTTCAGTTTTCTAATTCTACTCAAACATTGGGTTTTTGGTATTTTATGCCATTAGAGGAAGAAGTAGAAGAAAAATGGCGAAGGCAGATTTTTTATAAGCTGATTTAGAACTGCCTATTCCCTTATTTGGCATTGCTTAATTATGGAACTTAATAAGATTGTTTTAATCTTTTCTCCCTCTCTCTCTTCAAGAGCCTTTTAAGGTGTCCTGTCAATCACCACCCCAGACTTCAAAGGGCATAAAAACCTCTTTGATAATTTTCCCATTAATATAAATTACTGATTATACTATTCTCCCTCTGCCCATAGAAAACTTATTTATAGTAAAATCATGGTGCAAAACAGTTTGTGCTTTTAGTAAAAGCTAAATTTTTGTGAGATGGGAATTAACCCTTTTTTCTCACATTGGTGTAACTATTAAACTCAAATTCTAGGGAGGGATGTAGAGTTCTCGGGTGGGGTGGGGGGTAGGGGTTATAGCCACAACCCAATTCTTGACACCACATTTATCTGTAAGTTTCAGTTTTACAGGGAGAGGTAAATTTTTTTAGGAGGAGCCAGGCCCCCACATAGTAACACCAATGTTTCCTCATTATTTGGATTCCGGTTTTTATGCCATGAAATTAAAATAATCAGCGAAACCATTGTCTATAATCAATTCTTGTTTAAAGAGTCTTTGAATTTCACCTTTTGGATGATGCAACATACTTTACCATATGGTTCGTTCGGTTTTTAATCAGGATATTTTTTAACTTTTATTTGTTCATTAGTCAAAGCAGAGATGTATTGTTCTATTTTCATCTCTCTTTGTCTTTGTGTCTTTCCTCTGACCCATAAAACGAAGGTGCTCATATTTTAATTCTAGCTTGCGTGTCTATAGTTTGTTGTAGATTTCCTATAGAACAACCTCAGAACATAAAATATACAAAATGGCTACAGTAGACTACCTCTTAACTGTGCAATGAGGGAACTCTGGCCAGTTAATTCAAGTATCAATCTGTTCTTAGTAAAAGAGCAAAATGTCAAACGTTGTAGCACTGTGATAAAAACTATGCCTGAAATACTTGGTCGCTTTAACAGGCTTCCTGTAAATGGAGGGGCTGGTTGAAGTGAAGACCGATTAAAGTGTGACGTATTAAGAGGGATACATACAAAAATATTGTAGATGCATTTAGATTTTAGTATGTCATGTATTTCAATATTTAATCACACCATCTGTGACCTTAATATTGAAATTCCATTTCTGAAATACAGTCTAACTTCAATTTAACCATACCTGATTTAATGATATCCTCGATTTAATGGTTGTTTTTATTCATTTGGATTGAGTTACATTGAGTCCGGTATTATATTTTTCTCAGTTAAACGTTTTCTTTCCTTGATTTAACGATAACCTTTTGTCATTACCCTGTAGCTGCATGTAGAATTTTAGCTAGAACTTCAAGTTGACTTCACTCAATTGAAGCGAATGCTAGGTTACAGTGTGCAAAGAAGTATTTAGTGCTTTTTCACATCAACAATCATCTTTTCAATGTGTTTGAAAAAATCGAAAAGGCAATGTTAAATGCCAACTCCCCTCAAAAAAAACCAAAATAAATGTTGATCAAAGATTTCTTTTTGAAGTGATAATCACACACACACACACACACACACATATATATATATATATATATATACTTGTGTCTTATGTTTGTTAAAGTTGCACGTATTCTTCAGGATACTGGCAAGCGTTTTTCTGATTTTTCCTCTCCATAATTTCTAATTTCAGTTCCAATCAATAGTGCACCCATGTTTTTTGCTTGGGGGAGAGCCGAAAATGTAAAAAGTTTGATTTTTTAATGTAATAGTTGTTACTTTTAACATATTTTACATGTAAACTTTCAGCCCAAGGAAGAGCCCGGGATCCATCACTTCCTCCATTGCGGGTGCGTTATTGGTTTCAATTTGTGTTCCCCAATGTGACTAATTCCTAGATTTAACGATTATTCTCGCTGGCCCTGTGAAAATCGTTAAATCCAGGTTAGACCATATACGTTTAATTTATTTTGTTTATTTGTTCTAGTGCATGTTTTTAAAATGTGCAGTCCGGAGAATTATTCTATATAACTTATTTGAAAATTATTGCACTTTTTTAAGACTAGTTGGCATTTTTTTTCTGAAGATGGTTCACTTTTTTACTTTTACATATGTTCTATTTGCTAAGGATGGCTGTACAGCACTGACAAAGGCATGTAAAGATGGCTACATTGAAATTGCAGTGGCGCTGATGAGTGCTGGTGCATACATTAATCTTCAGGATAGAAATGGTGACACCAACCTTATTCATGCTGCCAAAGCAGGTCACTTTTCCATTGTAGATGCTTTCCTGAAGAAATATGCTGACGTTGATCTACCTGGTTCCGTATGTTCTTTCATACCTGTAATATGTATATGTAGAATGGTCTCTTAATTGCAAAGAGGTTTACAAAACTAATAAGTTTTATTTATGCTAATTACTTTTCCCTTTTTCTTTTTGTAATAGAAATTTTGAAGTGTAGATTTCTTTTGTAAACAAAAAATTATTTGAGCTAAATACCTAGTTTTGGACTTTATGGATAAGGACATTTTTTATAACCTCTTCATTCCAGACGTACACGTGTGTACCTCTGGACTGAAGTGGTTGCAATGCTTTTTCTACTAAACTGCTATTAAATATTATTACTATTTTAAAACTGCTATTAAATATAAACTATAAACTCAGACTACAGGGTATCATTTGTGTACCTTTTTAAGCTTTCTTTTCATGTCACTAGATGTCTCTGGAAAGCCTAGAAAATCGCGGGACGAGAATTTGCTTTTGCAAAAGTTGCATCATGTCGATCAATGCTTGGGTCTTACGAGGTTAACAGATATTGCTCTTGTTGTGGCATAGTGATAATACATTTGTCTACGGTACAGAAATTCAAGAGTTTACTTTCTATGGTACTTTGTACTTTCTGGTTTTTACTAACGGTTCACAATCCAAATTTCGGTTCTCTAGGCTAGAGAGGTTAAGATTTTTCAGAAAGCTGCAAGTTCTGGTACAGTAGGATTTGCACGGTCTATGCATCATGAAATACAAATAAATCAAACTAGATTAGCTTTGTGCAAAATTTCTGAGAGTAATGCTAGTATGTCTGTATTGATGTTGTTTTTGAGTTGCTGTATTGTCCAAAGCTCATTGACAGATATACACACCCCTTCAGTTACACTGAAATTAGGCCACTTCTCCAAGTAAACCAAAACTGATGCAGTAGTTTTTTGTTAGATGGTATTTTTCTATATTCTATAAATGGGAATGCTTTGATGCTTTCAATCCATGGCTTTGTAATAACTTTTCTTTCCTTAGGAAAGAAAAACTGCACTTTATTGGGCTGTTGAGAAAGGCTATGTTGATGTTGTCCGTCTTCTTCTTGCTGCTAATCCAAATTTGGAAAGTCCTACAAAGGTATACATGTTTTTATTTATCATTTTTATGTGCTAAGCAATAATTTACATTTCTCAATTTTTTATAATGGGGTTGATCTGCTATTGTACTGAATAAGAGATTTGTTCAACTATTAGCAATGCTTTCATCAGAGTTTTTGAAAGAAAGCCAGTATCGTATCAATAGCCCAGTATGCATGGGAATGTTTTAGTTACTGCTAATCTTTACAACTGTGCAATTCATAAAGGGGATATTGATTACAAGTCACTTATTCAATTACAAAAAATGTAATTCAGAAACTTTGTTTTCCAGGATGGTGACACACCTTTGTTGAAAGCTACAAGAATTAGAAATGCAGAAATTGTTCAGCTTTTGGTTGATAAGAAGTGTAAGGTGTCTGTTACAGATAAGGTAATGCTTTTTTATTTTTATGAACGACTGTCTTTTAATTGAATAACATTTCAGACTAATTTTTGTTTAGAAGATCAATAAAATTTAGTCAAATGCATTAATTTGTGTAATGAGCATTTTATTACTACAGATCTGCCTATTACGTTTTGTAGAGGCTGCTGCCTTAGTTACAAATGTGGTGTTATTTTTCTGCAAGACTCATATTTTGATTTTTTATTTGACTTTGAAGTTAGGGAAAGTGCGATTTTAGAGGAAAAGTGTGATTTTAGAGCAATTTTCATATTTTTTGCTGACACTGTATTTCAATTAATTTTATTTTCATTTAAGTAGTAGTAAAGAAAGTGTTTGTTTTTTAATGTACATATGATGTTTCTGAACCTGGAAAAGGAGTTTGTGGTGACTTTGAATAATATACAATTTCAGACACTAACATGGGTTTTGATAAGTATCCTCTGAGTGGTGATCTAAAATACTCTTCGAGCTTTGAAATGCGAATTTTATTCATTGGGTGAGGAAGAAACCTTGAAATCAAACTCAGGAAGAATAGAAGCGACCTAGGGGCTAACATTAGGAGTAAAAGGCAAATGGTTGGTCTGTAATTTGATTTTATTATATGGGGAAAGGCAGATGCTTAGCGTTTTTAAAAAAGACTGTCTTAATAACATGATTAATAATAAAAGGATTGTAAGCTCTGGAATATGGCAATATTTTTTATGTAATCAGGTTTTTGATGTGGGCTTTGTCGGTGAAGCAAGTTTTAGTGGCATGAAATACATATCAGAAATTTTTCATTTTTTTACAAAGTGGATGTATTAATTTCCATCTGTCGGTGGTTTTTTTTTCGTTTAATTTTGTTTACTTAACTTTCCTTCTATTTTCTACTGCTAGAGGGCGCTAGTTTGTGGACAACACCCATAACCTTTCCCTTATGTGTTGTATCAGTCTCCATGACCATTTTATTTTTATCGTTGCTTCAGGCGGGGGTGTAATCTCCCCTGCATGCCGAATTTTTTTTAAAGCTATAATAAATTGTTTAAATTGTACTACTGTAGAAACTCAATTATTCAAACCTCAATCATCTAGATTCTGAATTATCCGGACGTACGGAGCTCAGTTTTTCTTTTTGAACAAGGGCCCCAGTGTAGGAGAGGAGAGGGTGGGAGGAGAATGGCTCCCATAGTAATGGAAGCTCCTTTCATGTGGCATGTGCCGGCGTGTCGGAAGGATCTTGTTATGTAGTTTAACCTTTAGCTTACGGATTGGGACAGAGTATATCCCAGCAAATTTACCTCCCAAAAGAACGGTGCCAAAATAATCCCTATCCCAGCGATTCCCCCCCCTTTCGTGTTCTTCCCAAATCAATGGCCAATTTAGTAGTACAAATGGCTTGTTTGTGGGTGGTAATGAAAAGAGTTATGAAATAAAGACCTATTGTACAAATAGGACCTTTGCCCTCTCTTCGTCCTCTTCACTGCTTTGTGCGAAAGTGAACAATCTGCTATTAGATTACAGTAATACCCTGACTTGCACTACCTCTACTTATGCGAACTCGGAGTTACGCAGATTTTGATTTTTGCTTTTGGCAACATGTCTGGGACTGGTTTCTCAACCTGCTATCTTCAGTGTTTCTCTTTCTGTACATTGGATGCGTTGCGTGCAAACTCCATATGCACGATTACGATTCTACGAAAGGTAAGGCTGACTTGTTATACATTTTCTAAACTCCTAAAAATCTATGTCGTCCAAACGAAGTAAATCTGATTCTCCTGCACCTAGTAAGAAAAGGAAAAGATATCTGTGGAATGTAAACGTAACATTATCAAGGATTTTGATAGCAGAATGAAAATTTGTGAATTGGCAAAGAAATTTGAGCTACCGCAATCCACAGTAAGAACGATCTTAAAAGATAAAGAAAGAATTGTCGACGCGGTGAAAAATGCTCAATCCTTGAATTCAAGCATAATTTGTAAACGCCATGGTATCATTGATGAGATGGAAACGATGTTGAAATTATGGTGTGATAATCAAGTCAAAGTGAAGAATTGTCCACTCGATCAGAACACCGTGTGCTATCAAGCTAAGCTGATTTTTGAGAGGTTAAAAAAGAAGCTGGGCAGGTGGGCAAAATGAAAACTTTGTAGCTAGTAACAGTTGGTTCAACTGATTTAAAACTCGCTGTAATTGGCATGGCATTTCATAGAATGGAGAGGTGGCTAGTGCTAATAAAGAAGCTGCATCTTCTTTTCCCGAGACACTTAAAGCTATGATAGAAGTTGGTGACTATAGCAATAAAACCGTATTTAACGTTGATGAGATTGGCGTGTTCTGGAAGAAGATGCCTAAAAGAACTTCCATCGCATGTCAAGAAAAAAACTTCCCAGGCTTTAAGGTTTTTAAAGACAGATTGGCGGGAATGCAGCTGGTGACAAAACCTCTCTTAATTTATCGCTCTGACAACCCAAGAACTTTTAAAGAAATATCTAAAATTAACTTACCAGTAATTTGGAAGTCAAATCATAAAGCTTGGATGACAGGTTCCATTTTTTGAGGATTGGTTTGGTCACCATTTCGTACTCAAAGTCAAACGTTGTTGCAATTTTAAACAGATTCCATTCAAAGCAGTGCTTCTTATTGACAATGCACCCAGTCACTCTCCTGTCACCCTAATTTATTTTGACCTATGTGTGAAAGTTATGTTTTTTACCTCCAAACACAACCAGCTTGCTTCAACCGATGGACCAGGGAGTCATCAAAACATTCAAGGCTTACTACACGAGGCGTTCATTTGCACATCTGAATGAAGTTACGAGGCGAAACAGTGAGATATCCGTTAAAGACTTTTGGAAACAATTCAATGTTTTAGATGCCGTAAGAATCATTGGAAAACCTTGGGATGAAATTTCCAAAAAAACATTGAATGGTGTCTGGAAGAAACTTTGTCCATATTTTTAAAAAATGAGGTAGAAATAACACCAGAAACTGATTCTGTCACTCATGTGGTAGAAGTTGTTGTTAATTTTGCCAGACAATTAGATTTGGAAGTCAAGTGGTGATGATGTCAATGAGCTGTTGGAGTCACATAGTCAGGAGCTGTCAATAATCAATGAGCTTATGCAGATGCGTTAGGATTCTGACACTTCACACTCAATTTCACCCGAAAAGCACATGACAATTGCAAGCTTGACAGAAGGCCTCAGCTCAATTGAAAAGTGCTTAAAATTTTTAGAAAACATAGACTCCAATGAAGAACATGTTATAGCGACACAGCAAGGAATAAAAAAATTATTAACTTGCTACAAGGAAATTCTACATGAAAAAAAAGGCCTTGTGTTGTGTTGTCAGACGAATTTCTTAGATTTTATGAAGCCATCGACATAAAAACAACATTTTTACGTAACTCATTCAATAATTTTTTAATATGCATGTATTTTGTATTAATATGTACGTACAAGTACTATAAAGAGCTGTAATTTCTGAAATACTGTACTTATTTTTCTCCTAAATTAGTGTTTTTGTTAATCCTTGGTGCCAATTAAACAAAGTTTGTGTATTTATATGCAAAGTTGTACCCTAATTTATGCGAATTTGACGTACATGATTTTCGTTGGAACCACCTATCGAGTAACTTCAGGGTATCACTGTGTCAGTAGGTTTCTTGTCTTTCACTTACGTACAATTCATGCCTGTTAAAGTTCTTTGGCATTGTTTATTTGTACTTAAGCACAGCTACACCTCCGTCCTGACCCCACGTAGCCACGCTTTGAGGTGTCACTTTGGTTGATTTGTATGGGGGGAAGGGAAGATATTTCCCCATACGGAACAGTGAATTTCTGTTTTCCAGTCTCATAAGCTAAAGGTTAAAATCTCTGAGATATATTTTTTTTTACATACAATGTGTTTAATACATCAATGTTGTCCTGGTTCACCCTACCACACACTACGGCTACCCTTCATGGACATCGACACCCTGCGGTGGCACAGTGTGGTAACGTGTTCACCTAGTGCGCCGTTAATCCAGGTTTGACTCCCAACTGTGCAAAGAATGCTTACTCAGAGATCTCATAAAGATTGCACTGCTCACTGTAGTCCGGGGTTTGGTTCCCTAGGCCTTAAGAGGTTCAGATTCCTCGGAAAACAGTAGGTCCGGCATAGCATGCCCATTGGTAGTCCTTGAGTTTAAAACCACAAAACAATTTTTTTTTCACGCATTGATGTCAACAGACACCCCAGCCAGTTAAGAGCGCTTCCAAGAATTGGCAATACTGCTTTGTTCACAACTTTTGAAGACCTTTGAAGTGGTGGAAATGGGCATTGTGTAATTAAATTTTCGTTTTATAGGCAAATATAATGTTTTATAAGTTCTATTAATTAATCAATGAAGTTGTCATACCAGTTTCAAATGTTTTTTGCCCCAATTGGTCTAGATAATTGGAGTTCCTACTGTAATTGTGCTAAACTTACTATTTCGTAAATTAATACATTTATATAAAAAGAAATTGAGTTACTAGTATTTGTATGATACCATGTAAATTCAAGTTATAGGAGCAAGACTATGAAGCGAGGAATTAATTATGAAAACGAATGTGTGTTATAAATTAATAGTGCTTCTGGCACCCTATTTTAATATTCAAACTTAAATCGTTTTTCAATCTACAAAAATCTAAAGAGAAAAGGAAAGAATTACCCAGCTCTGTGATGGCGGTACAATAGTAAGGCATTTGCTTAACATGCCATTGACTTGGATTCCACTCCTAGAAGTGCCAAAAAAAAAAATCACTTATAGACTCACTAGTTGAAGTGAGTGGGGGGGGGGATTTAGGCCTTAAGAGGTTTGGATTCCTTAGAAAATGATAGGTGCCAGTGCAGCATGACCTTTGCTATCCTGGCACTATGAAAATGTATACACCAGAGTGGTCAGTATAACATTTTTAGGGGTCGATTGGGTGTTGACAGAAAAATGTAAGATATTATTGTATGGATAATAATTAATTTGGTGAACTTGGATTACCTCCATCTTCCCAGCTTGTACATGGTTGAAGTTGATTTCATCCATATTAATTACATTTTAGCAAAATAAAGATACTAGATGGTTAATAATAAAGAATAAAGTTAATAATAAAGAATAAAGATACGTGATGGTTTAAGGCTGAAACTGATTTTGAACCCAAGCTTGCTAATCTTGCCAAGAAGCTCACCCTTCACATTAATAACTTTAGGGAATTGTTTAATTAAAGTCAGATTGAAAAATTAATAAAAGTTAATGAAAGTCTTATTTTCATATATATAAAGAAGATTGTATAATTGTTACTTATATTAAATTTTATATATTATTTATCCCTTCTATTAAATGTGTAACGTTAACGATATAATGAATGCAATGAATATATAAATATTTATTTGCATAGAATGACCCTTTGTTGTCGTTGCACCATAAATAATGAAATTATAACCAACCAAATAAATACTCATAAAGCATAAAGTGTTATACGCTGACTGGATTCGAAGCAGTGATCATTGGGTTTACATCGGAGCATTTTGGCTACTAAGCTACTTAGTGCAGTTGATATGTGGCTTGTATTTCTCCTCCATTCTTTGGTAAATGTGAGTGAAACAATTTTTAGGCATTGTATTCGTTAGCTTAGCAGTCAAGGGAGTGGGATCTTAACCCAGAGGTCGATGGTTTGAGTCCAGCATGTATATGTAATTCTTTACTTTTCTCTCTCTCTCTCTTTAGACTTCTATGGATTAAAAACGATTTTAGTTTGAATCTAAAAATGTAGAGCACCAGAAATTAATTTACTTAAAACCCACAGAAATTAAATGCTTTAAGTTTTAATGATTAACGAGTTAGAATAAATGTCATTCTTCACTTTGCCACAAATAGTAATGTTAAAACATTTTCTTCCTTTCATATTTAAAAGAAAGGCGATACTGCTTTGCATATTGCCATGCGAGCTCGCTCAAAAGCCATTGTTGAAATTCTCTTAAGAAACCCAAAGAATAGTCAGTTGCTTTATAGACCAAACAGGGCTGGTGAGACTCCATACAACATCGATAGCAATCATAAAAGAAGCATTCTGGCTCAGATTTTTGGAGCACGTATGTTATTTGGACATATTTATATCTAACTTGCATTTTCTATGTAGTATGTTTTGGTAATTGACGTGTGACAATTAAATTACACATTCTTTCTTAGGACGACTGAACACTAATGAAGATAGTGAAAATCGATTAGGTTATGATTTGTACAGCAGTGCTTTGGCTGACATTTTGAGCGAGCCTTCCCTGTCAATGCCAATTTCTGTTGGACTGTATGCAAAATGGGGCAGTGGAAAATCCTTTTTACTTAACAAGCTTGAACGTAAGCAGATAAATTTTCCATTGCAGCGCGTAAGATGTAATATTGCATTGGTGGTTCCTAACATTTTTAGTGCCATGGAAAACTTATAAGTACATTAAAAAAAAACTTACACTAAAACGGAACACTAAAACTGAAAATGTTTATGCAAGACAAACATACATTATATGTTAATAAAAATAACATGTATTATTAACATCCTTTATTAAAAATTAATTAGTAGTAATCAAGGAAACAGTTAAAATATTTCTGTATTTTTATCAAACATAAATAAAATTTCACTAACAGAAAGGGGAGTTATAAGGTCTGCTAATTAGACCTACAACATAAGAATTTTAAAAGTATATCTTTTAGATATTTAAAAAATGCCACATTCGACTACTGAAAATATGAGTGCAGGGTACAGATCTCACTTATTGTATGATGAAATAATTTAAAAACAATTTCTTGGACATGTGCTTTTCTTGTCTTCCCTTATTACTTGGAACATTGGATAAGAACTGCTACTTTACAGTTATATGTATATTACAAATTATTCTATTTAGCAGATTCTTTCTTTTCAATTTGTACAGCTCCAGTACCATTTCACATGGGGCATTATATATATACACAGTTAAAATTGGTTATGAAGACCGAGTGACTATGCAAATTTGGTCCTTATAAACGATATTTTTTAAAATGATAGTATAGCAATATACTTTGTTTTAAAATCGTTTTGATTGTAAAAAGTATTAAACGTGTTGGTTTTAAAATTAAAAACAATTATAATAAATTTAATTATTGTATAGAAAGGTATAGCCACACCCTTGCTCTCTGGAGTATCCAGGCATACCCAGGTCTTACCACCAGTAAAGTTGTATTGAAAAAGACATCTTCATCTGCATGATAACACATCAAAAATGTTAGTGCTGAGTTCATTCTTTTGCTTTTGTGTAGGTCAGTTAATTGCTGGGGAACCTATCATGCATAAATTTTACGGTATTTAAGATGTTCTGACATAATTTCTCCAACTAAAGACTGAGAAATAGTTGGGAAAGGAATGTAAAAACCATTTTCAGAATTATGCATTTGTCTTCCAAGTTTCTCATTCACTTCATGCTTCAAGTCATCTGTGAAAAGTGATGGGCATCTGGATTAGGTTTTGTCATGTACATCTGTTCATCCATTGTTGAACATTTTACACCACATTCTCACATTTTTTTTTTTGTTTATCACTGTACATTTACATCAGCTGACAATAAATTTCTGCAGGTTTCAATTTCTGAGCATTTAGGAATTGGATAACACCTCTCACTTCATAGTTCGGGAGGTATTTTATGACACCGTTCATTTTAAACATGTGTATAATCCATAAAAATAAATCTATACAACCAGCGTTAACAGAATACTTAAAAAATATGCTGGAGGGGGGAAAAACAGACAACCTTGAATCAGGGAGAACGGTTCGACTTGAATGGCATGATTGTGCAAACTGTCCTTATTTTCCGGATGTGACCCTCATGGTACTTTAAATATGCGCACATAATAAAAATATCTGAAAGAAACTACAAAAAAAAATAAAAAAAATAAAATTAGCAATTCTGTGAAAGTATATACAAAATCAATGAAGTATTTGTTTTTCAGATGAAATGCGAAATTTTGCTATTCAGTGGCTAGATCCAGCCTTTGAGTTTAGCTGGTTTGTTTTCGTGATCGTTACCTTAATATCATTGACACTTGGTTTTGTTACTTCTGTGGCCTCTCATATGTGGATCGCTGGCGTTTTGATTGCAGCTTCAATTTTTGTTTCTTCCTTTGTGTTCCTTGGTAAGTTGTTCACCAATTTGCATAATGTATGCATACTTTAAAAATACAGTCGATTGACTATTAGAAAGCAATATTTCATAATCACATTTTTTTTATGTAGTCTCATATAATAATTGTGCATGTATAGCAGTAGTGTGTGGAAAATCTGCAACAAGTGCACCAAATTGCTACAATTTCTATTCACTGTTACATCCTGATACAAAAACACTAAAACTTCCAATATTTGTACCAAACTGCTGCATAAATGCAATTTCATTTGGTGTTATTTTGGTGATAAAAAATACCACCAAGAAATTAATAAATCACCAACAGTATAAGATCCAAATATGGAAATGCTACTGTTTGCTTGTTCGACAAAGTTTGGATAGATGGTCCTCTTATACAAACTGCTTAGATTTAACATTGTGCATTATCTTGTTAGGGTGATTTCGTTGTACCTTAGGAATAGGGTATTCGTATATGACAGTGATGAAGAATTCAGCAACAGGAGAGACCCATTACTGCAGGAATAGGTCAAGGATTACACTTAGGATAATTATTATTCAATCTCTTCATTAGTGACCTTCCAGAAGTTAATAGAGGCGTCCTTGCAGTTTATGCTGACGATACGGCAGTTTTATGTAAAAGTCTAGATATCAACATCGCTGTAAATAACCTTCAAGACAACTTAACGACTATAGAAAGATGGCTTATGGCTTGGGGTCTTACCGTGAATCCAGCGAAAAGTCAATTAGTTATTTTCAGAAACGGTGGGAAAATTGGCTCACACTCGCTGTAAAAGAAAAAAAAAATTCTCTAACACAAACCAAGCAAAGTATTTGGGGATGATGCTGGATGAAAGGCTTAGTTTCAAAAGACATTTTGAAGTCATGAAAAACAAAGCTCGTGCTGCCTTCTCCACACTGTTACCAGTTTTAGGACCTAAATCCAAAATGAGCCTTCCAACAAAAATTCTGGTATATAAATCTTCAATTAGGTCAATTCTTCTTTACTGCTGTGCTGTATTCACCTTTCTCGGTCCAGATAAAATGAGAACACTACAAATAATTCAAAATAAATGTTTACGAACAATGTGTGGAGCCCCCTGGTTCGTTAGGAACTCAAATATGCATAGAAACTTCATAGTCAGACTTCTTCACTGCATCGCTCAACCAATGTTTTACCTTCTTTGGAATACTGGAGGGCAATCCAATAACATTACTCATCGAAGCCTCAAGTAGGGTTTAAGCTGGCTCGAAACATGCTGTCGCAAAAATGCTAAAATGGGAAAAAAGTTGTAGCAAAATGCTAAAAAATATTAGTTGCTTTCGTTGCTCGAAAAATCGTATCAATGAAATTATTTATATCAACGATGCTTAACAGGTGCTGTTAAGAATTTTGAAGAGGAAACAAAAAGGAACAAGAAAAGATCGCTGAAGTGCAAAACGGATATTCTGGAATCGGGGAATCCTGTTTTCAGAGAATAAACTGTGGTTAAAAATGCCTGTCGCATTTTCGCGATGGTCAATAAATTTTTCTTCACATTTTGCGAAAAATGCGACTGCAGCTTAAACTCTGCCCTCAAGGTACTGCCTGCAATGCCTAATATACTCCAAAAGGGACAGGCCACATTTGGTTTTGCATCTTAGTTGGCTCATGGAACACCTGCAGCAAGGTGAACATTGTGCTTTGCGGATTTTTAATAATTAACTCACCTCGTGCTATCGTCGCTCGTGGTGAGAGCACTTGACTGCTCCCACTTACAGATAGTGGTTTCTTATCACAGAAAACCGGACAATGAACTAGCATGTTTTAATTTGTTTTTGGACTGTTTCACTTGCGCTAGCGATGTAGTGGCCCCCAACTTTATCATTAACTTATAACAAAATGAATGTCAAAGGGAAATGCATGGGCGCTGCCTGGGTCATTTGTGCAAAAGAAATAAATTTTGTATCTGTACTGTTTGCTCCGCAATGAGTTTTTATGGCAAACCTATTGCAGATTCTTCTCGATATAAAGTCTGGATTCGCGAGGGCATCATCAATTTCGGCCATTGTGTTTTACATATCATGAGGTGATCACTTGCATTCACTTTTGGATCGCTCACGATCGATTCCATTTATTTATTGTTGTTGTGCAGTAGAAGATGGATAGAGACAATAAATGAATAAGGTTTGTCGCTAATGGTCTAAAAATGAATGTAGGTGACTACTATCTGACATTCTAGGAGTATCATTCGGGGAGGGTGGAAGGCAGTCCCCATCCCCACACACAATTTCCTGAATTACAAATTTAAAAATTAATAAATTATTAATGCAATGTGAAAGAAAAACATAAAATATCGATTTGAGGTTTGAATAAAATTTTAATTGAATACGAGAATGACTGAAAACACACACACACATGTTAATCAGATCACTAAGGGATCCTATCAAACGTTAGACTTAAGTTTGTGCCTTAAATTCTTGAATTGCATACATTTGGCCAATGGATGTTGTTTTGGACCATAGTAAGTGGTGGACTCTTTTCCAATACGGTTCTAAGCTGGAACGACAAATTTTCCAAATTCTATTACATCAACTAATGTGGATGCAAATAATAACATCCCTGTAGTTCCAGAATGGCTCATTTTTGGACATAGGTTCATTGAACCGAAGTTGTTTCTTTTGATCTCCTTCACCTATTACACATGCTTGACAATTCCCAATTGCCTCCAGTATGGTAAAACAATCGTTTTCCATACCTTTGATGACTAAATTGCGACACTACTCGGGGGAAGGGAATTTCCATTTTTTTTTTTGGCTCTACTGCATTATTAGGCCAATCACTTTAATTATGTGTCAGTTTTTTTTTTGTTTTTGTAATTGCCTACATAGCAATGATGTAAATACTACTTTTACTCTACAGTCGAGCTGGGTAGTTTGTGGACATGGAGATTTCGCCAGGTATCGCTTATTCGGTCTCTTTTATCACCTCTTTCAGTTTGTTCCATTAGTTCTGAATCACCCTGTATACAATACTGAAATAAAACATATGGACACTTATTATATGCAGAAGCAATAATTTAACATTATTTCAAAAGATTTCGAGGATATAATTAAAAGGAGCAAATAAATTATTGCTATAATTCAATTAAACAAAAACTTGCTCACAAACTGTAAAATTCTGTGTTATAAATAAGCAAAAAAAAGCCCATACAAATGCAAAATCTGGGGCCCTAGAGATAAGGCCTGTACATTAATCAGGCTCTGGTCCAGCTGCTACAAAACTACATTTTACTACTATGAAGAGCAATTTTTCCTGCTGCAAAGGTGCTACGAAAAGCAAGTTTCAGTTTTCCGCCCACTGGTATAGGGTTGTTAAAATTAATCTTCCCCAACTTGGAGGTTTGCGTAGGGCACTGTATGTGTCATAATGATATTAAATTTGGACAACAGCTACTTCAGATCATGCGCTCAAGATTTATTAAAAAACAAAAAAAATTAAAAAGTCACTAATAAGCTGCACTGTACCACTAGTGAAATGTGGTTTGACTGAACCTCTGCACAACCTATGCAAGTGACAAGTATATGCAGATGATGAAATTAAAGAGGAATATAAGTGCTGCATGAGCAGGAGTTCCCAATTTGCTGATGCACAATGCTGACCTTAAAAAATAAAGCTTGTTTAACGAAGTTTTTTTAGCAAAATGAAGAGAGCTTCACTGCTGCTGCTTCGGTAAGTGCAATCTACTGGCAGAATGTGCACTGAGGACCTATGACTCTGCACACTCTACGTGATAAAACAATTCAAGGGTACTCAGTTTGGAATTTTATAACGCAAAGGATGGAAATGTATGGATTCTGTACATGTAGAGGATGTGGCTACAGCGGTTGTAGAAGCAATTGACCAATCACTACACAATGTTGTGAGTGTACCAGCTATTTCTCGTGCTGTTGATATGCCCTATTCCACCGTTTGGCGATGAATTGTGGGTTATTATCCTTACAAAATCCATAGTCTTCACCAGCTGTGTGATGGGAATGCCAAGTTTGGGAAACCTTAGCGCTGCAGCTCCTTGCACGAATGATAATCGATGCCACTTGGCTGTGGAACATTTTGTACATAGTGCAGTCCACTTTTACCTGAATGACCAAGTGAATATGTTTGGCTGATACGTTTAAGCCACAGAAAACCTACATGCAATTCATCAAGTTCCCGTGTATCATTCAAAAGTGACTTTATGGTATGGTTTTACTGTAGTGTTCATCATTGGACCTTATTTGCTTGAAGCAGTGACTCCAACTTGGTTTGAAACCTGTTGCGTCATTGGAGAATGGTATTGGGACATGTTGACAATGTTTATGTTCCTAGAGCTACAGCAACGTCACTGTGTTCAGGGTACAATTTTTATGCAGGACAGAGCACCTTTCTGTATTTATTGTGGCATTCAGCAGATGGCAAACTTTCACTGATGCACATGTGAACAGCTATTGTTTTCCAACAGCTTCACTGCCTTATTCACATGATCTTACCCCATGTGATTTCTGGTTATAGTGAATCTTAAAAAATCAGTTCCACGGCGAACAATCTTGTCACATTTGAAAGACCAGATTCATCGGCATGTTCATGTGATTCACGCAAACTTAACTGCCTTCAATTGTAGAACACTGTTTATTGTTACTGTTTTGTAATTGGAAAGGGTTGTGAAAAACAACCGTGGGGAATGTTGAATTGTTATGGTGGTATATATAGAACATTTGCAGAACACTTTGATGTTCTGCAGCACTGTTTGTACTAATTATTTTTTCAAAAAGTCAGTGACTTTTTGTACTAATTATTTTTTAATAAATCTTTAGTGCATGATCTGAAGTGCATGTTGTCCAAATTTCACATCATTATGATCCATAAAGTGACCCACAAAGCCCTCTGAGTTGGGGAAGTTTAATCTTGACAATTCTTTATATACAAAATTTATGCCCTCTGTATATTGTGAAATAATTTAGAAATTAATAATTTAAAATAGAAATAAAAACCATAACACATTATTAATCTAAGTTGTAATATAAATATAATCCAAATTAATGTAATAAATAACGTGATATATTATTCCTTCCCTTTGAACTAAAATTGCATATTCTTCTGTTGCGAGTTGTTCGGTAGAGTAGAGGTAACGTACATGTCCCTCATGCAGAAGTTATGCATTCAGATCCTGATAATGCTGAATACTTGACACAAAAACAAATAGCAGGACATGTAAATGTATAAATTGATTTAGATTTTCTAGAAGCTTTCCATGTTTGTGAGTAGTCAACCAACCTTAATGACCATAAATCAAGTTCCAGCTTCAGTAATGTGTGGAAGACCTTATTAAACCCACTAATTATACTTGCTCCTCTTTTCTTTTATTTTATAAGCTTCCAAATATTTTCTAAAAGTAGGTGATGATGTTGCCACACAACCAAAGTAAAAAATGGCCACACAGTTTTCTTTTGAAGTTTACTCCAGTTGATTTGTGATGGACAACAATGTTTAAAACACATTGATACTTTCTACTAAACGTCAAAATTGACACTCTATAAAGTTATTTATAACCTTCAAAGCATATGCATATCTGATTTTCACACTACACATTGGGTACAATGGTTAGATTAGCCATTTATATGACAAGGCTGTTTTTTCTTTCTTGACTAAAATATATGTGGTTTTGAATGTTTAGATAGAAATTGAATTCTGACATATAAGCATTTTGACTACATTTATGTATAGTGTCTTGTTTCTGTGTTGTTTCGTTTAATGTAGAAACCCTTGAATATGTTTATGTGTGACAAATGATTGTTTATTTTTATTGTAGGCGCTGTTATTTATGGCAGCAAGAAGTATTATTGGCCAAAGTTCAGTAAAATAAGTACCATACTTGCAGCTCAATTGAATTCATTACGTACGTTGCTCTTCGTCATTTTCTGTAGTCCACCAGCAAAAAGGAGAAATACTGTCTCTGACCCAGTAAAGTAAGGGTTTATGTATTACCAGCATGAAGCTTGATCTTATTAAGATCAAAGCCTAGTAAGATGTAGGGATCCCAGTATTTTGAGAAGAGACATTCGTTAGTAACTAAACCAAAATACTTCATGATATCAAAAAATATATGATATGGTATAGAACTAGGTGAACTTGACTTTGTAGTTTTTGACCACCCTAAGCTATCCAAATTTGAACTGACTGGAGATGCAATGAATAGTATCGATGCATTTATCTCTAGATAGTTGTTCATACTTCTTTCTAAAACTTATTTTTGCAAAACGTGCAATACCCTAACAACAGAGGTTGTAAATTGCATCTGTTATAATATTTTCTCAAGGGGTTTTATTCAGTATCATTGGCATGGATATATATACACTCTATAACAAAAAAATCGACGCACCAAGAAGGAGTTGTCCGATTGCGATAAAAATTGGTGGATGTGAAGAACATACATAGAAAAAGAAACGATTAAAATTTCAGAATAATTGAATGATTTATTGCAGAGTTAGAGAGCTCTGGCCTGGATGCAAGCTGTCACCCGGCGTGGCATAGACTGATAAAGATCCCGGATGGTGTCCTGCGGAATTTCTTGCCAAATTGTCTCCAACTGTCGGGCTAAATCGTCAACATTCCGGGATGGTTGCAATCGCCTTCCCATAGCGTCCCAAATGTGCTCTATGGGAGAGAGATCAGGAGACCTAGCTTGCCAAGGAAGTGTTGGGCAAGCTTGAAGACAATTCATAGCAACACGTGCCGTGTGCGGCCGGGCATTGTCTTGTTGAAACGTAAGTCCAGGGTGTCGCAAAAGGAACGGTAACACAACCGGTCGTAGAATGTCGTCTACGTACCGCTGTGCTGTAAGTGTGCCAGAAATGACCACCAAAGGGGTCCGGCTATCAAAGGAGATGGCACCCCAGACCATAACGCCCTGTTGTGGGCATGTGTGGCGTGCGATAGTAAGGGCAGGATCCCCACGCTGCCCTGGACGTCTCCAGACACGTCTGCGGTTGTCGTCAGGACACAGTTGGAAACGGGACTCGTCACTAAAGACTATACGTCCCCAGTCAGCGCAGTTCCAAGTTGATCGAGCCCGGCACCACTGTAATCGGACTTGACGGTGTAAAGGCGTGAGAGGTAAGCGGCGTAACGGTCAGCGCGAGCGTAAATTCCGCTCTCTCAGTCATCTGCAGAGGGTCATGTTGGACACATGTGTGCGGGCCACACGTTGGATAGTTGATAACGACGAATCCGGTGCTGTGACAGCTGCTCTGACAATCGCTCTGTCTTCCCGTTCTGTTGTGGCCCTAGGTCGACCGCTGCCGTCCCGACGCTGACATCTGCCGTTGTTGACCCACTCTTGCCAGCACCGTCCAATCGCCGCATCGCTTCGACCCACATGTCCAGCGATTCTTCGATTCGTCCAACCAGCCTCTTTCAAACTCTGACATATGCTCGTAATGAGCACGGATCTTTCGGCGAGGCATTGTTACAGTCGACGTAAGATATCCGCAGTCAAAATGCAACAGAAATTTTGACCACATATTGAGAATCGCTCCTTATATACACCTGCTGAATGCGCAGTTCCGATGCGCTGGAGTTCCCGCTATTCATTCATTGGACACCAAATTTTAATCATTTGCATGTTCGGTCAAAAAGTCGTTCTAAACGAAATTTCATTACAATCGGACAACTTCTTGGTGCGTCGATTTTTTTGTTATAGAGTGTATATGTCATGCAGCCATCTTCAATTGAGAATACCGATTACTGTCTAGGTATCGAATTTGAAGCGACTGGGACAGACAGTTGTCACTCCTTTGGATGATGATGTAATGAGTCCTGCCTTAGCTATATGGACCAAGATTTAGATTCCTCATTAAACTGTAGGTTCAGCTTGCCAACATATCCGTCCAGTATGATTTTTTCTTTTTCTTAATAACTTTATTTTGTGTGGTTAATAGACAAGAATGAGATTTGCAAAAATAATGATTAAGGTAGAACAAATAGTTAAAGATCATTGTGATATTATAATATGAATATTAATAATAACCACACGTTATTAGTGTAGGCAGCAATAGGTAAAGATGAGGGTCTGAGAAAGCCCATACTGCCCAAGAATAAGATTTATAATGTAACACACACAATACAGTATGCCAGACAATAATATATACAAAACAATGGTGGGGAGTTGGTCCACAGATGCACCAGTGCTAGAGAGTGTTTATCATAAGTAGTCAAAAATAAGCAGATTTGAGGGGTTAAGCAGGGAAATTTAAATGGTAAGCTTAAGATTGAATCCTACATGTTTTTTTCATCGTACTATGCGTATGTGTGATGACAAAGTAACCTTCAACCTGTGGTGGATTGACAATAATGGTGATAGTTGTTGATATACACCCTCAAACCATGACGTGCTGGAAATACTGCTTCCTGACTGATCACCGAAATCAAGCAGCTTGATGCACAGGTCATGTGATGGTGCAATGGTAACATGTTTTCTTACCGTTCCTTTAACGTGGGTTTGACTCCCAACGGTACCAGAATAGAATGCTTATTAACAAACTGCACATGTTAGTCCAGGAGTTGGTTCTCTAGGCCTTAAGAGCTTCGGATTTCTGTGAAAATTGTTGCTCCTGGCACATGATCTTTGCTGTCCTTGTACAATAGAATAACCAAACTTAGCTTGATGCAGAATCAACTATGAGGTGGGTGGCTATTTGTAGTATGGGCTTAAGATTTGGATTTCTTTCATTGAGCTATATGTTTAACTTAACAGCAGGATTATGTTTTTCTGGGCTACTATATGAGAGCCAAAAGTAGATTGAAGTATGAAACATGAAGTGATTAGTGTGATGTAATTGTAATAATTTTTTCATAAACATTTCTTGAAATCTTACTTTAATTATTTAAAAATTGGTTTGGTTGACATATGGATGCTGATGGTATATATATCAGTGGCATACTTTAGACTTTAAGTGTAAGTGTGCTGAAAAAAAAACAAAAAACAAAACAAAAACGAAGGAACTCAATACAGTAGTTGTGGTCATTATTATTAGTATTATTATTTTTAAAAAATTTACTTCTTTAAATTACCCATATAATGAAAATGCACATCAAAAA
The DNA here is from genome assembly GCA_006491805.2 of Dysdera silvatica. NCBI lineage: Eukaryota > Metazoa > Arthropoda > Arachnida > Araneae > Dysderidae > Dysdera > Dysdera silvatica. The sequence goes on along the minus strand of QLNU02014802.1, from coordinate 6,784,491 downwards.
TTTTTAATTTTTAAAAAATGGATATATAAATTCACCACACACGATCATTGTAATAAGCATTAAACATGGTTTTAACCGTTTGTATAAATTTTAACCAGCAACGTTCATCAGCTTTTAATCAAAATAATTTTACCCTTCGTGACATTTTGTATGACTTTTTTAACCATGAACCAATTTTCAACTTTTTTTCTCATATTAGCTTCTCCCATCTCATCTGATTTTACTCTAGTTATTTAGTTTGATTGTATTTTGGAGCCCTTTTCCTTTATAGTTTTTATATTTATTTTAAATTGTATATACAGTCTCACCTTGGTTGGCGCAGAATGACCTTTGCTGTTCTTGCACCATAAAAATGTGATCAACCAACCAACCAGTTGAACAAGGTCTGATTAACAAATTGTAACTTATTATGATAAAAAAAATATGATACAAATATTTAAAAAGAAGTATTTGTGTGCTATGCCTTTAAAATAAAATGAACGTAAGGATGAAAAAAAAAAGTTGCAAATTCACATTCCACCACGAAAAAAAAAATCATGAGGAGAGAGAAAATCAGTCATTGCATCAAGGATCTTTAATCTGTGCTTTCGTTTTATAATGCTCCAAACCAGCTAAACAAGACATTGGGAGATGTAGTTCTTCTGTACGCATATGTTTGCTGATAAAGCAGTGCAGGTGATTGAGCAATGATGCAAGCTTTTGATTAGCAGCTTGACCTTTGTGGTTGCCATATTCAAGAAAGTCCACCATTTTGGTGGGGTTTTCACGCTTTGACAGAATAATTAAGCAGTCACTTTATTATAATAAAAATAAATGTATTTCGTTGAAACTCAGAAAATTTATGGAACTTTTGTTTCAAAAAATTATATAGTTTTATTTTATATTTATTTAATAGCAAAATAGTGAATGAAAACAATCTGGAATTATTTGAAAGGTGTGTGGCGTATAACTAGCACATATTAAGTATATGCCTCTAATGTATATACACACATAGACTATTACACTGTTGTGCCATGTATTTTACAAGATGATACTCCAAGCCTGCCTATTTCCATCTAACAAGGTTTTCATTTTGAATTCTTAAAGCAATAAAGAAAAAAGCAAATACCATTTTTTTTCCCCAGTGCATTTACTGAGCTGGGTTTAAAACCCAATATGTGCCTATGTTTGTAACTAATATAATTCCACAGTTTTATTAAATGGCTATGTCTGTCATATCGAACCATGAGCACAAAACTTGAGAAACAACATCCATTCGTTTTGCTATTTCAACAACTTCTGTGCAGTTAATTTTCTTCTTATACACTATGTAAATAAATTATAAACTCACCCATAAAACACAGATAACTTACGATTGCAATAAGCGTTTGATATAAATTTATGCAAATAATGTACCAACGGTGATTACATACATATACCACTTAAAACTTTTGAAAATAGTGAAAAAAAAATTTCATAGAAAAAAAATAATTATTTACAACCTGTAAAGAAAATATAAACTCAATATGTCAATTTACGGACTGAGAGCTGTAAACTAATTTGCACATGTGTAGTTTTATACACATCATATGATACATGTAGGCTATCATATGGATCCAATGTTGTGATGAAAATTGCGTTTTGTGAGTATGCATTGAGGAGAAGAACTAAATGAAACTTACGCCAGAAAAATATATTTGCTAACTTGCAAGGGACAGTCAACAAGAGGACTAGCCCGTAAAATAGAACGCTCACAAACTGCTGTCCAAACTGTCATCGAAAAAGGTGATAATTGTGGAACCCAAAAAAGATCAGGTAGACCACCAAAACTGTTACCCCGGAACCACAGGCACGTTCAAGCTCTTGCCATTTCTGAGCAGGTGTTCACTCGTGGAATTTCATGTGTACTATCAATACCTGTATCTCACCAAACTGTGTAGAAAACTTTAAATATAAATTGAAATGTGACGTTCTAGAAAATGAAAAGCAAACCGAAATTTAATATCAATTATACGTTAAATTGGCTGGATTGGTGTAAAAAAAACAAAAACTGAAATATCGTCACGAGTGGAATGAAATAATGTTTTCTGATGAAAAACGTGTCAGTCTGGATGGCCCTGATGGACATTGGCATGATCTTCTCACTTAGCCAAAAATAAGGCTAAATAGACAGCAAAGAAGCGGCAGAGTGATGGTGTGGATAGCACTCGGAGTAGGAGCAAAAGTAGACATATTCCTTCAGGGCACTATGAACTCCAAAAATATCAGGAATTAATGTATGATGAATTAATCCCATTTGGGTCTCTTTTAGGCGGTCTAAATTGGAAGGACCATGCCAGTGTACAATCATCAATGTCTACCAAGGAGTGATTTGAAAGGGAAAAGGTTGATGTCATTCCATGGCCCTCGCGTTCTCCAGACCTGAATCCAGTTGAAAATGTGTGGGGTTTTATGGCAAAGGCTGCATATTGGCGCAACAAGCAATATTATCGTGTGAATGATCTCCAAATAACAACTTCGAATTCCTGAGAAAACATGGGCTTAGAAGTTTTAAGAAAACTACTTCAAACAATGCCTGACAGAATGATACATATTACTGAAAAGCAAGGAGAACCGACTTGCTATTAATTTCTGATTTCCTGGAATTTTCCACATTGAATTTATGTTTCTTTACAGGTTGTAAATGATTATTTTTTTCACGAACAAAATTGTTCACCATTTTCAAAAGTTGTAATTGGTATATGTATGTAATCGCTGTTTATATATTATTTGCATAAATTTATATCAAAAAATTATTGCAATCCTAAGTTATTTGTATTTTACAGGTGAGTTTATAATTTATTTACATAGTGTACTACATGTATTTTCACCGTGTTCCATGTAGAAAGACCTTTGTTGTCCTTGCACTATAAAAAAAATCGATCAGACAAATATTCTAACTACCAACTATTAGTTTATAAGGAGTCAGCAGAAGCCGTCTGCAGTAGTACAGTGATAATGCCTTCAACTAGCATTTCATTTATTTGGATTAGTTCCAAAAAGAGTGCTTACTCTGCGGTGGCGCAGCGTTGTAACTCTCATTTGTCTAGTGCGCCGTTAATCTGGGTTCGACTCCCAACAGTGCAAAGAATGCTTAGTAGAGATCTCATAAAGATCGCACTGCTCACTGTAGTCTGGGGTTTAGTTCAGTAGGTAAGAGGTTCGGATTCCTCGGAAAATAGTAGGTTCCGGTGCAGTATGACCACTGTAGTCCTTCAGTCGTAAAACCACAAAACAAAGCCAAGCAAACAAAAGAGTGCTTACTAAATGCTCACTGTCATCTGGTTTGTCAGTTGAGGTTCGGATTTCTCAGAAAATTATAGGTCCTAGTGCAGCATGACTTTTGCTGTTTTTACACAGTAAAAGCATACATACAAAAAGGCTAAGTTAGACAAATTACCTTTTAATTACATTGCGGCCACAATTGATCAAATCTGACAACTATTATTTTACTAGATTTTCATTGGAATCTATTAGTAAGCATTTGTATCGGTAACCTTCTTCAGATGTTAAGTTTTTGGTCCTATCATAGTTGGCTACTCATTAGCTTCAGAATTGTTGAAAGTAATAATTTGTCCATGACAAGGGGCTCTGGCTCATATTTTAAACTCGTAAATTTTATAAAGGTAATTTTTCTATAACATGCATAAACTTGCTTATTCTTATAACTTTTTCTATAGGTTTCTTTTTACTGAGCAAACAAAGGTTACGAGTTCTGGGCATGATAATTCGATAGTGCAGATAGTTATTTCTTTGCACACCGCAATCGAAAAAGAATATGGGTTTTTGACCAGCCGCTTGTACAGAGTTTTCCGGCCTAAACCAGGTACAGCATTTGTTTTTTATGCGTTACCTGTTCCATGAATGGGGTTTTTTTTTTGTCTGTTGATGTAAAATATGCCATTGAACATTGTGAAATTAATTTCTGTTTTCTTAAAAGCATGCTTTCTAATTAACACATTAATAAACGTAACAATTTTACGTAGCACTATATATATATTAACTTAGAATAGTTATTCAATTTACATAATTAAAGTTGTAGAATAGCGTTGTGATGTATATTTCTGACAGGTCCATGATGATCAAAGATACAAATATAATGGATCTAACAGAGATACAAATATAATGGATCTAAATACTGAAGTATTCCCATTTGGTGAATGTGGTGATATTATAAATTTTTGAATTTTTTGCAAATTATACTAGTTTTATTGCAATTTTTGCACAATCCACAATTACCCTGTTTTACATGGAATATTCTATTTTTGCAGCTGCACTTCTTTCTTTACTTATTTTTGGGGCCTGTATATAGTTTTTGAAAATTTACCTCTGGGCAAATATTTTTGATTCATCATATTTGGTCTGGATTTATTAAGGCATACCCGAGTTGTTATAAAACTGACGACGATTTCATGGTTTTCCATTTTGTGGTTTGTGTAGATCTCTGAAGAGGACATTATACGAAGAGGTGTCGAATGTATTGAAAAATAGAACCTGTGACCATCTATTGGTTTTCCTTTTGTACATTATAGCACACCAAGATCTTGTCAAGTATATCCACTGCTCCTTCTGTTGCGTTATAGTGAAGAATAATCTTCAGTTTTTATGGTCAACATTGCTCACTGTTTCATCATGATGAAAAGTACTTTGTAATAATGCACATTTGTTTTTCTTTGGAATGTAAGAAACGAGAGTTGTGTCTTTAGTGAATGTGAAAACCGAACTCTTCACTTCATGTCCTTTTACCTGCGTAAGTTCTAAAGGGAATGAAGCCTTGTCCTTTCTTATAGTTCCAAATGGCTTAATATTTCTTCGGAGAAGTGCCTGCCCAAATTCATATGAAGTAAAATAATTGTGACAAGTAATGTTGTAACCTTCCAGTCCGCATGATAGATTCGTTAAATAAATTTGTATTGTATTACATTATAACTTTAGAGGCCAGATTATTTTCTTGAGCTTCCCCAGGTTGTTTATCAAGATATGACTTTATGTTCCATACATAAGATGTTTTCATGTTGCATAAAATCCAAAATTTGATATATCTAGCTGGTTTGTTGGACCTGTATTGATGAAAAGAGAATCTACTCCTAAAAGAAATAAGTTTCAAATTCAGCAGGATTATATAGCTTAGTTTTAATTTTTCAGTTTTAATTTTTGGTGAATTTCTGTCCAAAGATTCAACAGTTCTATAATTGAAGAAAATTTATAAATTCTTCTCTCGGCTCTTGTTGATTCAGAATGAAATCGCATAACTTCAGGTATTTTTTTACAAAGACTTTTAGGCATTGCATCTGCAGAAAGGGTCGATGTGTTTCTGCATTCCATAAGCTTTCAGTTGGTTCATCTTTTGCTTTATATGTCACATAATAAGAGGTGAGAAAAGCAAACGTTATGCGAAAAAATAAATATTTTAATGAATAAACGATGTAGTTTGAGGTATTTAAAGGTTCTTCATGTTTGTAAAATAAAAATTATTTTAAAGATTAAGTAACCAATATATTTCATAACTTAATATCATAAATATATATGAGTCATTTTTGATTTGGACACAAGTGTTACTTTTTGTTCTACTACCATATTTGTAAATGACCCGCTAAAAATCTAATTATTTCATATTAAGAAATAACCACGTCAAGTCGATCACTGGTCCATTCTTAAGGGATTTGCTTCTTAATGTTTCTGTTGGAGTGAAGTCGTGGTCCGTGATCAAATGAGCGGGTGTGTCTGTGTGCCGTGCCTCCGGCATCCCTTTGTTGTGGACGTCTGAAAATTTGAGAGATAAGAAAAAACAGGCTTGTTATGAAACAAACTAAAACCAAGAAACGTTTAATGACTAAAGTGGGGGTGGTGGAGATGATGGCGCAGATAAGGGAAAGATTACGTGCCCGGTTAACAAGCATTGTTATTCGAGATATGGATTTCTGCAAATGCCCGAGAGGGGGTGGGTCTAAATGGGTGCAGCTATTTAAGAAGGGAGAATTTCTTTTTATAGTTGGCTTTCTTTCTTTTGTGGTTATAAAAACCTACCCCAAGAAGAAGCAGGCAGGGAAGTGTCCACGGGATGAAGAGGAAAATAACTAGGGGACATTTTTTTAAGGGAAATAATTGCAACTCTCGCAAAACATTAGATTGTTTCTGAACTGGAAGGTAACCTAGTTAGGAAAGACTAAGGGTAGTGTTTTTAAAAGTAAAGTGGTTCTTCATTAAGTTATTTCTGTACTTGTACGAAAGACGAAAAGGGAATTACAAAAACTAAGCGAACCCGAAATTTTAGGCTTAAGACGAACTTTTATGAATTAATAGAGCAATGTCCTAAGTACCTTATACTATAAGAGAACAAAATAAGCTACTTTTACAATATAGATACTTCCAGAACTATAGTGATTCTCTGGAAGTGATGAGAAATAAGATAATTTTGATGATGCAAAAGGGAAAAATACTTAGCTATATAATAATCATTTACTTAAGCATCCATTAACTAAAGTAGGAAAAAGAATGGTCAAGTCAAACACTCCTGATTCAAATAATTAACCTAGCCACCGATGGTTTTCGACACATGTGTGCCAATGTTTTTAAGTGCGAGCTGAAAAGATATGAAGCAGCTGTTGCATGCATACACACACACACACATACACGCACATATGTATACAAGCATGCACACAGAGACATACAGAAACTGAGTTTGTCAATAAATGCCTTAAAAATGAGAAATTATTATATAATTAACAAAATGTGTGGAGGAGTAGAGATGTGCAATTTTCCAATCAATTTTTGTAGGTTGAAAAGATGAGTGGGGGATTATAGAGAAAACTATTTTATTCCTCATAATACAAGACAAAACTCATTGTGGGGTAAGTGTGATGATTATTTATTCCTAAGTACATAGTGGACACGACAGACAGATCTCATCAAGTAGAAGTGTGAAGACATTATGTTTGAAAAGTTGATAAGATGAATGTCTAATCTGAGGACCAAGGGAATTCCATATTTTAATTCCAAAATTCCTCCAGGCAGGAGGAATGGTTCAAGAGGCGTTAAGCCGAAACCTAGTAGAGTAGGTGTGGTCAGGGGCTAAGAAAGTTCCTGAGATGTCAAAGTTGTTGTTCATAAGTAGAGCAGTTTTTAATTTAATAATTTGTTCAATTGGAAGTAGGTTCCAGAGCTTAAAGAGTTACTCCCGAGTGGGCAGAATACACTTCAAAAGACATTATACGGATGACTTTCTTTTCTGCTTTGACAAGTGTGGACAGGCCTGTAGTGTTAGCAGTTCCAAATGCTTCTATGGCATAAGTAAGCTTCACATAGAAAAGTGTATAATAAAGCAGTCGCAATATGAGGTGGTGTGAAATACCTTATTTTTGCAAAAATGTAGTTAAATGAAGAGATTTTGAAAGTGCAGAAATGTGAGAAATCCGTGTTAAATGAGCATCGATTACAATGCCTAAATAGCTAATACACTCTTTAATCTTGAGAGGTTTCTCTTGAAAAAGAAGTGGGGCAGGGTTAAGAAAGGGCTTTTGTCTTGATCGAAAAACCATGTAAACAGATTTGAGAGCTAAATTGTTTTTCTTAAGCCAAGTTTCTAAGTTTTTAGATCAGTATTGATTTCGACAGTTAAACTTTCAGTGTTTTTACCTGAATGAATTAGTGTTGTATCGTCGGCATACATGATTGTGTCACAGAAACTGATGCAGTCTGGGTGATCATTTATAAAGATTAAGAAAAATAGAGGTCCTAACAATGATCCTTGAGGAATGCCTTTAGAAATTGGTTTCTGGTGAGATGTTACGTCTCCAAGAGAAACATATTGAAATCTGTTACTTCAATAGCTACTAAAAAAGTTCATATGATGGCCAGATGACTGGGTACAAGCATTTCGGAAACTGCATGTCTAGTCAGCTGTTCATGATATGCAGTAGTTAGTACATATCACAAATGGTTGCAGACAGGTGAAACATTTAGCTGAAGACAAAGTGTTGGTCGGCTAAGGGCCATTGATGGTAGAGGGGAGCGGAGACTTCATCGGCTTGTTTGTGCGGATAGATGTGCTACTGTGGCAGAAATTAGCATGGAATTTAATAGCGGGGATGCATGGAATGTTTCAAAACACACTGTTCACCATCTATTATTATCTATGGGACTACAAAGGAATTTCCCTATTTGTGTGCCTATGCTTATTGCAACTTATCGCCGTAAACGCATGCTATGGGCATGTTGCCATGCCTATTGGACAGCTGAAGATTGGAGGAGGGTCACATGGACAGATGAACCTTATTTTTGTTTACAGCAAGTGGATGGATGTGTTCATGTGCGACATTTAACGGGGGAAACACTGTTACTTGGCTGCACTGCTGGAAGGAAGCAAGGTGATGGCGGGAGTGTTATAGTGTAGGCGAGTTTTTCATGGAACCAGCTTAGTTCCATTGTCATTGTTCAACGCAATCTCAATGCTTCCACGTACTTAAACATCCTGGAGGGAACAGTTATACCTTTTCATGTCCACCGTCTTTCCATACTGCAATGACCTCATATAACAGGATAATGCTCTCTGTCACAAAGCTTGTATAGTTCGAGGAACGTGAGAATGAGTTTTCTTTATTACCATGGCCTCCAAATTCTCTAGACATCAATCCTATTCATCACCTGTGGTTTCACTTAGAACAACGTATCAGAGCATTAACATCACAACCACGGAATTTACAAAAGTTTGGCCAACTTCTGTTGCAATTATGGTATGATATCCCACGTGTAACCTATCAACATCTAATTGAAGGCATGGCACGCCTCGTCCAGGCTCTTTTACGCTCCAAAGGTGGACCTACACGTTATTAGTCAAGCAATTTTAATATTTTGGCTCTTTGGTGTATATTTTTTTTTTTATATTACGTTAGTAAATTTCGTTTTTTGTAAGCATCAATGGAAACATAAGAGCCATTTTATTTCTGGTATTCTTAGTAAGATGTAATTCAATGTAATGTTGGTTAATTTACTACGTATGTTTAAATGTAATTTGTGCCTCAAGTGTAATAGAGAAGATTAGAGAAGGAAGAGTCATGGATGGTGGTGGGGCATTTTCTGAGAAGAAAACCATCTGATGTAAAGGGTAAGAAAGAGGAAACCAATAAGAGAAGAGTAGGAAAATCAAGGCTAAAATAATAGCAGCTAAGGTCTTGAAGAATATGGCTGTCTGTGCTTCGACACACGGGGATGCCCTAACTGTGAAATCATGGAAGTGCCAATATTACATTACTGATCCTGAATAGGGGAATAGTGAGAAAGACGTTCAAATGTAATTTGCATGACAGCTTGATGTGTAAGGCATATCTGTATAATATATATATAGCATGTCTTTCCTTCGTTTCAGTGCAGGCGCAAAAGTGGCAATGGCGTCGATTGTGTTGTGTTCCAAATTTCATCATTACCTTATTTGTGTTTGGATGCATTTTGGGTGTTCTGACCTTGCTGTTCATCAATAGCGATTCTGAAGTTGACACCAAAGAGCAGAGAACTGTTATCCACTCACTCTTGATATCTCTTGGCTGTGTGGTTAGTCTTATCCTTGTATCAAATCTATACACATGGATGCGGCTCGTAGCAGCTTTGATAATATCTCATCAAAGGCGCATTGCTCGTAATTTGGCTCTTCTAGAATCAAGTCACACAATGAACTATATTACATCGTTGAAGAGTGAAGTGGATATAATCGTACAAATGGTAATATATTTACTTTGTTCTAATTTTGCACGTAAGTATCTTCATTCATTAAAAATGTCCCTTGTTAAAATACATATGCATACAAACAATTTATAAAATAAGATTAAGGCTGTAATTTGTATACAACATTGACAAGTCAAGGAAATTAAGTTTAGCACTCACTAGAATTCTTTGACCCGCATATTATAATGTTGGATATTATTGCTCTTACCAGGGTCAGCGTGATTAATTGCCACAGAAGTGGTTGGCAATGGATACAAATGGTATGACAGATCAATCCTCAAGCGCCAGTGTATGTCAAGAGTTAGAAAGGAGAAAACCCTCTCAGGCTGGGCTTCTAGATTGACATTCAAGCATTCTACTAACTGAACACTTAGATACCAACTAACAGGTTGCTGGACTGAACTCAGCTTGAAATGAGCTTTTTCTTCTTTCTGATCCTGATATACATTGTCCCTTGAGATATTCATTTGTTGTGCCATTCTTGGTAATTGACTTTGAGAAGAGTGATGATGACCAGCTTTATAATATAATGTATGTCAAAGACTGTTAATTTGTGACAAAAATCATGGATGCCACACTCAAATTCTTTGATTAATTTCCTTGTGAATCTCCATTTTAAAAGTGGGTGACTTAAATTTACAGACATTGATAAAAATATGCAAAGATTAAGATGCTGCATCTTGGTTGCTTGGTTTTCTCCATTGGCTGAAACGCTAAGAGTTCTATATTTTTGCAGGTGCAGTGTTTGGATGCGTTTATTGCTCAGCAGACACGACTAGTGGTTATCGTTGATGGTCTAGACAGTTGTGAACAAGAAAAAGTGTTGCATGTGTTAGACGCGGTTCATCTCCTTTTTTCTGATGTCTCTGCTCCTTTTCTTACAGTTTTGGCAATAGATCCCCACATCATCATTAAGGCATGTTAATTTTAGGAAGTTCTTTATTGGAGTATGGACACTACACTCTTTTGAATAAGGTTAATGATTTGCCTTTTTTTTTTCTTCTTCAGGCTATTGAGTCTAATATAAATAGAGTGTTTCACAATACTAGTATTAGTGGACATGAGTACTTACGTAATGTTGTGCACCTGCCTTTCTACTTGCAAAATAGTGGTCTTCGCCGTGTGAAAGCAGCGCAGCAAGCTGCAATGTTTTGGGCAAAAAAATCTGCATCTTGTTGGAATGAAGATCGGGAATGTGATCGAGCAGCAGCTACAGTTGTAAGCCATGTTATTATTGTCTTCATTGCTTATCCATTTAGGACATTATGGTGAGAAATATCTCATTGCTTATATACTCTCTTGATTTTATGAACTTGCAGGGACCTCAAAAATGGTTCGTACAATTGATAGCTTATAAATGAGAATTAACATTAGAGTTGTATGAAATACTTTTCGGGACTAACACAAATTTGTAAAATTGTGCAGCTTGTAAAAATGTGCATGTATCTCTCATAGCTACCATCTAAAGGTCTAAGCACTTTACTAATACTATGTCAACAGAATCTAGATTGCTTTTCATAATCATGACTTGAGCTAACTGGTTTGTTTTCAAATTTCAGTTAAGCGTACTAATTTATATGCTCTTTGGGGTTTTGATGCAAAATACATACACCTATATACACATGCACAATTTTCAATTGAAGTTTCCGTAGGAGTTCACAAAAATGTGCATGGCAAAGGTGTATGGTGAATAAGAGAACGACCATTCCTTAAAATGAAATGAGTGTTAACTAGGGCAGTAATCTTATTGCAGTGTGAATTTTCGTGAATTTTACAGTTTTTAAAATGATTTTGCAAACATTAGGATTTTTTCACAATTTTGATTTTTTTTTTTCCTTATTGGCTAATTACTATCACAATTCTTTGATTAATTTTCACATTGAAGTCACTTTAATACTGCCATCACTAGCAAATCTTTTGAGTGAAATTTGGCAGAAAAACGTATTTAAACTGCATGCAGGATATTTTGCATTGCCCCACCTTAACTTTGAGGGTTAAGCTAAAACATTGAAACCCTATTCATTCGAAAGGAAGAGCATTAATATAATAATGTAAGGGCAAAATAAATTATCTATGAAGATGTTTTTTGTTAAAATTGAGAAAAACACCTTTTTCAAACTTCCATATAATTTTACTTCATTTTATTGTCGATAGATGACATGATTACATATTTCCTTTTTGTGTTTACAAATAAGCAATATAATTTTACATAACTCTTTAATAATGAACTATATTAGTATATTGTTATAACTTAATGTTGGTAATGGCTTATTGTGTGCAATTTATCAATTAAACCTTTATCGTAAGCATATGTGTAAACGAAAACCAACTGCTTACCATAGAGTTTGCTACTATGCACGGTTGGTCTTGAAACATATGACCTGTGGTTAGGGCAATCCTACCGTATAATGCTTATTTAATAACATAATAGTTATTTGTATTACTGTTTCAAAATTCAATTTTTTTTTTAACGTTGGTGTTGCACTTCTGTGGTTTTTTAAAAAATTTCCAGGAAATTCTCGATTTTTCTTCACAACTGTCCAGTGAATTTTGAATTTTTTCTGTGGGAAAATTACTGCCCTAACGATAACTCGTTCACTTAAGAGAGAATGAACATTCCTGTTTCCTTTTGGGGCATAATGCACAAGTTGTTTCCATTTCCTTTCTTT